>CM040186.1:36518784-37118784 GCA_022606455.1 Callitettix versicolor | reverse complement strand
TTCGCTTGAGAAATGCCTTAAAGACCGCTGTTCAGAGCTAGAAAGCGAGGTGTCCTCTTTACGAGAACGCATGCCAGGGCGTCGCACGTCAAATCAAGAAGGAAGCGGTTCCACACCAGCCGAAGACGAAGGCATTAGTTCATCCGATCAAGACGAAGAGGATATCGAACGGGAACCGCTCGTCTATGAAATGTTCAACGTACAAAACGAAACGATACTGATTGAGAATAGAGACAAAGAGAGCGAAGAAGAGGAAACGACGATTGAAGAAGTCATGGAAGAGCTGCAGAACATTATAAACGATGCGGAGACAGACTTTGCGATAAAACGAGACAAGGAACGAGGGCTGGATAAGGAGGAGATAACGTTGGCAAAACATTTCCAGAAAATGTCAGGAAGATCTAGTGGAGATCTGTCAGAGGCGCTGATCCTGGAGGATGAGATGGACATTGTACCTGAGAGGTAACTATATTAAGGAGCAGAACTTTATACATACATTTACATATTTTAGCTAAACCAACTGTTTTATATATAAACACAATTGTTTGGGCTGCAAAAAAATATTTATAAAACCTAAACATTCAAACATCCCAAAAAAATATGTAAGCTACTAGTACAAAAACAATTAGAAAAAAATTATTCACTTTCTGCAATATTTGTGTAGTTTTGATCAAACTTTATTCACAAATAGTAACACTAAAGTACTAAAATTAAAATTAAACAAAGTTATAGTTCAAAAGTTTACATTAGAAAAAACCAACTGCTGTTACAAAAAATTTCACAAATTAAAATAAATTATTTTGTAGATTACTTCCTCAGCCACCCAGAAGATCCAGAAGTCTGTTTCTGCCCGGCAGAGAGTATGATGGCAACCCGTTCTTCGAGGACGAAGACAGTGCAGACAATTCCGATTCACTTCTTAGTGCGCTCAAGGAACCAACCATTGCTAACTATACAGACTCACATTACCGAGCAGGACTGAAGAGACACGAGACCATGGTCGCTGAACGCTTAGGAACCCACCGGAACCTGCGCAGACGCGAGACCTTCCATCATCAAGTCAAACCCGAGCTGAAATACGTCCAGCATGACATCTTACCAGAAATAAGGTCACGGCGAGGAAGTTTTGATGGTCTATTTTATATAACTGAATGCGGCCCACCTACTATATCAACATCTGAGCCTACCTCAAAACCAAAAGGAACTACAGTATACATAGACCCAAAAGCAGATCAAGTTAAAAAATTGAAATCAAAAAGCTTAGATAGAATTGGCGATGGACTGGACAGTCTGGTCGATATAGTTTTAACATCCGACACTAAACCAAACAAAATAAAACACGAACCTTCTGTTGTGATTGTTTCACGTTCACCCAGTAACAGAATCCGAAACGAGTACCGGCCACAGCAGATCAAGACTTCAGACCGATCAGTATTCCTTCCATCGCCCACAGAGTTGCAGAAGTTTGTGTTAAAACGTGGGCACACAAATGCTGGGCTGTATTCGGGTCAACATAATCTGCGTGACTCTCCTGGCACTCCCGGCGTACAAAACTCTAAACTGAAGATGACAGAATACTACAACAGAGGGCTGAACAGTTTGCACCATATCAACCTGTCCATATCCAGTGGGAAGCTGATGGACATGCCTTCTGGACTTTATTAGTCTCACTGGATCAACTACGTTTTGACGTTTTAAAGTCAATAATAATTTTTTTTATAATACCAATACCATTGTGTCTACGTAACCTGTGGTAATGCTACCCTAATATAAAGCTAGTTCTCATTTGTTGTAAACCAACATACTGTATCATTGTTCCGTCTCAAACATTGATATGATAAGGACAAACCAACCATCCCTATTCTGTGAATATCACTGTGTTCCATATTGATACGGGTGCAGTACAGTCCACATGACAATCAGTACACCATAGAAAAAGGCCATTTTTGTTTTCCATTAAAATGAAAAGTTTTTATTTTCTATAAATATTTGGAAAAATTTATAATTTTTGAATATTCAACATTCAGAATATTGGTCCCTAATTTTGAAAGCACAAAAAATAAAATATTTGTTTTACATTACTAAATTTTGCACACATAATGCGAGTAAAAATGATCAAATTGAATGTTATTCCTTGTTACAATATTTATTGTAAAAAATAAAATGGCGGGTAGATGTGAAACAAACATTTTCAGACCTCAAATTAGAATAAAACTAGTTCTAAGCACACCACACTGTCATTTAAAGATTGTGATTATTTGTTAAATAAAAATGAACCTTTATTGTCAATAAATCCAGTTGTTTTTTTTTCTAATAAGTAGTACAAATTGTTCTTGACTTGAAGATAAAATTCATAAATACTGCTTTAACCATTGATTGAACGTTATTCAGAAATCCCCTCGTTTTCCATATTTGTCATAAAACTTATCAGCGTTTTCATATTTGATGGTAATTAATTGTACATATTGTCCCCTTATAGGATGACTATCAAAACTTTACAACAAACAAACCGATTGAATTGTCAACGTTAGTAGTTAATACATCACTTGATGATGACTCCAAGGAGCGTACCTAGTAAATATTTAAGTTAGCATTAGTCTCCTCAATAAGTGCAATACTTAGATTAAGCCTTACTATAGGTTAGGTTAGTTTACATCTTGTACACTGGATTTCAGATCTCAATCTATTTTGTAAACTTAGCTCTTTCTCTCTTCTCAAGGTCAAGGTGAAAGGTTCAACATTTTACTATTGAATGTAAACAATATATTTATTTACTTATGTAACTGTTTGTTTACTTGAGTACAAAATTACACAAACTTTGTAAGCAAATTGATGTGTTTCTTTATCCAATTTGTTCTATACACATTACAGAGCAGACCATAGCATAGAAAAAAGTAAATGCAATGTACACACTCTACCACCCTTCAGCTGCAGAGGCAGAGAAAGATTCAGGTTGTCCTTTCCTAAATTGCCGAATTATAAACTACTGAAATGATGTTTGGATAAAAATATACCCTTCCTACCTACAAAATTATTAATATACCCAATCACTATTTCTATATATGTTATTTTATATTTTGCTTGGTACTTCAAGCTGGCCAGTAGATACCCAACTTTCTGCCATCGAATGATATTTGCTCGAGCAAATTTTGAACTCAAAAATTTCTATCAAAAATTCTGACACTGTACAACAATTCCGAATGTATTTGTGCACTTGAGTGAATGTCACTAAATGGCAGTAGAGTAGATGTATCTTTTTGCCACTCTACCGGCCAGCTTAAAGTTTACACATACAGACATTTTTCGGCCCAGGGTTTTTAGTGCCTCCCCACCTACAGTGCATGGGTGTTATCAACACATCACTAATCTCACCAGGATGTAGTTCTCCTTTGAAAGTTGACCTCTGCTTTCTTGTTACAATTATTGCATAGGTACAAGTATTTGGAAGTACTTCATTACTTTGTCCAATAATGTTTTAATCATTGTGTTCTTTCATATATAACCAAATGTTTGAAGATACTAAAAACAAGCACTCGAAAATAATATACTATTTGTTACGTCAGTTAAGGCGTACTTGTTATTCATGAATCAGGTTTTTTTTTTTTTTTTTGGTGTTTAACGTCCGACTATTGTGCACACTTGGGCTAATGCAGACGATGGGATGATTTATAGCATATGAAAATGCCAAGCCCTGTCCGGGAATCGAACCCGGGTCCTCGGGGTGAAAGCCCATCAACTAGGCCACTGAGGCAGCTTCATGAATCATGAGTACAACATACAACAATGAATAAAATATCATAAGAAGGTACAGCACTATTAAGCATCTCACAGGTGCCCATAGGGTTATACAGTAGAACCTATTACTGGACTAGAACCAGTTACTGAGAAGTAATTAATTACTCGCCTAACCCAACCATGTGACTCATTTCCATTCATGAACAGTATATAGTACATACTTAAATACTAAAAAAAATGCAGTCAGATATCAACTAACCACAATCATAATCAGAATTGAAGTCAGCATAAATTAACAAGTTAAATTTTATGAATTTGATTGAAAATACAAAAATAAACACAACGCCAGAAAGGGTTTGTATTTTAAACTTCAATGATTTTTTTATTTTAATTTACACAGATCCTTAAATCCATTATATTATTTTCAAAAATTATTATATTATAGTTCAAAGAACAGCAGACCTTATAGTATACTCTTACTTAATGTACAAAGCGCTCATTGACAGCGTTCGTAACCTCTTCCACCAATTTAACCAGTAACTGTTACATTTACAAAAAAATTTATTGGACCAACTTTATTAGAAATTTAATGCTCTTTCTTTATGAAACTGGCAAAGTTATGATCGGTTTTGCCGTTCAGCCAGTATTACAGGAAATAACCAGCAAATATACTTTCAGTGTTAAATCAGAGCTCTCCATTTGAAATGGGGAAACCTTACACATACATCTTTCAGACTTGATACAAGGTACCTTTGTTCACAACAATCGGCCATTTGACAAAAACTATGTAAACTCGTCAATGCAAATCAGAAATTGAAGTGAATAGGAAAAATTCTTACACATAAATAGGGTTTTTTTCAATTAGTAGTACCTCAATATTAAAGTTCAAAACAATCAGTTAATGCGTTTAGCCAAAACCGCCTAACAAACACATAAATGTTGAACAGAAGGCCAAAACCGCCTAACAAACACAAATTTTGAACAGTAGGCCAAAACCGCCTAACAAACACATAAATGTTGAACAGTAGGCCAAAACCGCCAAATAAACACATAAAAGTTGAACAGTAGGCCAAAACCGCCTAACAAACAATGTTGAACAGTAGAGTTGAAACAGAGACCTCACTTCACTTGGCAAATTATTTAACGATTTTTTAAAAAATAATAGATTTTGCTTGGTAAGAAGCTTTAAGCTACTACTAAAATCAATAATTGAGCAAATTGAGATTCAAATTTCAGTATATGTAGAACTTAAATTTTTGGCAAAAATTTCATGGTTTCTGATTTGGGCTTATCATGCTGGTTAATCTGTTAGCTTGGATGTTTTATTCTGTTATCATATTCACATTACTTTTATTTTGTAATGTCCTACAGAGCTTGACTAATGTTAATAATCAGTGCTTAATTTCTGAATTTAGAAGAATTTGTAATGCTGAAATACAAGAAAGCATCTAAAAATTCCTTTAGCTCAAGAGAATTTTAAAATGCCATAAAATGGTGAGTTAACAGTGTCTATAGTACTAACATTGCCCTTTTTGCTCTACAGATAATTATCATGATTTTCTGCTATGCATGCTCATGCAACACTTTCACAAGTTCTCAGACAATTTAAAATGTTTAAAGTTCACAATCTGTGTTGGTGTTTTTCTATTTAAGTATTTAGTAATATGGTGGATGAGTCTATAAATCACTTGACAAGAACCGAAATGATTACCCTATTCATCACTGTTAGGTCTCCTGCCTTTTGCAATTGAAGTTGCCCTGTAGCACTATGGACAGTGGGGGGTTCTGACAGAGGAACAGTACATTTACCAATACTATAGGAACAAAATTGTCATTTTAAAAGTTCAATAATTTAGTGTCTACACGAGATGTGGAGAGGAACACATGTGCCATATACAACAGATTGTGCCTTGGAGTAATGTTATTATAGTCATCACTTGATAGTTCATACCTCTATAATTCGTATTGAGATGTTGGACAGTTACAACTTAAACACTTTATACTCACACTTACATTTAAGAAGGCGATAATAGCCTCAATGTGCTTTCCACCTTAAAAAAAAAAATTGGACCCTTGAAAAACTCTCGATAAATCGTATAAAAACAACACAGTTTAGTCCCTTCTTTATTTTGCACTCCACTAAAGGAAGCTCAATGTCCACTCTATAATTCGTATTCAGTCCAGCCTTCACCTCTATGAAAAATACTAAATGGGTAAATTTCTTATTTATACTGTATAGACAAAACACTGTTTGTTGGACCAATGACTCTTTAACCAATTCATTTCGAACACACTTACTGATAAAATATGGCTCATCTGTCATTATGAATGAGGACCACTAGGTCTAAAGCACCAGTCAGTCTGCTGAATCTTGGAATTACACAACTTGAGGTTCTTAATTCTAGTCGGTTACTTCCGTTGTTTTCTTGTCCTCGTTAGTCTGACAAAGTGTGGACGTTAAACAAAAGGAAAAAATTGTCGGTATGAAATGGAAAAGCAATGTCTTAAGATTGTCAGGCGTTGCACAAATAGACTACTGTTTTGGCTACACAGAATAAACAGAGCGAGATAATAAATGTAAATGATAACAGAAGCCTATTTACTGATACTTATAGATTTATGTTGTTACTTGATAATTATGACAATGCCTATATCAATATCTCTCTCTCTCTCTCATTGACAAAAAACTCATCATACCATACCAACTACTGTACTATAATAAACACTCGATTTTTCAAATTTTATCCCTAGTCCTTTCAAAAGTATATCTAGTGTTGACTGTAATTGTGTTTTTAGTACATTTTTTTTGTAAATGTGGAAAAAGTTAGACGCAAGAGTTTACCGAAAAATCTGTTTTAGGAATAACTAGTTTCTCACCAAGGAAAAACCAGAACTATGCGGATATACTCAACATCGGCATGCTATACAAATTCTCATATTTATGCAGATGAGGCATTTGTACTCATATTGTATTCTACACTGGTAGAGGAATTCTAAAGCACATTTTTTTTACCCAATGAGTTTCTTACCAGCACCATTTTGACAGAATGACAATCAAAATCCATCACCAACTGACCTGATGGCTAATGAATATTCCACAAAGTAGATGTCCTACTGAATATCTGGGAAGATACTACACAATGTTGTATTAAAGTATGTATTATTATTACAACTCCCTTCTACAACCCATATCTACTACAACCTGCTTCTAAGTGACACAAATAATTAAGTTACTTACAAAAATAACTAGGGCAAGTTCTTTCTTAATCTCATGTCTCTTTAGGGTCTTGTATTTTTGGTATAATTAATAAGTTGTATATTCTACATCTTCTTTACAATAACCCTGAGCATTACAAAATAATCAATTAAACTGTAATAAAATTTCATCTAAAACATTACTACCTTTGAGAAACAAAACCTTTGAAAAAAAAACCATGGTCAGATATGATGTTACAAATTATGACATGGCAGTTATGCTAAAATTTTGCCACTTGTATATCACCCAATACAAATAGTATAGTTTTGAGCAAAATCATTAAGTTTCTTCCTATGAAATATACCAAAAGCCCACTTAGTTTTCCAATGCATATGAATCAAATGCTTTACTTGACAAAGAAAATCTGAACAAATAACATGTTGCGTGCATGGCGGCAGCAGAGTTGCTTCCTTTGTAACAATATCCGCTTTAGTGTTCTAAACTATCCTACTGTATCAAGCAAAATGTTACTTTGACACCTTGTAGTTCAATCTTGTGAATGGGCCACAAAATATCTTGAACCACCGATCTCACTGACAGCGAAATTCTAAGAAGTAACAATATCACAACAAATTTTTTTACTTTTTTGAAAATCAGATTTGTCTATTATAATCAGCATTTAAATATGCATTTTCAAACTACATTGCCAATGAACCCTGACTTAAAATCAGATTTGTTTTGGTTTACAGAATGTAATTTGAAAATACTAACATATGCAGACTTTAACGCAGCTTATGATTGTGTAATCAGATTTCCAAAAAGGTAAAATTTATAATTTCTACAAGGTAACGTAAGGATAAAAAAAGAAAAACAACCATATATCATTTCAAAGTACAACATATACATTTAAAGAATTCAACTTCTTTAGCTTAATGAACTCTCAGTTATCAGTTTCAAATATTTACAATTTGTACAGCTTTAAATTTTTAAAAACTATCCACAAATGCTAATAACGACTTTTAAAAGCCATAAAGTTGAAAGAAATAAGTCATGATTCTAACAGAAGTTATTTTTTTCCTGTTGGTAGTTCTGTTTTTTCCTGAGATACCGGTTTCGTCTATTCATTAGTCAATATCAAAATAGCTGAACACTGTGCTTAATCACTTAAGGCTAGCTTTCAACCAATCAAAACAAACCTAATTATACTAAATTAAAAACGATTCAGTTACTGTATCTTTAGTTACAAATACACGAGCTCAACAAATATGAATTTAATTCTGTAGTAAAAAAAAATGCAAGACAAGAAAGCAATACAAAAGTATTTGTTGAACTGGAAACAAGTTTAACAAAATTTCCCTTCAACTAATTTTTTGATACCTTAGTTTGAAATGTTGAATTAATTTATCCCCATGGTTCAAGTTATAAATAACTATGAAAACTTATGCTTCTACCTGCAGTTTGACATACAATTAATGCACAGCTGTAGTCTTGTATTGATTCTAGCTTTCATAAAAAGAACATTTTGACTTTTTTTTAAATAGAGAATATTTTTGATTGTGTGCTAACACTTGTAAGCATTAATTTTACTCGTTTTATATTTACGATATTCAACTAACACTTGTCACTTTGTCTGGTATCTCAATGATGGATTGTTTTTTCACAAGTATTTGTTTACCAAAGTGAAAAAAATTGCATAGTGTTGATGCAATACAGAACAAAATTGCTATATTGTTAAAAGTAGTGTTTGATTCTGTTAGAAAAGATTTTATTAAGAATATTTTTTATTTAATATCTTCTTGCTGTACACCAGAAGTTTGCCACCAATCATCTACATGCTTATTTAAAATTTAATTCTGATGTTTTTTAAATGATATGCGTAATTATATAGATTGTTATTTTGATGACATATTAATGTCTAATGTTTTGGTTTGAACGTAATTGGTTAATTTGTATTACTAAAAATAATAAAAATCCGTATTTTAATATTAGGAATCACTTTTTCATTTTAATTCTCATGCATATAAATGGGCAGTAAATTATCAACTCTCAAAGCCAGCATCAACATAATGTTCATAAGACAAAACTGTTTGAAAATAACAAATGAATAAGCGAACCGCCTCCATATAAAACCAACAGGGAAAAATATAACTGTTCTAAACAATACATTTTTGGCAAAGAGCATGTAGGCTATCATAGAATATGGTTTGACCATAAACACAACAACAAATTATTATTATTTTATTTCCTCTTAGTAATTTACATATCCTATAACTAAGGTGAGATATGAAAATGACAAACTAATAAGTCACAATTATTATATAACCATATTGTAAAATGTAAATGCAAAATATGAATTAATCGTTAACATTTGGAAATGTTTTACTCAGTAAAATATTGAAACTTATAATAATTAAAAAGTACAATACCCAAAATTTTACGTTGGAAAAATTGTGTTCCATTTTCAATCGCATAAAGTAAAAAAAAAAAAATTAGAAGAAAATTATCACCCTAACAGAATAAATTTAACATAAAAAGTTATATATCATTTACCCATATAATTTAAACCGTTTATTCAGCAGTCCATTTGACAGTAAAAGCTTTTGCCAAGAGTATCGGCGATATCAACTTGATATGCTATAACACTTCTCTTTCGCTTTTAGATATTTTGTACAATGTTAAAATAATTACAGTGCACTAATAAGAATGGATTTCTGCAGTTACTCTTTTTAATAAACTTGATATATCTTTTGTTAAGTTTGTTATCATAATTTATAAACATCCAAATTAATAAAATTAATATAATGTTTGCCTCCATACAAATTATCCTACATTTTAAACAAACTTGTTACTTTTATTAAATCCAAGTTATTAAAAGTATACACAAGGTTGGAAGATGAAATTAAAATGGTGTCATTCATGATAAAACTGAATTCTGAAATAAATTCTAACACTTCTAAAAACAAAAACTGTTACAATAACTTCTTAAAGTAATTAACATCAATGCAATAAGTCTTTATAATCTGCAAGATCTTTAAGAAAATTAAATTATTAATATTTTCATTCATAATATTGTACTGTTATAATTTCTTTTACAACTTTTTATTTACATTATTACTGGCCCTAACAAAGCTTGATTTGTGCAATTCTCTTGAATGGTTTTCCTGATATGCACCAGACTATGCTAAGCTTGTTTCTCGGTGACTTTGTCCCAACTACTAAATTTTAAGTACAGATCTATGCAAAAGTAGATTCTACGGTATCGCATCATGTGAGGAATGATTGGACGTCCTTACAATAGTAGCGGCCATCTTGGTTCCCATTAAAGGCTGATTCACTTCTGCGTCTTGTTCCACTTCTATGTGGTTGAGCCGATGCCGTTGCGTGGTATGTGACAAGTCTGTCAACTCTGTTGCTTCCGTAGGGATGGTTATCCCGTCACTCACTGTTGTTGGCTTAGGGGTTTCTAAAATCACAATTTCTGTTTTAATTCTTGATACAGTACAAAAGTGCATGACCTTAGTTTCACTTTAATTAAAGCTCTTGATACAGTTCAAAAGTGTATGGCCTTAGTTTCAGTTTAATTAAAGCTCTTGATACAGTTCAAAAGTGTATGGCCTTAGTTTCAGTTTAATTAAAGCTCTTGATACAGTTCAAAAGTGTATGGCCTTAGTTTCAGTTTAATTAAAGCTCTTGATACAGTTCAAAAGTATATGGACTCAGTTTCAGTTTAATTAAAGCTCTTGATACAGTTCAAAAGTGTATGGCCTTAGTTTCAGTTTAATTAAAGCTCTTGATACAGTTCAAAAGTGTATGGCCTTAGTTTCAGTTTAATTAAAGCTCTTGATACAGTTCAAAAGTATGTGGACTTAGTTTCAATTTAATTAAAGCTCTTGATACAGTTCAAAAGTATATGGACTCAGTTTCAGTTTAATTAAAGCTCTTGATACAGTTCAAAAGTGTATGGCCTTAGTTTCAGTTTAATTAAAGCTCTTGATACAGTTCAAAAGTGTATGGCCTTAGTTTCAAAATTAAAGCTCTTGATACAGTTCAAAAGTGTATGGCCTTTTTCAGTTTAATTAAAGCTCTTGATACAGTTCAAAAGTATGTGGACTTAGTTTCAATTTAATTAAAGCTCTTGATACAGTTCAAAAGTATATGGACTCAGTTTCAGTTTAATTAAAGCTCTTGATACAGTTCAAAAGTATATGGACTCAGTTTCAGTTTAATTAAAGCTCACAGAAATCCTATTGCATTCTTTATAAACTATTACTCTTCATTAAAAATAATATATTGTCACGTCGCAATTAAGTGAAATGCATAATTATTCCAGCGACAATATTAATTTATTTACACTTTATTGTCACAATAACACATTATTTTAAAATAATATAAGTTAAACAAGTGATACCGTTAATAAACAAAATATTGAAAACAGCAAAATGTGATATACAGTTGTCTTGCTGACATGATGAAAACAAATTTTCAAAAGGTAACAAAAATTTATAATATAACAATCATTTTGATAGAGGAACACTTCTATCATTTTTTTTTAACAAAAATAAACCCTGTACATTATTAAATGTATAATTTTTTTTATATTTTACACTTTCTCAAAAAAGTAATTTTACTACAGTAATCAGCATTAAAATATGTATAAATTAGCATGTATAGTAAAGCTCAATTAACTGTCATTCTTGGGACCGTTAGATTGACAGATGACAGAATAGATGGATAACAGAAACATACCACTCATACTTTCAACGATCAATGAAAATAACATACATTTATTACACAGTGTTTATAGCACAGCATGTTTTATTATTATTATTTTGGAAAATTAAGTAAATCTCAACTCTAATTATGTATTATACAAATTTTACATACATGGGTCTTTAATGCAGTAAATTATTGTTCTTAACCTTCTGACAAGTATTCATATAACATACACAAAAGCACCACCACATTCCACTTAAGAGTACTCATGTGACTGACTTATATGCTGAAAAGTATTATCATAAATAATGTGTGTTCATTTTTCAATAAAAACAATCATGCAAACATTCAGAATTTGTTGACACTGTTTAAATGTTTCTTTCTCATTCCACTGGATGATAGGATCATTTACTTTTTCATTATCAATGTTTGCTTAGGGTAGCAATTAGTGTTAGCTTCATATGCTATAAATAAGTCGTGTCCAGTTGCAGTGTTTTGTTTTGCTTAAAAGGCTCTTTTATTATTCATTACAAATTATTTACTATGAGACTGTTTAAAAATGTCAGAACAGAATTAACATGACAGTTAATCAAGACTATTATATTTTAAATTTTCAGTATAGGCCCAAAATATTTTTTGAAAATTTTAATTTGAAAATGAACTACTGAAGTGGCCAATCATGGTAAACCCAATAGTGATAGTGCCCAGACCACACAATGAGCACTGAACATATTTTGAAGGGTAGTTAAAAATTATAATTTTATTTGATTTAACACTATAGCAATCTCGATTTTTAAGTTACACTTGATTTAAACTTGGTGCAAAATTTGATGGCCTGTACTAGTTTATCACTCAGCAAAAAATATTCAACTATTTCAAAATGGTGGCCATTCAAAATCCAAAAATTTCAATTATTATACTTTCTCCACAATTTTAAACATTTTATTTCTCCACAATAATGAATAGTGAAATCAGATTTTCAAAAAAGCGCAAAATAAAAAAGATTTGAATTTAGGTCTTGGTGATCAGTGTTAATTTTTTGTAGTTTTATTGTAATATACAAAAATGTTTTTTTTTTGTTATTTTAAGGCAAAAAGCACATTGAGGCTATTATCGTCTCCCTAAATGTAAGTGTGGGTGTAAAGTGTTGAAGTTGTAAGTGTAGTGTTGTGTGTGTGTGTGTGTTACTCAGGTAACGCAATGGATGTCTAAATCCTTTCAATATGTGCAGCTAGTCTGCATCCCCCCTCCCTGCGGGGTATACAAAAATGTATTTTATACGAGATTATATTTTGAAAATTTTTAGAAATTTTGTTATATAAGCAAGACAGCTGTATGATGTTAAAAAGTTATTTATTCTTCAGTATAAATCTTGTAGAACTTTAGCAGACAGATTTCTATTATACTGTTTAGAAAGGAGTGATATTTATTTGTAAATGCTTTTTATGGTAATTTTGTTGAAACTAGTTTGTATTATATTATAAATTAATGTTTTTTTATACCCATTTAGTGGAATTTCTTTTATACCCTATACAATGAAATTTTAAAATATTAAAACTTACTAAACTCATGAATTGCAAATTGTGATTTTTGTCACAATATTGTCAGAATTTGGCAATGTTTAATATAGCCTGTGATATTAAAATATTATCACACAAGTTTATTGCATAAGTATATAGTTCCATATTTTATTTGGAACAATAACATGAAACTTATCAAACATTCAGGAAATTCAGTTATAAAATTTAAAAACTACAATTCATGTAAACTAAACTGGTCTAAGTCATAGTTTAAACTTTTTCATATTACATGAGCAATGTGTCAATTGACACTATATAAGTTTATTCAGTTCTCAACTGACTTAAGTAGTAGCTGCTTATTAAAAATAGTTTTTTTTTAAAGTTATGTTGATGTTTGTGAATTATTAAGCAGTAGGTGTTTTTATAAAGAATTGAATCTGTGTTACATTATATATCAACACATTAAAACAACTCTTGCAATTAAATCACTGGCATTTATATTTTGTCATCTAGCCAAATCAAATACAAGGAAAATTTGATATATTCATCAATATATTAAATTGGCAACTTTCCAGATACATTGTGGAACACTGCCATGTCAGGATAATTTAATTCTGAGTCATTGCATAAAAACATGTTTTCAAATAAAATGACTCCGATAGCAATTAAGTTACACTTTAATTTACTCCTGGTTCGCTGATTTGAGTTATCTTTATTACTTTAACAAACACTAATTAGACAATTTTTAGGAAATTAAAACAGACTTTTTGTAAAGACAGCAAGAAATACCATTTTGTTTTACGTATTTAGACTCACACTATAAGACAAAATTATAGTATTACAGTACTGTAATTGATCAAAAATATTCAGTACAATTTGTATGACCACCTTCTAACCAATGTTAATCTCATCTAAATTAAATAATAGCAAAATCTATGACTAAAAGCAATTGAATCTGAATCCAAACTAAAATTATAAAGTGATAAATAAAGACATCCCACTGACATGTTTGTAAGATATCCCACTGATATGCTTCTATATTAGCTGCAGCAAGAGAAAATGTGTCAGGCTTACGACATACTTTTAATAATTATTGCATGTCGAAGCGATATGCAATATTGCAGTTAAGAGCCAACACCTTTTTTCCAATAGCCAAAGACACACTATATCATGTAGCAACACGGTAATATTTTCTGTCTCGTCTTGTCATTATTGAATCTGTATAACTATTTAAAATTTTCAAATTACATAAAATTAACTCCAGCAACTGAAAAGTTTATTTTTTATTCTAATTAAATTTGAACTTTTTTAAATGATGTAGATTTGAAAACAGATTACAATATAGAAATTTTGAAAAAAGCTAGAAAATATTATCACAACAAACTGCAACTTGCAAAAATTCCTTGACAGTTTGTAATAAAGTGATCTTTGAATAAAAAGCTAGGAGCCAAAAGCAGTGTAATAACTTCATGCGATATTGTGCCTTCTTGTAATTCCAGTATGTCATTAAAAGTGCTGCAGTGCCGTGTATCACAATTATGTCATGAGCCTTAGAGGCTATCTCCCTATCTTGTTTAAAGCCACTAAACTAATGTACATAAATAAAATAATGGACAATGTGTTTGTGCTTTCTTGAATATTCTAGTTTCACTCATGGGTTTATAAGTTGTCAGTATAAAAACAGAAAGATGTTGCTAAATTTGTAATAATGAAATTAGTTTTTCTTAAATGCCTTTACATAAAGTAGGACGAAGAGAAGGTCCCTTTAAAACTTGTAATATAGAGAAATTTGTTTCAGAGAAATTCAACTTTACATAATTGGAATAGTAAAAAAGGACAGTGTATCAATATAAAATCTCATAAATACAGCCATGGTCAGATATATTGCGTTTATATATGATCTACATCAAAACTGTGTAAAAATTGTTAAGAAAAAATCTAACGTGAATAACCTGATGCAACACACTTTCCCTAGCGACTCACCTTGTAAAATATAGTCCAATTCATTCTGAGTACAGGCGTACACAAAATCTTCAAGGCATACACCTTTCAGTACAGACAACACTGTTGGTCTTGGGTTGCAAAAATACAGTGGCTGTTTGCGTCTGTTGAAGTCTTCAATCAAAGCAGCAATACCCTGCCAACATCACTTTACATTAGATCAAAATAATCAAAACTGGAATTGTCATTAACGTTTTAAATAATTTTCACTAGAGATCATGTTTTTGGAATATAGTGCATTTTTATTGGAAAATGAGGTTTAGAACTCATAGTGAACCTTTGATGAACAAACCCGGAACCTTCAAATGAGCCCTGATCCTGACCTCTAGAACCTCTTTTAAAGGAGTCTTTAGCATTCTAGCGAACATTTAATTTACTTTGACATGATTCAAACTTGTCAAAAATTTATCTTGATAGTTTACTAAGCAAAATCCATTTTTAAAAATAGTAACCACTCCAAATCATTAAAAAAAACTTTTGAAAACTGAATTTCGCACCACTATAATCCATGTTAAAAATGAATATATTATTAATCTTTCAAATTTTATTGAAAATACAAAAATGAATCTGATAGCGGTCAGTGTATATTATTATTTATATACGGAATCTGATAGCGAATCAGTAATGTGTCCCTATTATAATAAACTTATAAGAAAACTGAGTTTACCTTAGCTGCAGTGAAGTCGGCGCCCAGGATGTACCTGCAGTCGACAACTACCGGCAGTTGACTAGAGCCCTGCTTGATCCCGACTCTGCCTACACTCGCTCGCATGAAATCGACTGCTGGGAAGTACAGGCTGTTGTCTGGTATTACGAGTAAGTAGTCTCTTCCTGAACTGGTCTGTAACATGTGTATTCAAAGTATTAAATACAAAGTATAGCTTGTCTACCCGATCATGGCTCGCGGTGCTATGACAGCAAGAAACCGCTATAAGAAAGAATCGAAAAACTGTCAGTTTTGTTCTTAATGAGCGTGCGTCTATGCATTTCCATGGTGCACGATAACATACATGCTTCGAAACATTTTTACTTTGCCATAGCTCAGTCTGATAAGTGCAAGTTACCGCATGACTTAATAATTCTTACCTATAAGACAAAACCATCTACTATGTTTCTAGTGTGCTATAACCTTAACTTCAGGGATTGCTGTAGTGAAATTGGTGCTGTAGGCAAAATCAAAAGAAATGCCTCACATAAATTTCAATCCAACACCTTTATTGTTAACATTTGCACACTCTGTGAAGTGATGGAAGCCATATTTCTCTCTTTTATTTAGATATTATTTTTTAAACCTTACAATCATTAAAAAATCCGATTTTACATTTATAATAAACATTAAAATCTGCATACATTAAATACAAAAATTAACAATTTCTTTTACAACAGTATTATAAAGACTTATATTCAATCAGATTTATAATATGAAAAGTTTAAATAAAAATTCCTTTCTTATCACATTTTGGCGCCCCTTGACTTGCAGTGCCTTTAGGCAGTCACCTTGCTTACCTATATGCTAGAGCAATCACTGCAGTAAACACTAATTAAAATTTTTTTACATCATTTTGAAATTTTACAAGTTGAATTAAATAGTTTGTTTAACATTGCTTATAATTCATACATTTGCATTTTGGCATTTTAAATTTATTAAATTAATTAAAAAATTTTTAGATCATTTTGAAATTTTACAAGTTGAATTAAATAGTTTGTTTAACATTGCTTATAATTCATACATTTGCATTTGGCATTTTTTAATTTTGTTTTACAAGATAGTGACCATCATAAAAATATACCAAATATAAATTGTTTAGTGAGATTTTGTGTAAAGCAGATCATGCAGAGATTTGTTCAAAGATGAACCTAACCTTAGTTTTCTCAACTTGCAGTGATGGCCTTGCAGATGGATAGAGCAGAAGAATAATGTTGACTCCGACTCCAATCAGAATGCCTAACTCCACGCCTAGAGTCAAACACAGCAAAAATGTTGCAATTGTGGGAATGAGGTCTTTTCCTGAAACAAGCATCATTTGCTCTAAATTTTTTTACTAAAATATAAACAAGAACAAAAATATGAGCAGTGCATATGTGTGGCTGCAGATGAAGTTTAAAGTTGTCAAGTCTTCGAAGACTTTTTGTTGTAAGCATCTAAAGCTTTATTTGCTTGGTGATTACAATATTTATGAAAACAGAACAAGGTAGATGTAAAATAATCAGTTATTTGACTCAAAAAACCAGCACAGCAATATGTTAAAAACTTTATGGTAAATTTGAACCTGGGAAACCAAAAAGAAATTTGTCACAAAAACCTGAATCTCAACTTCTAAACCAAATTAGAAAGTATTTCTGCAGATGGGTCTATAGAAGCACCTGGATTTCTGAGAGGTGTATCTACCTCCCTACATCCCTGAAATCTACTTGAACCTGTTAAGTGGACTATTTTACATTAGCATGCAATTAGTTTAGAAAAATAAAGTTTCTAATTGTTTAAAGTTATATTTAAATTTGAATTCTTAATTACTAGCAATTAAAAAAAACTCCTGTTCTATATATTTTTAAATAAAATCACTACAATTAATTGCTACTGTACTAGAGTTGGAATTTTTTATTATACTTTTAGAAATATATTAGGATTATATAAAACAAATTTAATAAATTTTCAATAAAAATATTTATAAGAAATATATTAGGATTATATAAAACAAATTTAATAAATGTTCAATAAAAATATTTATAAGTCATATAAAAAATCTAGGAAGTCAGTATGACTTAGGCTTATTAGAATTTTTATAACCCACTGTAATACAAAAATAATAACAACAAACTAAAATCACTGAAACCATTAAAATAATATCACTTTTTCAATCCCAACAAAATTGAATAAATAACCAAGTCAGGTCCTATCAAAACCACACTATAAATGTAAACAGTATGCTGCTGTAAACAGTTGACAAGTGTGAAATGCAGGTTGGAGAATTCCTATCTTGAGAACTGTACCCTAGGTAGAATTGCATCTGGTTGGTATGGTAAGAAAATGTTGACAAATAACAGAAATGAGACCATAAGTAATGAAGGGCAGCTGTAAGGCTGTACGGAAACATAGCTACACATTTTATCAGAGTTATTCCGAACTATTGTAGCCACTGAAGGGTCTAAAATAGTTTTTACGAGATTTTCATACGAAGATACAAGAAAAAAGTAGTATGCATTACTACCGAAACTTTGACCATACGAAATATTACGTATCTTAAGTGCAAAGGATTAATGAATTTCAATTGAAGAATATGCTCTCTCAGTAGTCAATATGGTGTGACCTAGACACTTGACCTTGAAACTAACACACCCTGACCTCAAAAATGACATTTTGATGGTTGTTAAAAATTCATATACAGTAAAAGCCCTCTAATCTGGCATCATATAGTCCAGAACTTTTAATAATCTGGCACCACTCATAGGCTTTAAAAAAAAAATTTAAGACCAATGTATATACTGTAGAAAACACTTGATGCAATCGGCAGAGTATGAGGAAATCAAATGTGATCGATAGACTTTAGGCGCCATTATTAGTGATGACGCGCCACCTGTCTGCCATTTCGTGATGCTTAGTGTTTCCTGTTTAATCATCTATCAGACAGCGTCTGTAGGCTACTGTACTGTGAGGCATGATATTTGTGTGTTTTCTTTCCTATTATACAGTATAGTACAGTATGTACTGTGTACAACTCTGCAGAATTTCTAAATATGTGTTTTAAGATGTTCAAAGACATTAGGTCTTATTTCAAGCCAACACAGTAAAATTAAGTTATTCCAAAGTTATAATAAAATCTTAGAATTCTATTATAGAATGTAATCAATTTTTTTTTTTTTTTTTATTCTCTGAATAAAATGTTCTTTTAACTTCCATCTCGCTCTCGACTCACAGCTTTTTTTTATGGCCCTCAATAATCCGGCATTTCTGGTAGTCCGGCACTGTCAAAGTCCCAAAGGTGCATGATCAGCGGGTTTTTACTGTAAATGCATTAGCACTAAATGTAGCATTCACAATTTTAGTCTGCTTTGATTCAGAACTGGCCCAAAATTCATTTACTGTAATAGCTTGGAGAAATTCTTTACTAAGCAAAATTCCTTAACATTTTCATAATAGAAGAAAATATAAACCTTAAAAAATCAATTTTTATCTGACACTACTCATACTTTATTTAAAATCTGATTTTACCACCATAATCAGTGTTAAAATATGTATAGATTAGCAATTCAATTTTAAAATTTTATTGAAAATGAATCTGATATCAGTCAAGAGTTTATTTTCAATATAGTTTAAAAAATTTAAATGATAATTTATACTATGTTGATAAAATAGGATTTTTAAAAAGTATAGAAAAAATATTCTTGGAAAATCATTTCTTCTCACCAGCAAGATAGCTGTGTGCTGTGTTTATCCTTGTTTTCTCATGAACATTGATTAAATGGACATTTAATCATTTAGAAAATAATCTAAAAATATTCATATAACATGTTACAATGAATATATCACTTACGGCTTGATCTCCACATTGGTTTGACCACTTCGTATTCTATCATGAAGATGACTGCACAAATGATAACAGCAGCAAGTGAGGCTTTGGGTATGAAGTAAAAGTATGGCGTCAAAATTCCCAGTGCCAACATAATCAGAACACCTGCAGAGTCACACAATGTATTTATATTTACAAACATATTTAACTATTGCTTATCAGTATAGTCTATATTTTCTGTTTTAATTAATCGAGCAAAACAAGATATCTGTTTCAACTCGACTGTTGAGCACTTCATTTGTGTGTTTGTTTTTTATGCACTTCTGTCCAAACGGATTGTTCAAACCAATTGTTTTGAAATTTGGTATAAAGACACCTTGTATAGAGCCCCAAGCAACGCATGTGTACGATTTTTTTCGCCACTCACTTCTGTTTATGGCCTCTGATTTAACAATGAGGAGTGTACACAGTTTTGGCCAAATGCACTATACGATTGTTTTGAAATTTGTTATGAAAGTTCCATGTATAAAGCCCGATTTATGTGTGAAAAATGATATTTTTCCATTCATTTCTGTTAAAAGATGGCAGTGTCTGATTTAATGATGACAAATGTAAACAGTTTTGGCCAAGTGCAGTGACAGATTGTTTTGAATTTTGGTACAAAGGTACCTTGTATAAAGCCTAAACAATGAACATGTAAGAATTTTTCCCATTAACTTTTGTTTTAAAATGGAAGCCTCTGATTTAACAATAACAAGTGCAATTAATGGTTACTTCCTATAATACTGGCTGAATGAGCAAGAGTTATCATAACTTTGACTATTTAAAGGAGAAACAGTATAAAATTTCCAGTTTGAACAGTAACATTTTCCCTAAATATTACAGTTACTGGTTAAATTGCTGGAAACAGTTATGAGCGCTGTTTTGGAACTGTGGCCAAACAAAGAAAACACTGCAAGGTCTACTTTTCCTTAAACTACTAGTGGTAAAGTGCTTACAAAGAGAATACACCTTCCAAAAAAATAAAAATTGCTCTTTTATTTTTGTCAAATGTATATCCATCCAATAACACTGTTTTACTTAAACATAGAAAATCATGAAAAAATGAAGAATACAAAACTTCTTAGAAAATTTCTTTTGGAAAATAAGCAATTGGAATTGTTATGGTAAGACCCAATCAAGACTTTAAAAATATGTTTTGAGGTGTTGTAATATGTGAATAAGCAATTAAGTGGTTAAAATGTTGGTCTGTTTTGATTCACTCTGGAAACAAAAAACTTATTTTGTTAAATACCTTGAACTAGTTTGTTAACCAACAAAATCTGTTCAAGAGTTTAAAAATGTTATCCAACTAAAAATTGATCAAGTTTACAAAAATAAAAGTAAAAAATATATCTAACTTACATGTTCTGCATTAATCAATCTTTAACATTTGAAATATCACATGCTTATTTCAAAAGTATAATTCAGTATTTTCAGACTTTTAAGAAAATATTAGTAGAAAAGTTATAAATTTTATTCATATTTGCATTCAGGGTACTTCTTTCAAATTTTTATTTTGAATTAATACCCTGATGTTATTTATTTGATGCTATTCAATCAAAATTTCTTTTAAATTATCTTCAGTTATATACTGCAAAGTAAAAATGCCAAGGCTAAAAAAAAATTAACAAAATTTTGTGAGTTGTATTCATTATTGCTGAAGATTTATCTCGTATAATTTTTATAATTAAACAAATTTGATATATTTATTCAATAATCTAGCATCATTTGCCCAAACATTAATCAAATTACTACAAAATGTTTTTCAAAATGCTTACATTATACTAAGAACTGCATGCAAAAATTAAAGCCAAAGAGTTTCAGTACAGATGTTTAGTGACAAGTATTGTATTGGCTTCAGAATGAACTATATTACCAACAGGTTACACTTAACAGCTGTAAATATCATGAATAGAACTTTTATACTAGTACTTCAATAAACACGCCAATTCACCATAGTCGTCTCTAAATTTATTTCTGTTCATTATGTAAATAATTTCTATGAAAGGATAAAACACCTTAATAAGGCTGAACTTGAATTTGGTTTCAAACTACGTTAATTCAGAAAAGATTAACAAATTTCTAAGAGCATACCTGTGTACAATCCACCTAGAGGGGTTTGAACGCCACTGGCATGGTTGACAGCTGATCTGGAAAAGGAACCGGTCACAGGCATCGAAGAAAAAAAAGAGCCCATCACGTTGCACACACCCAGTGTTAACAGCTCCTGAGTGGCGTCTATTGTATCCCCACTGGCTAGACAAAGACAGCACATTGGTAATAGTGGCTAGAGTACTGCCGATATGTCAACACAAACTTACACACATCAAGGCTATTCTGAAAACAAGTTGATTTTTAATTCCTCACTAAAAGTATTTATTAACTTACTAGCACATGTGTACAGACATTGAATAATAATTGTACTAAAAGTACAGCCACCATTATAAAAAGTGTGCTCCATATTAGTGGCTAAAGTCAAAGTACAGAAGAGTCTCGATTAACCATCATTCTCAGGACCATTTTGGTGATGGATTTCAGAATAGACACTTTCAGTGGTAATTTCTGTGTTTAAATAACATACTGTTTATAGCACAGGATGTTTTATTATTATTTTTGCAAAATGTTAAGACTTACATTTTCTATTTAACTCTAATTATGTATTATACAAAGTTTTTTAAATGTATTAAACAAAGAGTTTAAATACTTGAAGCTTTTCTTTGTAGAGAAAAGATAGACATGTGTTTAATTTCAGAGACTCATATGAAAAGAGACTCTTACTGCAAAATAAGAGGATACATATTTTATCATACAGTTCGCCCTGACAAAGTAGGCAAAGGAAGCTGTAGTAATTAAAGAAAATATAAATCACTTTAAACAGCTTAAATATGAAACAAGTGCCATTCAAGCCACTGCTGTAACTGTCAGAACAAATTTTAAAGATATCACAATTGCTGCAATATACTGCCCACCTGGACAAGCGTTGAATAAAAGTGATTATCTACGGTTCTTTCAAGCTATCGGAAATCGGTTCATTATAGGTGGAGAGTTCAATGCCAAACATACTTACTGGGGATCAGCAAATGTAACTCCAAAAGGTAGGCAATTGCTTGCAGCTGCAGAAGAAAGTAGCTGCCATTTTCAATCTACTGGTAGACCTACTTATTCGCCCAGTGATCCGGCGAAGATTCCAAGTTTGATTGACTTTTTTGTCTTACAAGGTATTGCATCAAAATATGTCACCATTGAGGAGAATATGCGATCTCATGTCTGACCACACAGCAATTGCCCTTTCATTAAGTCAGTTATCAGCAGGATGCATCCACCAAAATTAGCTAAGAAACATATGGATTGGGAGAAATTTCGTGAAGAACTTGAACAAGGAATCAACCTAACTGTACCCCTTAAAAACAAATGATCAGTTAACAAGGAAGTGGGAAAACTAGTTACGGATCTTCAACAATCGGTATGGAATAATACTCCAATTCTGAAGCCTAAAATACCTGGGCTGAACTATATCGAAGAAGTACGCGACATGGTACAGGAAAGGAGAAAGTCACGTAAAAAATGGCAGCAAAGTCGTTCTCCAGAAGACAAAAAGGCTTTAAACAAACTTACTCAGCAGCTTAAAGAAGAGGTCATTAAAAATCATTATCATTAAATAGAAAGCATTAAAATCATTAAAAACAAAAGCTTTCAATGCTTCCTAAGGGACCTGACGGACGATAAAGATACGGACTATTCCCTTTGGAGAGCAGCTAAGAAGATATTAAAAAGGCCAATAAAAGTATGCTCCACAGATTCGCAGTAATGATGGTAAGTGGGCCAGAAGTGATAAAGAAAAGGCAGAGGTATTTGCTCAATATTTGACAAATATATTTCAATCTCATCCATCAATTGGTATGGAAGATATATCATCAGTTAATAATACAGACCATATGTTGGTCAAGAAATTTATACCAGCAGAAGCCATCAATGAGATTGATAAAGTCAACCTTAAGTTAATAAATTATCCTTAAAGTCAATAAAGTGCCTGGGTATGACCTTATCACAGCTGAGATACTCAAAGAGCTGCCATATAAATGTATAATTAATCTAACATATCTTTTCAAAACAGCAATACGGCTCAGATATGTGCCTATACTTTGGAAGATAGCTTAGGTAATTATGATCCCAAAACCTGGCAAGCCTTTGGGAAAAAAACATCATACCGACCAATATTACTGCTACCAACTGTAGGAAAACTTTTTGGAAGGCTACTTTTAAAACGACTTAACCCAATTACTGAAGCTAGACAGATTTTTCCAAATCACCAGTTTGGGTTCCGTAGTAAGCACTCGACTGTAGACCTGGTACATCGTATGACTGATGTCAAAGAGAAATCATTAGAAGAGAAAAAATATGTGCAACTGTATTTTTGGATGTGGCACAAGCTTTTGATAAAGTGTAGCATGAGGGCTTGGAAAGTAAACTCGATGGCTATTTACAAATGAGTGAGATTTTGATATCGTATATTTCCGATCGATATTTCAGAGTTAAACATGATGAGGACTATTCTGAATTAAAATGTATTGCTGCTGGAGTCCCTCAGGGTAGTGTCCTGGGGCCCACTCTACACTTGCTATATACTAGTGATATCCAAAAAATGATAGGGTTTTTACAGCCACATTCGCTGATGACACTGCTCTACTTGCTACTGGACAAGATATTCAAACAGTTACTGACAAACTACAATTAGCTATCAATAATGTTAACATATGGACTAAAAAATGGTGAATTAAACTGAATGAGGGTAAATCAACTAATGTCAACTTTACTAACAAGCATTATGTGTATCAGCCAGTAATGATAAACGGACAAATTGTTCTGCATGCAAACAAGGCTAAAATATTTAGGGATGACTCTGGATGCTAAACTTCATTGGAAGTCTCACGTGAAAAAAAAAGTGTGAACAACTTGGAATGAAGTACAGACAAATGTATTGGATTAGTGGAAGGAACTCTGAATTGTCTGTACATAATAAACTGCTTCTGTATAAGCAAGTCCTGAAACCCGTCTGGACCCACGGCATTCAATTGTGGGGATGCACAAAAAAAAGTAACATCAAAATAATACAAACATTTCAAAACAAAGTGCTTTGTATTATTGTCGGAGCACCTTGGTATATCCACAATGCAGATATCCATCGGGATTTGAAAGTGCCTTTAGTGGCCGAAGAGGTAAAGAGGTATACTGGAAAACATGCAGCCAGCTCCTATGAACATCAAAATGTAGAGGTGATACATTTGGGCAACGTACCACAAGTGAGGAGACTGAAGAGAAATAAACCTGTTGACTTGGTACAGGATTGATATTTGATTTTTAAGTGTAACTGCATTGTGAAAGACAACTCTGGACATTTTTTTCACCACATAGACAGTAGTACACATAAAAATATTGGTAAATAGTATTAGACTAGTTGTAAATATATATATATATATATATATATATATATATATATATATATATATATATATATATTACAAACTTTACATACATAGATCTTTAATACAGTGAATTATCCATACTTAACCTATTGTTTCCACATAAAAGAGTACTCAATGAGTAAATGATGTGTGAGTATTATCTTTCAATAGAAATGTTCATGAACTCTTTGAATTTGTTGATTCTATTGGATTGTTTATTTTTTTATTAGGAATACGTAGCAATTCATAAATACATAGCAATTCATGAATATGTACCAATTTTACATGTCTTTAGGGTAGCAATTACTGTCAGCTGGGGCACTTTTGCTACAAATAAATCATCAAGTTACAGAGTTTTGTTTTGTCTAGAAGGTTACTTTTATTTGTCACAAATTATTTACAATGGAAAACTGTTCACAAATGTCTAATAACAGAATTAACCTGATGGTTAATAGAAACTGGCAGTTAAAAGAATGACGATTACTCAAGAATCTACTGTAATTGGATTACTACCATTACTAATGCTGCAAGCTGCAAGGACAGGGGGGTGGAGACATTTAAAAAAAAGGACAGTACAAATATCTCTGCCACAAGATGCCACCAGCCACAAGCGCTCACAAATTCACAGAAGGGTTAACATTTTAATATGTTTACATTCAATGGTATTGTCTTAGTAAGTATTCTTATAAAAAAAAAAATAACACAAACTTTCTTATGAACAATTATAACCCAAACAAATCTAGATTCACTTTTAAAAGCTATTACAAAAAAAAAAAACAACAATATAAAAAATAAGTGCCTTTGCACATTGCTAGGGACAATGAACTTACTTGTTTTGATTTTGGCAAAGTTATGTGTAGTTTGCCTATTTTACATAATATCTTAATGTCACTTATAACCAACAATAGATCAGCATTAAATAGGAACACAACAGATTTTTTGAAAAACTATTACAGAATAGATTTGACAAAGAGGAAAAGGGGTATGGTGTCGCCTGGAATTGTGGTGAAAGGATCTATCCTAAGCCTCTGGGATTTTAGTTCAACACACTGGTGTCCTGAAAGCATTCCAGCAGTCCACAGATTAAATTATTCTGCTAGAGGTCTTCAGGATTACTTTGCAGGGTTGTCATTCACCATTTGCCTCCTGCTGGCAAGAACTTCACAATCACAGATTATGTGGTCTGCAGTATCCTCTTACTTCCTGTGTAATCTACACACATTTCTCTGTGGTACATATCTAACCTGTCCATGTTCACTCTCACACCACAGTGCTCTATATGTCCCCATCGTGTTTTGTCTTGCCCTTTATCCATTTGGTGGAAACTTACCCAGTTTGGAACAATAACCTTTGCTATCTGGAACACAGCCCTAGCCAACTCCTATCTCCAACTCTAGGCCCTTCACCAATGTAATAAGAGGGATGACCCTGATCAAGCCACTTCTTGGCTCTGTCATCTGTGCAAATGATCAGGAAAGACAATGAGTTATGGACCTTGGTCATAGAATACTCATCCTCAAAGGATAGGACTTTGTCCAGGACAATCACCTCAGTTTGTTCCTTAGACATTCCAACCCCTGGGAAGTTAAAAGCATTATGAGCACATTAACTTTCAAAACTTTTCTAGCCGGGAGACCTTCATTCATGAAATACAGTTTCTTATCAGTCCCTTCAACCTCTAAGATATTTCCATCAGATCTCCATTTCTTTGGGTTTGAGAGAAATGGCTAGCACTATAGTTATCAAATAGTCATCGAATATCTAAACAATTTTGTAAGGTCCTCAAGTAAAAGTTGATTTTTCTTCAAAAAATCTGGTTTGGAAACTATAAATTGGTTTAATTTTTCCAAAATTGTTTGAACAAATTTTTTTTTTAAGAAAACCATATATGATAATTTACAACTCAAATCAAAGTACCACATTTGAAATTTGCAGTTCAAAGGTGAATTCTTGACTTTTTTTTCATTTTAGCCTTGGTAAAATTTTGGACTTACAGTAGCTGTAATTACTTGACCTACAAATTTCCTTTAATACAAATTTTGTACACTGGTTCGAGTTTTTATATTTAAAAAAAATCAATGATTTGTTGTTTTCTTGTTCACAGTTTCCAAACAAAATATTTTGTGAACACAACTAATTGAATGTAATAAAGTCTGTGTAATGCTGTTACGCCATTATTTTATTAAATAGTATAATAAGGTATTATTAACCGGTTATAAAATGGTTGATTAGTACTTGCAGCCTTTAAAAATACAGATTGCTGATGATTCATTAACTTGTTTTTCTGTTACGCCAAAGAATGCTACTGAATAATTTACATAATTCAAGCATAAAGAAGGAAAACAGCAAAATAGAATTACAAACTAACACTTAATAATACAAAAGTCAAGCAAACAAACCATGACAACTTATTATATAGCTGGGAATTTTACTGCATTTAAATCCTTCAAATCATTAATAAACGTAGATGTTTTTCTAAGAAAGTTTATTGTTTTCATTTTCCAGGATTTATTCGCTTGCTATACAAAATTATTGTTTCATTGTTAAGTATTCAATTAAATATGGGAGTATGAATTTGTATATATCTTGTAATGACATACATGAAATATTTGTTTATAAACAGATCAACAATTTTAATTTTTACTTGCTAAATAGCATGTAAATTATATTATTTCTACTATTACATTTATTTATTTATTACCAAAATTTCGCATACATACATACAATAACAATTATACATAAAGGACCTATAGGGGGCATAAATGCCTCTTTCATAGGTTGGTCCTCAGCCACCATTTATACTTAATACAAATATGAATGATACTTAATACATTTAAATATATATATATTTATTAATACTTTCACATTTGGTCCGATTTATTTCAAAGTTGGCAAAAAAAATCAGTTTTTGGTAATCGCTTGGACAAATTCATTAAAAAGCAAAATTTGCTTAACAGATTCAAAATACTATTATGTATTTAACTGCAGTTGAACACTCTGCCACAAGATGCCACCAGCAGCGAATGCTCACATATTCCTCATAAGGATTGTAATTCTAGAACCTTTATATTCAATAGTTCCTTCCTTAGCCAACTCAGGAACCCACTGCAGTACTGTTTCCATAGTGGTATGTTTTTGAATAGCATCGTTTGTAATTCTGACTTGGAATCAGGTAGGATTACTGTGTGGTTGTTTAACCAGGGTCTCGGTATTATTTGCCTCATTGTTTCATAGGCTGCAAACAGTTCGGCTTCAAATAAAACCGTGTTTGAGTTTAATGTGAAGAAGCAAAGTGCTTACAGAAAATTCCCACTCCCACTCCTCCTTCAATCATTTATAGTCATTCAATACATATTGCAGTTTTTTCCTAAAAGTTTTTTAGTTAGGCACTTGAGAACAATAGTTCATACTTTTTTCAGAATATCTTGTATTGCTTTAAATACACAAATAATGACAAATACCCAAAAAACTCTAAAAAACATAAAAATGTTTTAAAAAATAATACTGCAGCATGCCAACTTAATAGTTGTTCTATTTATGCTCGCTCTTTGTAATGAACTGAAACATGTTCTAGCGATACCACCAATGAAGAACATATTAATATTTTTTAAAAATTTGTTCTTATTACTTCAGATTATTAAAGAATAAAATTTTAAAACCAAACCCAATATTAGCCAAGGTTCATTTTCATTTTCCCACTTTACTCCTGAACAGTAAATTTAACTTTATTTAAAATTTAAATTTTAAATAAATAGTGTACTTTGTACACTGATTTAAATTAAAAATCTTTATTAAAGGGAAAAACAACTAAAAGAAATTTTGAATTTTCATACAATTACAATTCCATAACCAAATTAATTATTAATTTTTTAGCAGTTCTTGCGTAAGGATATCTTTTAAATGAAGGAACTTATTTTTTACATGCACTAAGTTTAGCCATTTAATGTGTGGCATTTTAGCAAATAACTTCCATAGCAATGCGTGGAACATTTTTTCCCACCATGTCATTTTCGGTGCTGGTGTTCAAAGGACTGTCATATTTGAACAGAGGGATTAATAATTTTAATTGTCCAGTTCAGCCATCTCAACTAATACAATTAATCGGAATATGTAAGCAATGAACTCACAAAATGCTTTGGCGATTGCTACGTTGCCTAGAACTGCAATCACAGGCACCAGTACAATAGAGGATCCAAGTTCTGCGCACATATCCACAAAGCCAAGGGTTCTGTTGTTCACGACTGTTGTAAATGGAGGTAATTGGAAAGGCGGTAGTCCTGATCTAACATCACCTGTAACCAGTTTAGGTATAGTTTGTAAAAACAATGCAAACTTTCTCATATTTAATTTATAACAGCCTTTAACTTGTTGACAAACGTGCATAGCGTACGACGCACACTACAAAGAATTACAGATAAGAACCAAAAATTTACCACAAAGGAATAAGAAATTTGTTTTACTCAAATTCATTTGTTTTAACTCAGAAAAATATAAAAACATAATTTAAGTAAATTTTATTTTACATTTAGAACATGTTTATTATATGTAATTCTAGGAAACAAGAATATATACATAGAGATATCTTACATGTATAACACTCCTAACTGATTTCCTTTCACTTTTTTCTAATCTAACATATTTACATACATAGCACTCTTATAAGCTTCGTACACGAAACATGCTGGAAGAGTCCTCATAAAATAATGTTCTTGAAGGCGTAGCAAATCTCGATCACCAATAAAAGTTTATACTACAGCTGTTGATATGTTGTGATAAATAAACTTTTAGGGAGTTGATTTAGTTCAATACATAACTCCTACATGTCAGAGTACTGACAAATAAATCTGGAATAATGTTGAAATGGCAAATGCCATGCTTACTTTGGAAATGTACAGCAATTGCAAGTTTTTTTTTAAATACTTTAAAACAGAAGAAATTTTCTTTTGCCTATCTAGTAATAAAATAAGAAGTTCTATTTTCAAAATCACTTGTCAGTTTTTGAAAGCATCAAAAAATATTCTTACAATTTTATCTAGAAAAACAAAAACGTTCAGAAAAAAATTAAAAATTTGATATCATTGGACACACTTTTTACACCATTTGACCCAATTTCCAAATATCCACAAAACAAAATTGGCTTATATTTTTAGAACATACCCTAGGAGATGAATATGAGGGTAGAAAACCAAAGAGAACAAATACAAGGCATGACTTAAACAATTTAAACAAAAAACAATTTAAACAGTAAACAATTTAAATTAAAAAGACAAGAATACTTTCATAATTTTCCTTTTAGGCAAGAGTCTGTACCTTAATCTATCTTTCAGCATTATTTCACCAATATTACGACACTTATCATATCGTACAATCAGCTTTTGAATTCCATCCTCACAGAAAACTACCTCCTGATTTCATAGCCACTATAACACGGCCATTTTGATCTCATCAGCAACATGGTGTTGACCATCCAGACGCTTTTTTAAATGTAGGAACATGTTGCAGTCCTGGAATCACATGAGGTGTATGAGACTGGCAACATAGCATTCCACATGGCAACACTGGAAAAGCTGAAATATGATCAGCAGCAGATGAACATGTAATATGCCGTCAGTACGGTTTGTAGTTGCTATAGTCATTTGGTTGCCCATAGCGATTGTTATCATGAATCAGTATTTTGTAATGTGTTCTAAAAATGAGTGACATCAATATCAAGCAATGTTCTGTGTTTTTAAAAAGTATTGCTTCAGACACAGTGAAACAGAAACTTTTGCAAAACATCAATCAGCGAGCTTATGAAGACTGTTTTGTCAAGGACCAAGATTTTTTTGTGGTTTAAAGCATTTTTAGAAGGAAGAGACTCAATTAAAAATAAATTATGCAGCAGACCTTCTTTAAGAACTGATAAAAATGTCAATAGGACCCAGGGTCCTACCATTCAAATTATCAATTTTGGTCAGAATGATCGGAGAATTGAATTTGACTCACATCACAGTTCATCAGATTGATCCAAAAACAATTTTTCAAGATCAAATGAATACTAGGAGATAATGGTGCCTTAACTTTTTGGAATCAATTGAAAATAATTCCACCTTTTGGAATGTGTGATTGCTACTGACAAGTCTGTTGTTTTAATATGATCTGGAAACCAAGCGTCAGAGCTAGGAAATGACACATTTCAAGCCTTTCAAAGACAACAAAGAGCATTAATGTGGAAATTAAGATCAAACGTGTGCTGATAAGGTGGCAAAATAGTAAATTAAAATTTTTACCGAGAGGTTCTTAGAAGACTTCAAAAAATGGTTATGCACATGAGACCAAACATGAAGAACAACTGGTTATGCACATGATAATGCACCTTGTCACACAACAATTTCAGTCAGTCTTGGGGCAGAAAAACATTCCCTTTGCTACACAGCCTCTTTATTCGCTTGACTTGAGTCCTTGTCACGTCTTTCTCTTCCCTAGACTGAAATTTAGGAGCATTCAAAAACATTCAAAAAGGCTGCAACTGATCAGCTGAAGGCTATACCAGTCTCTGAGTTCCAGCACTGCTATGTAGCTTCCCAAAGGAAGTTATTTTGAGGGAGACTACACTGACTTGTAATTCTATTTGAATAAAAATATTGTTTTTTAAAATTAGTCTCATTACTTAATTTACACACCTCGTATATGTATTTAACACAATCCTTGTGTCATAACATTCCTCTCAATAAAACATAAATTCTAGATGTATTGTTTTAACCATAGTTAGGCCAGTACATTTTGTTAGTGTAATTAATTACATAATGTATGATTTAACTACAAGTTTTAGTGCTAAAATATTAGTTATCAATTTTCAAATTAAATCAAACTAGCATCAGTATTAAGGTATTTATTATGTATTGTCAAGCATTTTTGCTAATGGTTATATTCAGAAAATATTCATTAATTTTAATTTTCTTTTGTATTTCCTGATTTTATCTGTTGTGCTAAATAGCACAACCACTTAAATGTTGTTGTATAAATGTTGTATTGTAATAAAAGCATAATAAGGAACTACTTATTCCCAGAAAATTTAGTTTAATGTAGTAACTCTCTTGTTTGACTGTTATTTTGGACATTCATTATGCACAAAAATCTGTAGCACTAGCATTATGCACTGGCCATTTTGGACATATAAAGAGTTCAATGATAACAGTTTCTTCCCTCGCACAAGATACCGGTATACACAATGTTGACTTAGTAGATGTTCTGTTCTAACCTGAACTACAAAGAAACTCCACGGAGAATTCACACAAGGGATGCAATTGTATGTCAATCCAACTATTGGTGTAGATCGAATTTCAAAAACTAGTTTTATCCAGTTTACTGAATTCTTTCTTTTATTTAATCAGTATTAATACTAAAAATGTCTAAAATTTATAAAATATACATAGTTTTATTAATTTTCATTTACAGTACAAATAAACACATCATTTTCCTTCCTTCTATTTACATCTATAATTCAGCAATAATCCTTCCTTCTATTTACATCTATAATTCAGCAATAATGATATTAACCTGATTACAGTTAGTCTACTGGATTAGGAAATATGATCTTCATTAAGAAATTACATCAACCAACCAATATTCTCAGGAAGTACTTACCAGTCAATTTGAACGGAACATAGCCTTTACTGTGAAACGTATAAGCAGCGAACGAACAGATCACAACAATCAGAGCGTTACGCGCTGTTGACAACAACCAAAGACCTTTGCTGATTATACGTTGGCGTTTTGTCATCTTTCCATCGGCCCCAGCTAACTTTATCTCTTTGAGTTTCTATAAAAGAAAAATAAGTACTGCAATTATCCGCTCAAAAATCAATTCACCTTTTAGGGTTCAAACAGTATGACTATACAACTTAGGAAAATGTTTGTATATGTATTTTTGGTCATTAGGATTTTTATCTTAATGAATAACAGGTTAATTACCCAAATTTAACTTAACCCATAACCTAACCTAATCTAATAATAAGCCAACCTATCATAACCTAATAACTTTCTTTTTCTCATCAAATACCTCTAAACATATCTTTTTGTGTGCAGTTAGTTGTGGCAGCTGGCAATCTTTCAATTCTAAAACCCATGAACTAGTTTTTTCACAACTTTATAATGACAAAAAACCTCACGTTTCAAAACATAAATGTCAATTTATTCACATTTCATTAACCATAGATGAAAAAAAACTGCACAGTATTATATTTATTACAACATGAATACTACTACTACTGCTATTTAATTTTAAAACTACATGTTCCCTGTTTCTTATTTTTTTTAAATTAAGTAACTGTATGCTACTAGACATAAATAGACTTATGCTGATCTGTCCTTCCTTCGCTATTTTTTTGTGTGTTTAACATCCGACTAAAAACACAAAAAAAAGCTTTTTTGCTGCTTTTGTTATACACCATTTATTTGTACCTAAATTGGTTCTGTAATATTAATAAGATGCTAAGAAGGTACGATTCAATCACCCAAAAAAAGACAGTTAAGGTTGCATTTTATTCTAACAATTTCTGGTCAAATAAATAAACAATAGGCTAATTTTTTGTAGTTATTCCTGCTGTTAGCCAGCCAGTTTACTGTTAACAACCAAAGGCAGCTGACTCAAAGATGACTCAAAAAGGCAGGTTACTCAAAAATTATTGTAACTTACAATAGTTTCATGCACATATAAATCTATACCATGAATGTCTTTGCTTTCTTTCTTTTGTTTCGTTATATGACAGTGTTGTATTTACTTTCTTACTGTACATTTAAATTTTTGCATAATGGTCAGTATAATATAACCCCTTGCCGGCCCTAACGCTCCAAAGCGTTCGAAATGTAAATGTCCCCTGCCTGCCTAAACGCTAGTGTTGCAAACTCCGTAAATCTATTGTGTAATAACAAGGAAAAAGAAGATATTTATTTTCTGACAGGATCAAATTGTATAGCATACATGAATCACATGTATAAATATTGTCTAAATAATTAAATCTTGTCCTAGCAGTAGGACTTTAAATAAATAGGAATGGCAAAGGGATAATATACAAATTCAATAATTAAATTCTTACTCTCATAAATTATAATTTTGTTTTTTTTACATTTTTATAACTGTTTATTCTATTGCTACATAATTTCTATAAACTAATATTTATTTGAGATTTTAATTGACGCCTGTAGTATTTTAGCTTTCTTTAAAAAAAATTGTTACAGTAAAGATATTACTTTTGGCTTATTCTGTAGCTTCTTTTGAATTCTGATTTATTTTGAAAAGTTTGTTTTAGGAACGATTTTAATTTACACTGAACTAAAGTTGTCATCATTTTAAAGTGTGCTTAAAATTAAATGATTCAGTATGTTATTTTATGCAATGCATTAATTATTATAAAATAATAAATGGTATTTATGCAGTGTAGGTTGTTTCTTTCAAACGGTGGTTTTGAATATTTTTATTTTGTTTTCATACCTAATTACCTAATTAACACATTCACCTGCAGAAAATAATTTTCTTTAAAGATTATTTACAATTTTTTAAAGATTAAGTCAATTTTTATGGAACTATATTGTGTCATCATTATTCTTAACATGTATTAAACATATTAAATTTCATACACGATTTACTGGTCATGTGCGTTATTATTAACTACATGAACATACTGCTTATGTGCATTATACATTCTGACAGCCATTACAAAATGTTAAGGTTTATTGCTTTTTTTTTTTGTTCTTGTAATGAAAACATTGACAAAATGGTATCTGTTATTTGTGAACTTAGCTTAATTGTTTTTTTTTTTTTTTATCTCTTTTTGTGTTTCGTTACCACCCTACCATGTCAGTTAGGTCATTTTTAAAGAAGTTTAGGTTTTTTTAAATAAATTTTTTTATCGTTTTAGCAATCAAAAACACGTTACCTACATGATATCTAGTTTAATTAAATAGCTTTTTCACCCAACACTGTCTCAGTTATGTTACTGGACTTTTATTTTAATAAAACTTTTTATCACCAACAATCATGTTACGTTCACCAAACAACCATGTCAGTTACAATATTAGTACTTTTTTAAACAAAAAAATAAAGATATTTTTATCACCCAAGAACAGTGTTAGGTTATTGGTACTTTTATTTTAAAAAATAAAAGGTTTTTTACCACTTTAGCAATCAAAAACACAAAATGTAATTTTTTACATTCACACAAATAATATTTCATAAATAAAAAAAAATTTTGTAAGGTTCTTTCACAATCAGTTTGAAATTTATTAATTTGTAATTTAGAAACTCTATCAAAACGTTCTCCTCACTCAAATTAAACCATGAGATTAAAATTACCTTTTTACTACAGCTCAGTCTAGTTGAGGTTATCATTAATACTCTAAATTTAAATTCAATTCTAAACACAAATTTCTTGTTAAGCTCAATTTTTTTTATTCAACGGTTATAAACCTTGATTTTACTATGACAAAAATTCTTGAAGATTTATTTTGTCTCATCTCTTGTTTTGGTAGCCTATTTCTAACCCCAAATAAATTATTATTTTTTTTAACAATTCTTATTTTAACTGTAACCATCAGCCTTATTTTAACCATCAGTCTTATTTTAACAATAAGCAGATGACAGAATAGTATTTCATCTGTCTTTAGATTAATTACAGTTTCACTGGTTTATCTATGGCCTATACTTAACCTATATCTTCTAAAATTTCATTGGTGGATGTCAGTGTATTGAATGCATTCTACATGTACAAACAATACCTAATAAAAAACAAACCACAAGCCAAATTGCACATAATGGAATTCAGACTAAACTTTATTGCATAGTTATTAGACAGTCATTTCACTGCTAGTAATAAAACAAACACACTGCCTGTTATTGGTGATTGAGACTTGCTATGCTTTCAAGGGCACCATTTAATGAGGTCCCACTCCACAAGTGATTCACACAAATTGAAGCTTTTACAACATAAGCTAGGAATGTCAACTTAATATCAGACCAGAAATAAGACAAAAATACCATCTACGAGTGTTCCACATGTAAGGTATATATCCTATGTGTATATCCTCGTTTCCAAGAATTTCATACCATAAACATGTTCTAAATATAAAAAAATTGTTTTTGTGCTTAAATTATATTTTTATATTTCCTGAGTTAAAACAGATATCTGTAAAATTTTCAGTAAAACAAATTTAAATTTCTTACGCCTTTGTGGTAATTTTTTTGAATTTAATGTGTACTTCTTTGTAGCCTGCGTCATAGCACAGCATATGCTTTTAACAGATAAACGATTAAAATTTCCGTAAAATCTATCAAGGAACATTGTATTGAAGATAGATTACAATGAAAGTTACAAGACATACTTCCTCATGGATACAAATTTGCAATATAGTTCTATTTTAATCAAACAAATTTATGCACATGAATTTCAATAATACCATTTTTAAATTCATAAATTTTATAATGGTAAAAGCAATAAGAATAGAGATATCTCGAATTTGAAGGTTAGAGATCACATAACAGAGTTGATGGCAAAACAAAAACAATGCTCAGTGTTCCTTGATTATGTTTTTAAACAACTAGTTGTTGAGCCATTACTAGTAATAATCACTACATACAAGACACAGCCTTTTCAATTATATAATAACTTGTTAGAACAGCGACCACTAAAGGAAAACCTTTGACTTTAATTAACTTCAGTTTTTGCTGGAAAGATTTTCTATTGAATTATTAGCTATTTACATAACTTACAAACCAAATTCTAATTCTTTAAAAGTTAAATAATAGAATTCTGTTTTGAATATTAACATTCAATTAAGTTAGGATCTGAACATTGAAAATTATGAAATAAAGACACAAAATCACTTAAGGGCCTACAAGAATTACAGGTTTTTACCTGAACAATGGTGGAAACTACAGAAAAAGCCCTCTAATCCAGCATCCTATAGTCAGGAACTTTCAATAATCCAGCATAATTCATAGGCTTTTTAAAAAAAAAATTAAGACTAATATATGTACTGTACTGTACACTTGACACAATGGGCAGAGTACGAAGAAATCTGATGTGATTGAAGGGGTCAGGCGCCATTATTAGTGACATACCACCTGTCCGCCATTTCATGACGCTTAGTATTTACTGTTTAGTCATCTATCAGACAGCGTCTGTAGGCTACTGTACTGTGCAGAAGTGATATTTGTGCGTTTTCTTTCCTATTTTATAGTATAGTACAGTACGTACTATGTACAACTCTGCAGAATTTTTATTAAACTTGTGTGTTTTAAGAAACAAATTTTTAAAGAAAAAAACATGATTTTAAAAGACATTAGGTCTTATTTTAAGCAAACGCAGTAAAATTAAGTTATTCCAAATTAAAATAAAATCTTAGAATTCTATTATAGAATGTAAGCAATATTTTTTTTTATTCTTTGAGTAAAATGTTCTTTAACTTCCGCCTCACTCTCCATTCACTGCTTTTTTTGATGGCCCTCAATAATCCGCCATTTCTAGTAGTCCGGCACTGTCAACGTCCCGAAGATGCCAGATCAGCAGGCTTTTACCGTATGTACTGTATGTAGAAAAATAGTTTAAGAAATGCTCTTTCATATAAAAATAATTTTTGTTTTAAAAAAAATTTTGTATTTTTTCCAAAACGTTACTTACTTTCTATATGTATATATGTGTATTACCTCTCTATTGTTCACAATTCTGGTCAGATTTAATTCAAACTTGGCACAAAAACTGCTTTTAATAATATAAAAAACTTGAACAAGATTTGTTAACCAGCAAATTTGGATCAACTGTTTCCTAATAGTTATGTTTGGATCAACTGTTTCCTAATAGTTATGTTACAAAGCCTTAAAAAACTCAACCTTCTCCGTCTTACACTTTTTCAGAAAATCTGATTTCTATCAATAATGACTATTAAAATTGGTACAAAATACTAATTTATGAGGATTTCAATACTATTTACAATAAAGAAATAGAAAAGTAAGATTTTTATTATTAACTCATTATTTTATATTAATCAGTGTTTATTTCTTACATATCCAAAACTTTGTCAGTTAATTAATGACATTAATGAGGATGAAGGGAAGTTAACGGAAAGTATAAATCTTACAGAAGAAACATGAATTCGAAAAGACCTTGAGATGTACAGTACAGTTCAGAGATTGAATGTACAGAATAAACCAAATGGCGGTTTTGGTCAAAACATTTCTAATTGTAACTATACCATATAATTTGTTTGTCAACTTAATACAAGATTTAATACTATTAGCATTTATAAAAATGGATTAGGCCTACCTCAAAATAAATTTGTCCTGAAAGAATTTCATAACTGACTAAATACTATTATGGCAACAGTATGTATAAACTTAAGCAACAAAACAAAATTATGCTTATTACAAAGTTTACAAGCATATAATTAACAATAGTAATTGTTTAATTGATAATTTACTAGTGTACATTTTGTAACTATTATTTATGTCTCACATAATTACTAGAAAACCATAACTTTATTAATTTAAACTTTTCACACTGACTTCAGTACTCAGGTTAAGTGTACAAAATTTAAAAAAAAAAGTACACAAAATCGTTCTTGTTTAGATTTTATTTCAAGGACTAAAAATTTCTTCAATTTCAAATTTGTTACACTGAGTCAAGAATCTTCACATATGACCAAACATTAAGCAAAATTTTATGAACCGATTTTGAACAATAAGCTGGCTTTTCAATAGCTGGCTTGTAAACCGATTTTTTGAGGATTGTGACGGTACGTTTTGTTTGGGTTCTTTGGAAAATTTGAGCAAAAAAGTAATCAAGTTGTTAAAGAGTTCATTTTGAGAAAAACTTTTTTACATTTTTTTACCAAAAAGTACACACACAACACACATACACACACACAAACACAACACACATGCACGCACGCACGCATGCACGCATACACACACACACACACACACACACACACACACACACACACACACACACACACACACACACACACACACACACACACACACACACACACACACACACACACACACACACACACACACACACACACACACACACACAATTTCATGTACAATTGCACACATAGAATACAATCACTTTTTTTTAACTCAGTGGTTTTTAAAACAAACATGCATCAAAATCTCAAATCTGAATGATTCGTAACACAAATTAGTGTGACAGAAATTTGCGGAAAACACTATAAACTCTCACTGCTACCAGTGGATATTTCTTTAAATACAATAAAAAAACTTACCCTCAACAACAATAGTATAAATATGCAACTGAACCCCAGCATGGTGTCATACAGTCTCGTCTCTCCTATATGTGTGAACACTTTGAGCAGTGTGTCAAGGAAGCCTGCTGAAGTAAAACTGAGACCTAACAAGCCTTTGATTTGTGAGACAGCTATGATGACTGAAGTTGCGGAAGTGAATCCAACAGTTACTGGGATGGAGATAAAATCAATCAGCACGCCTGTAACGAACAGCAATATACCTTACTTTTTCAAATGATCATTGCAATACTAGTTATAATTCTATTAGTCAGTTTCTAGAAAAATCATTAACCTTATTTAATCCATCATTAAACTTAATCTGTATTTAAATCGCCATTTCAGTTTTTAAAACAACAATTAACTACTAATCAAAGATTAAACTCTTATTACTGTATCAATATTGACAACTAAATATTTTAATTGTAGATTAATAATTATTATTTCACCATTTTGCAAAATTCACAATGTTGTAAAAGTTACATTTGTGACCTTTTATTGTGCTAATTTACTTTATTAACAGCAGTTTCAAAATTTGGTTAGGTTGACATTGCAAATAATTTTATTTGACTGTTTAAATTATATTCATTATATTTTTGAAGTGAAAACTTTTATGGTCACAATTGACAAAATATTTGCTTTTGCATCAAGCTTGATTCCATAGTGCATGCCTCACAGCATATATAATTGTTCTTGTATATATGTAGACTTCCAAGTAACTACAGTAGGGCCTCAACTTACGAATGACCTTACTAACAAAAATTTCAAGTTACAAAATAGGATTTCTGAAATTTTCTGCCCTAACTTACAAAATGTGCTTAAACCAACAAAATGATGCGAAAAAAAACACCCTGAAAAAGTGTTTATGAATAGGACAGCAACATATTTTGATAACATTGCACTAATGATTGATCTAATGCACTTCAGAAACATTCTTAAAAGTTGGCAAAAACATTCGTTGCTGTACCGTTATTTCATCAAACGTATAGGACACTAGAAGAAACTGGAGAAGTGAAAGTGAACCCAAATAGGCAAAAGAAAGTGACAATAATTAAAAATTAATTTCTAAAAGTGTAAAAAAATCATATAAAATAAAAGTTCAAAAAATTTTTTTGAAAGCATTAAATTCTTTTCAGTTCTTAGTGTTAAATTTTATTTTATTATACAAAGTGTGTTCAGAAAGAAACGAGAATTTTTAAATTTCGCGGGCTTGGAGAGTCCGATTGTCAAACATTTTTTTTTATGTTTGGTATACATGCCCTTGAAGTATGATAAAACTTTCAGCTGTTTTCATTGTTGACTTTGTCTGTGACAGCCACTAAGATTAAATGTGTTTTTATGAGCTCAGCGATTTTCGTTTGTTAAAAGAAATGGATTAAAGAATTTGTATTAAATTTTCAGTAAAAAATGGAGTGTAACAAAGTGTGTAAAAATGTTAACAAAGGCCTATGGTGAGTCTGCTATGAGTAAAGCAAGAGTTTACGAGTGGTATAAGCGTTTCCAAGAAGGCCTTGAAGACGAACGCCCTGGACACCCCAGCACATCAACAACCGATGAAAACGTGAAAAAAGTTAAAGAAATGGTTATGAACAATCGCCGAATCACAATTAGAGAGATCGCTGATGATGTTGGCATATCGATTGGATCATGTCATGACACTATTTCCAATATTTCATGTATGAAATGCGTGGCAACAAAATTCGTTCCAAAATTGTTGAATTTTGAACAAAAACAGTGGTGAATGGAAGTTGCTCAGGAGTCAAATGAAGTCAATGATGATGCAGAATTAATGAAACGTATTATAACAGGTGACGAAACATGGGTTTACTGATATGACGTCGAAACTAAGGCTCAATCATCCCAGTGGAGGCATTCTGGCTCGCCAAGACCGAAAAAGGCTTGACAAGTGCAGTCAAACACGAAGGTTGTGCTCACTGTGTTCTTCGATATTAATGGCATAGTGCATCGTGAATTCGGTCGAACGTGAAGGTTATGCTCACTGTGTTCTTCAATATTAATGGCATAGTGCATCATGAATTCCTGCCACCAGGTGGAACGGTCAATAAGGAGTACTACCTACAAGTTCAACTCTGTTTACGTGAAACAATCCGAAAAAAATGCCCGGATCTGTGGAAAAGCAATTCATGGCTTTTGCACCACAATAATGCACCAGCTTACACTCCATTGCTTGTTCGTGAATTTTTGGCCAAAAACAGTACTGTAACGATGCCCCAGCCTCCATATTCGCCAGACATGGCTCTGTGACTTATTCCTATTTCCAAAAATAAAGAGAACCTTAAAGGGCCGTCATTTTAGAACTGTAGATGACATTAAAAGTGCATCACTGAAAGAACTAAAGGCTATCTCAACGACCGAGTTTGAGAAGTGTTTTGAGGACTGGAAGAAGCCCTGGCAAAAGTGCATAATCTCCAATGGGGACTATTTTGAAGGCAAAAACATCAATGTAGAAGAATAAATAAATATTTTGTTCAAAAATTAAAATTCGTGTTACTTTCTGAACACACCTCTTACACTGTGTATGATACATGCACATACACACATTCTCAGCTCTCCACATTCATCTTCTTGTCCTCCATATCCACAACCTTCGCCGCCGCATCTTTCCATGAACTTTGCTACATAACCGAATCTTTAGATGTAAGAAACTTCATTACGTTCATTATTTCGTATTAGTATTATGTGTATGTAATGCAGTACAGTACATATTATGTGTAATTAATAAGTTTTTTTACTTTAGGTTTTATCTGAGTTTTATTAATGCATATTTCTTCAGTATTTGACATAAACATATATTTTTTTCATTGTTATGGAGGGGAAGTTCATTGTTATGGGGTTGTGGAATAAATTAGGCAATTTACATGTAAAATGCACCTAACTTACGAAATTTTAAACTTATGAAACGACTTCCAGAACAAATTAAATTCGTAAGTTGAGGCCCCACTGTACTTCTAATTTTTCCCACTGTACACCAATTTTCCTTTCCGTCAACACTAAAGTAGAGCTACACATGATTTTTTTAGTTTTTTCTCCAAATTATTTTTCGGCAATAATAATATAACCTATAAATTGATTTTAGGCCTTATTTGTAATGAGTTCATGAGTATCAAAAAACTGTGGTAATATGTTAATGAAAATAATAGTTCAGAGGAATAATTAACAGAAGTATATTTTATTTAATTATTTTTTCTTATGAATTCTTAATAAGAATTCTTATTCTTATGAAGAATTCAACATTAGGTTACATTCAGTGAAGCTTTATTTAATGTTCACATTTTAAGTCTAATTTCAAAGTATCTGTCCCACACTAGTGCTAGAACTTAATATTGACTTTTCCCAAAAAAAATAATAGCCTAACAAATTTTCTCAAAGTATTAGAACCCAACTTGAATCAAACTTTTGAACCCAGATTGAATAATATCAAACGAAAATTACAAAAGCAATATACTGAATATAAAATCTTAAACAATCTCTTAAAACTAGTTCTAGAGGTCATGAATGGGTCTCAATACATAGTATATAGTCTGGATCTTACAATGATGATCACTTTTGCCAAAGCAACTTCGCTGACAAAACTGAGCTTGACATAACTTTTTAGTAGTCATATTTTTTTTTAAGTTGCCTGTCTTTATATAATCATAGGTGGTCCAGTTTGGCAAGCAAGGTAAAATGTTGCCTCCTCATCTATGTCAAGGAACATACTGTCCTTTGATAATGTTTGTCTTCAGTTTGCATTCACGTTCTACTCAGATGTTCCGTCTATTATACTTGATTTGGTTTAATAAACAAAAAAATTTATGAAATGTATTTAATTTTCATTTTGCACTCTTTGTTGAAATACTGTTAGTAGCAATATTTTGAGCTAACTCTTCAAAAAGAACACTAATGGATTCAGATGGGAATTTCCTATTTATTTGGCACTCTACATGACCTACTCAGATTCAAACAAAAAACTCCACATTTTAAGAATTTTAGTCCTTTAAAAGGCCCTAAATTAAAGAGAAAAAAATACAATTCAAGTGACATTCAGATTCAGCACAACATTTTCAATACCGATGTATTGTCAACATGTAAAGCCAATTTTTAAAAAACAATATCACATCACATAACAGTATTTTTCAAAGTTCTGACTTTTATGAAAATTTGATTTCACAATTCAATCTGCATAAATTAGCATTTTAGATTTTCAATTGAAATACAAAATGCTAAATGATATAGATTTATTGCCAGTTATGACGGTAAAAATCAGATTTTCAAAAAAGTTCAAAATAAAAGTTAAGAATTTTTTAAGATTTTATAATTTTGAAACAGTTGAACACATTTTTCTGGGTAACGAACTTGTCAAAGTCAATTTTTGTACAAACTTTGAACTGAATTGAACCAAAATAATTGTGAAAGCTAGAGATAAGATTATACAGGAGGAAAAGAGGAGGAAACTGCAGGACACAATTTATGACTGTGAAGCTCTTGCTAACTAGGGTCTAAGGGTTGTTTGTTTCCAGAACCCTAAGGACCTCCACCAACAGGATGAATTAGTCAATGGATTGCTGGAACTTATTAATGGCACTAGTCTGCTGAACTAGTACTTAAAGCGGCCCATAGACGTTCAATATTATTATGCAATGTGGGTTGCACAATATTTTGACAGCGGCCCCTAGACTGTCAAAATTATTGTACAATATTTTGGTTTGTGCAAAAACTTTTACGTATGGAGGCAATATTGAAGGTTGTGCAATATACTGCACAATCGCGAGCACAGACGTACAACCACATTGTGCAAACAGTCCCCACCAGATTTCCATGAAAGTCAAACATGTTTAGTGAAAGGGAATTGTTGATAGCGTGGCCTAGGTGATAGCATACTAGGCTTTCATCCCGAGGACCCAGATTCAATTCCTGGCCAGGGCTTGGCATTTTCATACGCTATAAATCATCCCCATCGTCAGCACAAGTGTGCATCCATCCATCCCCAAGTGTGCACAATAGTCGGACGTTAGAAAAAAAAAGTGGCCGCAAATGTGAAAAAAGAAAAGAAAAAGGGGTCATAGAAAGGTAGAAAATGGCCCAAACAGTGGTTTATTGATAGGGAGAAGTATACACACAAAAAATTACTCAATGAACTGAGAATAATTGAACCAAATGATTTCCGCAACTTTTTACGGATGGGCAGAGAACTATTTGATGAACTCCTAGCTTTGGTTACTCCTGAAATCAGTAAAAGGAACACTACCATGTGTGATGCAATTCCTGCGTCAGAGGTTGTCCATAATCCCACGAATTCTCGCAACCGGGAATACTTTTAAAGACCTTTGTAGTACTAGGCCTAGACACTACAAGATACAGGATATTGCGCAATGTTGCCAACATATGGCACAATATTTTCCCGTTGGCACAATATATTTTCAAGATTTTGAAAATCACACAATATATTGCACAACATTTCAATACCGCCCACATTTGATCATTATATTGCACAAACCAAAATATTGCGCAATAATATTGAACGTCTATGGGTCGCTTAAGAGGTTTAGTTGCAAAACAGATCCATCGACTACAGTGTGTAGGGTCTGACATATATATATATATATATATATATATATATATATATATATATATATATATATATATATATATATATATATATATATGAAGTATAAACTATTCAAAAAAGTGTTCTAGAGGTCCATGTTCATTTCAAGGTTCAGTTTCTAGGTTCAGTTTCTGGCTTTTACCATAATGACACTCCAAAATCTTAGCATTAATAATGATAGAAATTTGCTAGTAAGACATTACATTTTATTGTTTAAACAAAGAAAAATATATTCATCACACAGCACAAGATTGTTTTGTGTATTCAATTTACTGAGAAACTGTAAAGTTCTTCAACGTTAAATGTGGAATGTTGACTTGAATTAAGAGAATTCAGATGTGATTAAAATTTGAAAAAAGTAGAGAAACTAGTCTAGGAAAAATGTTTTGTCGATAGTATTCAAAGTGGATTTTTTTGGCTACATAAAAACTTTTAACTCTTGACTGTCAGGGCAACCAGAGCTGTGAATATAAACGTACTAAATGTACAGCCCAAAATTATAAAAAAGCATGCTTGATATTAGCAGCTAAAGACCAAATAATTAGACTATCTATTGCTACGAACTAGTCGAACACTCTGCCAGAAGATGTCACCAGCAGCAGGCACTCACATCAACTCATAAGGGTTATAATTCTAGTATGTTTATACTCAATGACCTAAGCTTCAAAACCCAGCCTTCAGCTAACAACTTATAGTTAATCGAGTGGAGCTGGTAAGACACAGTGACACAACTTTACCATGTCATAAAATGTGTAGTATTGATATTGATCTATTTAAGCCTAATCATATTTCTATTAGATTTTCTCACCTAAATGTAACACTCCCATTAGCAGCTGTACACATCCTGTCAGGAAACACAAAAGGATGGCAAAGTCAACATTCTTGCCAATAATCTGCTGGTATGTCATGAGCGCCATTAGAGCTGTCGGGCCGATGGTGATGTCCTTGCAACTGCCGAGGATCATGTACACGATACAACCCATGAAGGCAGAGTACAGACCATACTGAGAACATAAAATAAAACCACATTATAAATTAATAATGTAAAAACATTGGGCGAACCTACACTTCAATTAAATTATTTTAAACAATCATAGAAGTACATACATAATACACACACACACACACACACACATATATATATATATATATATATATATATATATATATATATATATATATACATATATATATATATATATATATATATATATACACACACATACATATATATATATATATATATACATATATATATATATATATATATATATATATACATACACATATATATATATATATACACATATATATACATATACACACACACACACACACACACACACACACACACACACACACACACACACACACACACACACACACACACACACACACACACACACACACACACACACACACACACACACACACACACACACACACACACACACACACACACACACACACACACACACACACACACACACACACACACACACACACACACACACACACACACACACACACACACACACACACACACACACACACACACACACACACACACACACACACACACACACACACACACACACACACACACACACACACACACACACACACACACACACACACACACACACACACACACACACACACACACACACACACACACACACACACACACACACACACACACACACACACACACACACACACACACACACACACACACACACACACACACACACACACACACACACACACACACACACACACACACACACACACACACACACACACACACACACACACACACACACACACACACACACACACACACACACACACACACACACACACACACACACAGCTACTCACACAAAAAATAAGGTTCAGGAAGAAACAGCGGACAATTATTTTTGTTTGTTTCAATTTACTCCCATGCTCTAACTTTAGTTAATATAAAAATTAGTATTCTAAATGAGATTATTTCTTCCACATTACAGTATGATCAAATTTTCAGAAATTCGAATTACAATACAGTTACATTTTTGTCACGAAAAATTTTTTACAAAACCAATGGTAAAAACACTGCCTTGTACTTAATCTCTTTCTAAGATTACACACAGGATTTTCTTCCAGGAAATTTAAAAAAAAAAAAAAAAATATTTTTTGAAATGAGTTGTTCTTAAAAGGAAGGTATGATGTGGGGTGCTGGTTTTTACTCCCTCTAGGGTGTGCATTTGTTTTGTATTGTACGTAGGCCTACATTTGAACAAAATGTTATCAAAATCATTAAGTCCAAATTATGATTTTTTTTTTAAATAAAAATAATCCCCTAAGATATGGGTAAAACAGACTTATGTTCAGATCCAACAAAAATCCAATGTAGATTTTCCACTGTTTAACTGTACTTTACACTTTCATTAAGTAAAATCTTGTATGTTGCAAAATAAAAACAATTTACATCATTCTCGCAAAAAAATCCATTTAGGTCAAAAAATAAATTCTGATAATTAGTTGCCTTGTCACAAAACATGACTGATGGTGGGTTTTTTACTACTTATAGATTAGTGTCTGAGTGTCAAAGCATTGAAATAAAAATCTGTGATGACCAGTGTTTCAGAGGTCAAATCACGTTGTCAGACGAATTTCATTACAAAGATAAAGATTTTATAATCAGATGTTTGCCACGATTTAGTCTCATAGGGGTTACGCCATATCAGAAAACTTCCCTACCAATCTGAGGGCCAACCAGCTCGCTGCAAATAAGTATGTTTCAACCAATAACAATAATGCTACAAGAAAAGCAGTCTCGCTGGCATGAAATAAATTTAAAACTTTTTTGAAAATCTGCAATAGATTTTAAAATTTTAAATGTTAATTCATGTGGTTTTTACGATAATTACAACAATAAAACCCGATTTTCAAAAAAAAGTGAACTACATGTTTTATTGTTGAAGTGACAATTATTTTTTTTAATTTATTTGAATTTGTCTGTTATAACTGAAATTGATTTATGCTAATTTTGATTTAAATTGGGCCAAAATTGAGAAAAATATGAAAACTGAGAATACTAGATTTTGATAGACTGCTTACTTATTGCTTTCCCATGCGTAAACAATCTTTTAGTTCTATCCCATTCACTTTTTGTCTGATTTGATTCAAACTCAAAACAAAATTGATTCTAAAAATAACTTTCACAAATATGTTACTTAGCAAAATCAATTCAACTATTTCAAAATAGCAGCTTTAAATCTTAAAAAATTCAAAGCTAGTATCTTAATTTTTCTTGAAAATCTGTTTTCACCATCGTAACTAGCTTTCTAACTGCATAAATTAGCAATCTGTATTTTCAAAATCCATTGAATTTAAGCACTTGAATTTAACAAAAGTTAAGGTTTATTTTCGTATAAAATGATGTGTTTTTACAGATTTTAATGCTGATTATGAGGATGATATCAGAATTTCGAAAAAGATTAGATAAAATTATTTTCGGTAAGATAATCAACTTTCATCACATCGGCGAGACAGCTGTGGCCCACTTGATTGTATTCATATGTAGCACACATGAACAAAAATATTGTGAAATTTCTTGGAACTGTACATTGTTGTGCACTGTTCCGTTTTATGGAGCCATTAATTTTTTATGGCGTTTTGTAAGCCTAATCTATTGTTAATTAATTATGTTTGCATTATTTCATAACCATGACTGATCGGGTATAAAGTCCTTCACACTTATAACTAACCACGTACAAAAAAAAAACTGGTTTGAAAACAACACATACTTTCAAATATTCAATAATTTTTCAAAAATGGATCGTTTTTTAGAAGCTGTTAACAAAAACCAGAAAATATATAACTTTTCAAAATCGGTTGATCAGATTATTTTCAAATTTGGTTTTGTACATACAATCATAACTCAAAACAGTACTTACAGATTGAAATGGAAGATATTTACAATTTTATCAGCAAAAGATCTTCATGGATGACCAAAATTTGAGACAATATGGATTTTCTTTCAGCAAAATCTGAGAACGAGTTGATTTGGAGAAAGCTGATTGATAAAAATTGCTTAACAAAAAAGGACTTCAAAGAATATTTCACTGAAAAATTAATCATCAGATAAGATCAATCATATTAAATAATGGATCTCCGCATGTTCCACCCATCCAGGCACCCCACCCCACATACAAATTTTAAAAAACTTCTTAAAAAGTGATCTAGAGATCAGATTTGTTGCTCGTTTCAAGACGCCGGGTCTGGGTGTTAACATGATGACCGCTACATTTTCCAGTCAGAATCGTCGGTCGTTTCAAAATACCAGGTGTGGGTGTTGTTAACATAACGACAGCTACATTTTCTATGATGTAAATGACTGTATGGGTTAATCACTACATCTCCAAATCGTCGCTCGTTTCAAGATACTGGGTATAGGTGTTAGCATGATGACCGCTACATTTTCCAATCAGAATCGTCGCTTATTTCAAGACATCGGGTCTGGGTGTAGGCATGATGACCGCTACATCTTTCAATCAAAATCGTCGCTCGTTTCAAGACATTGGGTCTGGGTGTTAACATGATGACCGCTACATTTTCCAATCAGAATCGTCGCTCGTTTCAAGACATCTGGGTGTTTAACATGATGACCGCTACATCTTTCAATCAAAATCGTCGCTCGTTTCAAGACATCGGGTCTGGGTGTTAACATGATGACCGCTACATCTTTCAATCAAAATCGTCGCTCGTTTCAAGACACCGGGTCTGGGTGTTAACATGATGACCGCTACATCTTTCAATCAAAATCGTCGCTCGTTTCAAGACATCTGGGTGTTAACATGATGACCGCTACATCTTTCAATCAAAATCGTCGCTCGTTTCAAGACATCGGGTCTGGGTGTTAACATGATGACCGCTACATCTTTCAATCAAAATCGTCGCTCGTTTCAAGACATTGGGTCTGGGTGTTTAACATGATGACCGCTACATCTTTCAATCAAAATCGTCGCTCGTTTCAAGACATTGGGTCTGGGTGTTAACATGATGACCGCTACATCTTTCAATCAAAATCGTCGCTCGTTTCAAGACATCGGGTCTGGGTGTTAACATGATGACCGCTACATCTTTCAATCAAAATCGTCGCTCGTTTCAAGACATCGGGTCTGGGTGTTAACATGATGACCGCTACATCTTTCAATCAAAATCGTCGCTCGTTTCAAGACATCGGGTCTGGGTGTTAACATGATGACCGCTACATCTTTCAATCAAAATCGTCGCTCGTTTCAAGACATTGGGTCTGGGTGTTAACATGATGACCGCTACATCTTTCAATCAAAATCGTCGCTCGTTTCAAGACATTGGGTCTGGGTGTTAACATGATGACCGCTACATCTTTCAATCAAAATCGTCGCTCGTTTCAAGACATTGGGTCTGGGTGTTAACATGATGACCGCTACATCTTTCAATCAAAATCGTCGCTCGTTTCAAGACACCGGGTCTGGGTGTTAACATGATGACCGCTACATCTTTCAATCAAAATCGTCGCTCGTTTCAAGACATTGGGTCTGGGTGTTAACATGATGACCGCTACATCTTTCAATCAAAATCGTCGCTCGTTTCAAGACATTGGGTCTGGGTGTTAACATGATGACCGCTACATCTTTCAATCAAAATCGTCGCTCGTTTCAAGACATTGGGTCTGGGTGTTAACATGATGACCGCTACATCTTTCAATCAAAATCGTCGCTCGTTTCAAGACATTGGGTCTGGGTGTTAACATGATGACCGCTACATCTTTCAATCAAAATCGTCGCTCGTTTCAAGACATTGGGTCTGGGTGTTAACATGATGACCGCTACATCTTTCAATCAAAATCGTCGCTCGTTTCAAGACATTGGGTCTGGGTGTTCAATATGATGACCGCTACATCTTCCAATTTACTAAATTAATTAAAAAATTTAAATAAAAGATCTACTCTCATTAGTTCAAGTTGTAGCGACGGTAACCTTAATGGTGAATTTCCATTGAAAAATGAACTATTGGAGCGCTATCATAGTAAGACTCAGGCCTGGGAGCTTAAAATTAGCTCTAACTTTTTGAGGGGGCTTTAAACTTTGGTTGTTTATGGATATGTTTTACGTTAGCAATTTTGGCCCGAGTTGTTTCAAACTTGGCACAAAAATGGATTAGGGTAATTAGCTTGGGTTTAAGTTCGTTAACCAGCTAAATTGGTCCAACAGTTCCATAATGGTGGCCATTTAATTTTTTTTTAATTCATAACATTCTTAATATTTTCTGAAAATCCGATTTCACCATCGCAATCAGCGTTAAAAACTTTATAAATAAGTAATCTGAATTTACAAAATCCGTTGAAATTAGGAAATATTCTGACGACGGTCAGGGTTCGTTTTCGTATTTTCAATGTAATTTGACAGTTTGAAGTGTCAATTATGACTGTATAATCAGAATTCAAAAAAAATGTAAGATGAAATTTTTTTTGGAAATTCGCTTTTATCATGTCAGGGAAACAATAACTGTAAGTGAGGAAGTTTGTTCAGCCTAATGCATTTTTTAAGCAGAAAATGCTGATGTTTTAAATGAACAAGAAAGCTGTTATCACAGATACAAATGTCCAGTCCTGCCTTACTGATAACACAGCCACTGTTTGACTCTGTGACACTAACCTTCGCAGGCGGTCTTTGTTAAGTTATTAAATCAAATTTGACTTACTCTAACCCGACCCGATAAGCAGATTAACACGATTACCCTCGAAGCCGTTACATAAAGCGGTTTTATCTCGAACGCTAATGACATATTTGTAGTGCCGGTTTTATCGAAGTTTGTAAAAAAATCGAACCGGACAAAAACCGACAATCGTGTTTAGCGGATGTTTTACGTCGTATTTTTCTACAAAGCGTTTTGTTTTTAGAGACCCCAGCGTCCGGCGGATGATGTAAGCGGCTCGGTTTTTGCAAAATACGCCACGCGTTGCCGATTTAGTCTGATAACGGCGGCGGCTCCCGAAAACAGAAGCACCCGTCTTGGATGTTTTATCTGCACGCGAAATTTAAACGCTCTAAAAAAACCGTTTGCGACAAAAATGTGTTTGTCTACTTGTACAAAGAATGATTCGGCATATTAGTGTAAAAACAGTGCACAAACTTTCTCATTTTCAATTACATCCGGTTGACAACAGACATTTTTTATTTACACTAATGAGGACGAGGGATCAGCGTTAACGGTAAGGCCAACTACGGGAGTAACGGCGGCTAGAACTAAGAATTTTAAGGGCAGTAATGATGGGAACATCGACTAGTGACTAGTCGACTAGATTCAAACATCGAATAAACTAGTTGACTAGTTTTAATTCGTTGTCTGTTACGGAACCAGTATCCTTACTCAGCAACGCCAATTCCATTGAACAGATAAAGTAGTCGACTATTCAAGTAGTGTTGATCCAATACGCTCAGTGTTCACTTTTCCTGGAACACACGGAAATGTGTGCACAATTCCTGGAATTGATACCACAATAAGTCAAATAGACGTAATTATTCAGTATTCTGCAGTTTTTGATTGAGAGATGATTTTAAGAGATTAAGACTTTTAAGTTTTTCTTGTAATTTAATGGTACGATTTCAAGATTTGAAGTGTGTTGAAAATAAATAGTGCAAAAAATAGTTACTATTGTTATTTTAGTGGTCGTACTTTTTATTGTAATCTAACAATATTAAAATGGCTCCAAAAAGATAAAAAGTTTGGGAATGTTTGGATACAACCATAAAAAGATAAAAATGTTATGTAAATTATGTAAGAAGTGTCTGAAATGTTCAAATAATACCAGTAACATGCAGTTACTTTTAAAAAGCAAGACACCCTACTGTTTTTTTGTGATGATAGTTTTAGAACAGAGTCTACAAAAACCAAGACCTTAAACGCATCAGCTGACTTGTCCTGCATCTTCTGATCGCATTCTCATTATGAATTACCGACTAGTCGACAACTTCTCAGACATTAGTAGAATAAACAACTTAGAACCCTACCAACGCCAAAAAACAGTTCAGAGACGCAGCAAACCGACCGGTGCTTTACCACATCGACCACAGAGTCCCATTGTTTCAAATATAAACTACTGTGTTTGTTTCCCAAATGAATGTGTATAAGTACAAGGGAATTTTCAAATGAATAAAATTTACAGTTAATTTGAAGGTTTAATTAAAAATGTTTCTATGTAAACTACAGTAAGTTTGTATAGTAATTGTGGAGAACAGCGTGACCACCGTTATCCGAGAATGTATTTTATTTTGAAAACATAAGTTATTCTGAATATTACGGTAAAAAAATTTGTGGGGACTCGAAAATTGTCGCCGTAGCGATTTCGAATACAGTGATACCTCGGATAACGGTCGACCTGTACAACGGTCTAATTCGCGGAATGAATAGCGACCCGCATAACAGTTTAGTTTCGGATAAAGGGCTGAACGGCAAATAATCAGTGTAGGTTGTTTTCGATTTTTCTGTAATGCTTTCACTAAAATACTTTGTTACATGCCCAAAATCGATAATCCGAAATATAAAAGCGCGGAAATAACGGAAAATATGCAGTGGCGTGCGCAGGATTTTGAATTTGTGGGTGCCAACACCAAAAATTGCGCCTTTTTTGTTTCCCTAGATTACCCCCCCCATCCAAATCCCACAATTTTTTTTTAAATTGAGTTCTATCACCCCAAAACAACAGTTTTTTTAATTTATTTCTCCTCACGGCGAGTTAGTTTTTTCTTTTCTCTTTTTCTTTCTTTACTCCTTTTTTTCTGGCATTTCGGCGCCCCTTTTGAGGCATTTGGGGGTGCCACGGCACCCGCGCTGAGCACGCCACTGGAAATATGATGATAAAAATCGAAAATAAAAGTGAACCGCATAACCTCTATCGCGTGAAAGTAGGTAACATATTTTTTGATACTTACGACTTTTACACTTTACACTCACACTTACATTTAGGGAAGCGATAATAGCCTCAATGTGATTTTCGCCTTAAAATAACAACAACAAAAATGATCGTTAAAACGATAGAAAAACCTTCATAAAAAAAAACAAACAAAATGATCTAACTGACACTGATGTTAGGTGGTGAACTAAACACAAAAAGGCAAATCGCGAAGTTCATAAATAACGGACGCCATTTTAACAATGTTTTCATTACGAGAACGAACCAAGGAAAAAAGGAAAAAACCTAAACATTTAGTAATGGCTGTCAGAATGTGTAACGCGCATGAGCAGTAAGTACATGGATAACGCTGACGACCGGTAAACCCGTGTATGAAATTTAATATGTTTAATGCAATGTAAACAGCAATGACGCCAAAATATAGTTCCGTAAAAAACGACTGAAAATCGTAAGTAGTATTTAAAAATATTATTTTCTGCGGGTGGATTAGATAATAAGGTACAAAATAAAACAAAAACATATTTTAAAAAATCACTATTTGAAAAAAAAACATCCTACACTGCATAAATAAGCTACCCATTTTGCTTCAATGGCTAGACGTCCCTCGCGGTACCATTGTCTAACACACACTTACACTTACGACTTTAACACTTTACACTCACACTTACACTTAGGGAGGCGATAATATCCTCAATGTACTTTTCGCCTTACAAAAAAAAACATTGTGCTATGCAACAGAAATAAACATTGCACTGAGTTTAAGACAAACAAGCCTCTGATTGATGGGTGTTTGGTTTTTGTTGGACAATAACTTCCAGGATACTTAATCTGTTCTCAGAATGCCGCTCCTATTTATTCCCTTTTCTGTCACCGTACCTAATTTTACTTGTGTCAACTCGTTTACTGTGTTTAATTTGTTTGCGTGTTAGAAAAGTTAAACGGTTATAATATTATCGTGTTACATACTTTTGATTTTTAAATTTAACAAAACGTTAAGTGTATTTGTGTGCAAATTAAATGCAAGTTTCAAATTGTTGTTTAAATCCTGTTTTCAATTTTTTGAACAAATTAAAATGTTTTCCATAAGTATCTATTGTAAAAAACGCTGACTCGCACAGCACAGTCTGCTCAGATAACAGTCTTAGTTCTGGACCGAATTCAGACCGTAACCGGTGGGGGGGGGTTACCACGCTATTACTTTCTTTGCGATTAGATTTATATCAGATAAAACTGAATAGCACAAATATTACATAAACTATATTTCAGTATTTGTATAGTCACTGTTAATAAACTTTAATAGCAATTTTGTTACCTTTTTCATATTTTACACAAATATTTTTAACCAACAATTCTGTTTACATGTAATGGACTGTACCATTTCTTATTCCTATTACATCATTAAACTACATATATATATATATATATATTAAAAACGCAGCGTGTAGCCCTCAGACGACCTTGTGCAAATATAGCGCGGGATGAAACATTACGAATTACAAAAGATTAGATTAGATAAAATAGACAACGACTAATGCTGAACATCTGCTATTAGTTTGAGAGATTTTTTAAACATTTTTTGTTAAATATACAGGGTATATAAGAAATTAAAACCTTCAGCTGAACACACCGTAGACAGGTGCACAGTTCCTTTATGGACTTTAATTGTACAAATTTCTTAAATTGTTAAATATATTGAGAAGGTGTTAATGTTTTTGTTCAATGAGTAATACTGATCTGCTAGCCTATAGCAATATCACTTTTTTTAAACTGGCAATTTACCACAAAAATTAAAAAGGATTGTGACCTTAACCTACTTTACAATCCTTGCAGCTAAAGTTGAAAAATGTTAAAATAAAATGTCTGAATAAAATTTCAACAAAATACTTACAGCCAATTTTAAAAACACCACAACCCTTAAAGTTTTTTGACCAACAAAGGCGTAAAAAAACCCTTTTTTACAATTAAAAAGAAATGGTTTCGAGATACGGACAAACGATAATCCGACCCGTATGGGGACAGAATAACCCAACAGACTTTCAACAGATAATCAAGCGAAAACAACTTTTTGGGAAACAGTGGATATGTAAACTATTACTTCGAACAGCGAGAATGTGAAATTCCGTGAAATTCTAAATCGCCGCGAAGTATCTGTATAAATCAGCCACGGTAAAGTTCCACGTGAGCAAATAGACATCTCGTCGCGTTATTGATCTTTAATTCGATCAATTGAACCTTTGATTGAGGCGACAATAGGCGAGTAGTCTAAGGTTATTATCAAGCATATTAACACAAAGTCAACTGGTATTGATAAAGTACTTTCAAATCAGCATCAGTTCAACAGCAATATTGAATAAATTAATTACTTTCTACGGTTACTATTGCACTGTGACCTTGTAGATCTATTGTGCCTTCTTTCTATATTCCTGAAATGCTCGGTTACAGCACTGAATATATAAGTCTAGAATGATAAACTTTATGAGATGTGAGCGCAAACACTGGCGGCATCTTGCGCCAGTTAAACAGATAATATTAATGTCTGTTTTATCGAAAAGAAAATCCCTTTGTCCTTGCAGCGTTCCTAGCGGCAAACAATCCACTTACTTGGACTTTAGCTTCTGATATCGAGCACGCTTTTATAATGGTTATACTTCCAGTTACAGCGCCAATCATAGACACAGTCTCTTCATAAAGTCAAGGATTTGGAGAGGATTCAAAGGTATCTATTACACTTCTAATTGGTGATTTTCCATTTCATTGTTGAGGTATTTGCAGATGCTTACTCTGCCTTTTAATTTCTCCTCCCTTAAAATGCAGAGGTTTTGGTCTATCTGGCCAATATTTTTGTTGTTAGGTGAGAACCTACTCTATTTTATTTTACATTTACACAAATAACTAAGGAAATGAGATCTGCCTACACAGAGCCCCGCATGCATGGATAAGGCTAACTAATGTCACTGACGGATTAATGTGGTTTTGTGTGTGGGGGCGGTTGGTTGGGACGATTCAACATACAAGAGGGCCTCCTGGATGGATGAACATTTTTGAAATAATACGTTTAAAACCTAGCACTGTTAAGCTATTGTGAAACTTAAGATAAGTGAAAAAATGTACTCCATTTTAGAAAAAAAAATCACTTATATTTTTAGATTCCTATTTTATAATTATTACTTACAATGCCACTCATTTTGAAACAAAAGTTGTACAAAAGGAAACATGCCATTTCTTCTTTCCTCTCTTTTCAATATTCCCAACCGTAATTGTCCATGTATAGCCCGCAGTTATTCCCGTTGTTTTACTCTTAACGTTAACGCTGATCCCTTGCCCTCATTAGTTTTTTTTCAATTTTTGAGTAGGGAAAAAATCTTTCTGCTGTTGCAGTTAACTCAGAAAGAAAAAGAGAACCAATAATAAAATATCTAATTATTTAACCCCATTCTCCCCCTCAGTACAAGCATTAAGTGCACAAATGTACATATGTACATACAGGAAAATTTCATATACATACAAAGTTTAGATCGGGATAAATGTGACGGCTTTCTGAACCCTCAGAGGCCTCCTCTGACCCTTTTCTCGAAACTTCCATTTTATGGAAGTAAAATAGGATATTTAACATTTTTTAATTTTATTTCTTTTGTCTTGGGAGGAGCAATCACCCCTTCTCCCCCTCCTTTAATCCGTCCTTGGCTAAGGTACATTCCAGAGCCATGTTTAATACACCATTATGCAATGGTGTACACCATCACGCAAAACAGGACGGGTCGCTTTACACTTTAGTAGGAGCCAACGTATTTAGAGAAGTGAATGTGTGTGTCTTGAGTAGATGAGCAAGAGTAGTATGAGCTTAACGTATGGTGGAATTGCTTATCCCATCAAAGTGCACATTTCAGCTGTCTGATAAACAATGAACATAAACGTACTAAAAGCACAGCCACTATTACAAGAAGCGTGCTCGATATCAGCCTCTAAAGACCAAGTTATTGGACTACCTGCCACTACGAACGCTGCAAGCTGCAAGAGCAGGGGTGGAGATGTTTGAGAAAATAGACTGTACTATTATCTATTTAACTGTAGTTGAGTACTTTGCCGCAAGATATTCGCTCTAGTGTTTCCAGTTATCCCAAAGTGACCAGGTATCCAGCAAAATGTTACTCTAACACCTCGTAGTTCATACAGAGGATTTATCGAAAGCTGAGTGACGGAGACTGGAAGCTAGGATACGAGAAAAACGGCAACAACTGTAATCTTTTAACCCACAATAATTAATTATACTAGCAGTTCAAAGTACAGCAGACCTCGCAGTATATTCTTAATTAAAATACAGAACGCTCCACAACAGCGCTCATAACCTATTCCGCCAATTCAACTACGAAAAATGTTACTAGACCGACTACAGTAAAAATTTTATCCTCTTTCTCCTTCAAGTAGTCAAAATTACGATAGGTTTTGCGTTCAGCCAGTTTTAGACGAAATAACCAGCAACTAACACTCTCAATATATCCTTCCATCTTGACACAGAAGTAAATGGGAAAAATCATACACATACGTTTTTTTGGGCTTTATACAAGGTACCTTCGTACCAATGCCGCCTCGGTGGTCTAGTGGATAGCGTACTAGGCTTTCACCCCGAGGACCCGGGTTCGATTCCCGGCGAGGGCTCGGCATTTTCATACGCTATAAAATCATCCCACCGTCTGCATTAGCCCAAGTGTGCACAATAGTCGTCGGACGTTAAACACAAAAAAAAAAAAAAAAAAAAAAAAAAAACCTTCGTACCAAATTTCAGAACAGTAACAAACACAAATCAAATACCGAACGGTCGAGTTAGAAGAGAGACCTTGCTTCTCTCGATCAAAAATAAAAATTAGTTTTTTATAATTTAGAATGGTCGCCATTGTGGAACAGTAGAAGGGAGTTTTCTGTTTAAAGAACTTACTAGTTATCAAACCATTATCAAAATCGATTTTTGAATCATGTTTAAAACAAATTGGACCAAAATTGTGAAAATGAAAGTACCAAAACATACAAATATGTTTTCAAGTGCTGTAGGCTATTTATTGTATATCAGTGGTTATTACATACTCAGCAATCACCCTAATTGAACTGGTTATTGCTATCCTTTGTACGATAGTTATAACATTTGATAGGAACCTAACGTACTATAATTCGGACGAGTTTCTTGAATAATTTTCATTTAAATGACTTGGACTTTACAGTGTACGGTGTGAAATTTCAACTCAATCGGCTCAGCTGTTCTGGAGATAGCTAATTAAAGGACAGCTAATTAAAGAAATTTATTTTGAGCCATATAAATCAACTCATTAACTACACGTGCACATTACGGTAACACCCTGTACAGGCGATACAGGTGATTGTACTGGACACAGTGTATACAAAAATAATGGAAACAAACTGTAGTCCAAACGGGTTCAGTACGCCCTTGTGAAAGGGTTCATGAAAAACTGACCAACTCCCAAGAACGATACCTTTAATGAACAAATTCGTTCCAAAGAATGATTCCTTTCACTGAATTTTTCATCGAAACTAATCACTGGAAAAATAAAGCACAGTTAAAGCTAAAAATTAAACGTTCCAGACCACTCAGTTTGAGTTAGAGCACGTTTCTTGTGATACCCATGTTAAATGTGATAATTATTAGTTTTAAAACGTTCTGCTACATTTAAAGTAAGAGTTTTTATGTACTACAGCTAGAGGCCATTTGAGTTTAGCTTGTCACTAGTCAATTTATCCACACTGTTTTGTGGTCATTATTTGAAGAATTGTTAAGTTTTCTTAACATTTTATTGGTGATAAAATGTTTTAAGTAAATCGTTCGGTTAGATTAACACTTTAAAGTGATCAGGTTAAATGACAACTTATATTTTTAAATAGCGAATTTCCATTGGAAAATAAGCTAATGTGTCTTGAAATGACCTTTAACAAAATTGTAAGAGAGGAACACATCGTTGATACTTTGAGCCCTCTTAATCGTTCGTCCAAAATTATTGTAAAGTGATTACTTTCCCTGTCATTATTTTTGGGCGCTACAAGATAGACTGGTAGTGGGCTCGTTCAAGAGAACGGTTCAACTATCTTTTCTTGTTCACATCGAGGACCTGACCAACTTGAGCTCCAGTTCATGTTAAACAGTGGACTAATTATTACAAAGTTTGGGCTCCAGTCCTACACTAGTGTCTTGGGTGCAAGGGGACAAAGGCTTGTAGGTAACTTGTTCAGGAGAACGATTCAACTATCTTTTCTTTCCACATCAAGGATGAACTACCTGATAAACTTCGGCTCCAGTTCATTTTAAAGAGCTATTTAATTATTACAAAGCTTGGGCTCCAGTCCTACACTAGTGTCTTGGATGCAAGGGGACAAAGGCTTGTAGGTAACTTGTTCAGGAGAACGATTCAACTATCTTTTCTTTCCACATCAAGGATGAACTACTTGATAAACTTCGGCTCCAGTTCATTTTAAAGAGCAGACTATTTAATTATTACAAAGCTTGGGCTCCAGTCCTATACTTAATAATGTCATTCTTGGTGTCAAGGGATATAGGCTTGTAGGTAAATCGTTCAGGAGACCGGTTCAACTATCACTTCTTCCCACATCGAAGGTGAAACTAATAACTACCTGACCAACTTGGGCTCCTGTTGATGTTAAAGGGTAAAAGCATTTAATTATTAAAAAGCTTGGGATCCAGTCCTACACTAAATGGTGTCATTATTCTTGGGTTCTAGGGATAGAAGCTTTTATATAACTTGCCCAGGAGAACGCTTCAATTATCTTTTCTTCCACATCGAGGATGAACTTACTATCAGATCAGCTTGGGCTCTGGTTCATGTCAAAATAGGTAAAGTATTTAATTATTACAAAGCTTGGGCTCCAGTCCTACACTAAAAAGGGTAAATATTTTTGGGTGCCAGGGGATAGAGGCTTGTAGGTAACTTGTTCAGGAGAACAGTTCAACTATCACTTCTTTTCACATCAAGGATGAATACCTGACTAACCACGGCTCCGGTTCATGTTAAAACTATTTAATTATTACAAAGCTTGAGCTCCAGTCCTACACTAAATGGTGTCATTATTCTTGGGTGCTAAGGGATAGAATGGTTCAGGAGAATGGTTCAACTATCTTTTCTTTTCATATCGAGGATGAATACCTCACTTGTGCTCCGGTTCATGTTAAAGAATAGATTATTTAATTACTACAAAGCCTGAACTTCAGGTCTACAGTTAAGAGAAAGTAACGCTAACCTGAGGTTCCAAACCGGCAAGAGTGGCGTACGCTAAGCCTTGAGGCATCAACGTCAGCCCCACCGTGACCCCTGCTATCAGATCACTGACGGCCTTCTCTCCTGAGTACTCGGGCAACCAGCCAGTGATGGGGATCCGCTTCCGGATCATCCTCACCCAGCGGTTCATGTGTTTCTTGTCTTTGTTCATTGTCCTCGGCTAGCTGTAACAAACCAAAACCAAAATTAGAAAAACCGACTTTGAGAAATTAGGTTCCTATACTACATTAATGCTCGTCTGCTGCTCCTGTTGAAATATACTGCTTTATAAGGAAAGAAAGAGGCCAGAGTTTGCAATATACTAAATGCAGTATTTCACACTTTCATTTTAAACGATTTTGGGATAAAAACGAACCAAATTAATGAACATGCCAAACTTAATCGGAAACAGTCGATTTAAGGTGGGCTTCCACTTGTAGTGCCATGTTGGTGCCTTGCTGGTGCTGTGCAATTTCTGATGCGTTTTCATTATTAGTACAGCCTTAGTTCTGTTTCAATTTAAGAGCTGTTTAGCAGGTACAATTTTTTATATTACCTTTTTTAAACCCTAATTTCGTCATTATAATCACTACATAATCTGCAATATATTAACATTTTAAACTTCTCCATTATAATAAAAACATGAAAACACCCCTGCTTCAATTATCAATGGAATTTGAAAACTTTAACATTCTAATTTACGCAGATGTTAACGCTGAGTACGGGATGACATCGGATTTTCAAAAACAACATTGTTAAGATAAAAACGGTAACTTTTTGTACATCTGAAATGGCCGCCATTTTGAACTGACAACGAGCATATAACGAACTTGTCCAAGCTATCAGAATTGACTTCTGTATCAAGTTTGCTGACAAAACCGCAAACGTACTAACACATATTTCTTATTTTTACAATTTTTAATGCACCCTCAAAACGTGTTTTAGAAGTCAGGATTAGGCTTTCATTTAAAGATCCCGGGTTCGGGTCTTACCACGATGCCCCCAATAGCTCATTTTCCAAGAAGACAAAAGTGGTCCTTAAACTTCTGCTTACACTTAAACCTATTTATTGTTTAGATGTTTAACATTATCGGCAGACATAGGAAACACAAACAAACAAATGCTAAATCAGGGGTTTTCAACGGGGTCGATTAAATTCGGGGGGGGTCAATGGGGTGATTAAATACATTCCATTTTTAACCCCTTAAGATCTCAGAATGGGGTGATTTACAATTAATATTGAATATTTCCCAGGATATAAGTAAGATAATCGAAGGACATCAACCGCAACCCTCTCATTTAAATTTTATTAATTTATGAGATTTATATTTTATTTAAATTTCTGTTTCTATAAAACATAATTAGGGCCTATATCTTTAATGTATATGTAATACAAAATACAAATTATTAAAAAAAATTGTATTATTGAACTGTACCTAAAAAAATCTTATTTTGTGGTGATATTTGTACAACACATTGTAAACATATGGGGGGAGGTCTACGGAATAAGAAAAATTTATTAGGGGGTCGAAGCAGAAAAAGGTTGAGAACACCTGTGCTAAAATGCTTCAGACAGGCATTAGCTTACAAATGGCAACACTAAAACATAAAGAATGCCTAATCTCGACACAGACAATATTGTTTTCATGTCTGCGGTCTGGCTTTTGATAAGTTGATTGTGTAGTCAGATAAAGTCTAATTAATACATTAATAATTTGAATTATGTTTCAGTTACACAACGAAGAAGGCAATTCTGTTTAAAGCTAACAAATAATCAACAGCACGCAGCTGTCACGCTGACAAACGTTTTAAAATTAATCAACGAGCGGCGCACCCCTAAAAAGATGCACGAAAATTCGATTTGACCCCTCATCACTATTCTACAGACTGAGATCTGTCGGGATCGATTCTTTATATTTTTCCTAATAAAAAAACCTAAACAAGAATGTTTGATTCGAGTTTCAAGTAATTTGTTAACAAATATAATGCGAAATTAGATAATATTTAAAAATGCAAATAAATATTTATAATGCAAATAAATTTTAAGGTTAATTGGGCAAAAATAAACACTTTTTGTCTCTTGGCATTTTTTCGAAAAACGCATCCTTTTTAGTTATGGGCCATTTTAGGGGAAAAAAGGGTGAAAAATTGTCAACTTTAATAAATTCATCTCGGAATCTACTGAACCGATTTAAGGTTCAACCTCGAAAAAAAAGGTTCTTTTTTAATTATACTTTTAAGTTAGTATTTTTTGTAAATGGTCCCCGTATAATTTTCCGACTAATATTAGCAATTGAATTTTTATTATTTTTAAGACTGGCCACGTGGTCATTAACCCTAGAACTGGTGAGACATGTATTTTACGACTAATTTGTCCCTTTCTCAACTGGCAGCGTCATATATTATGGCTAATTACAGAACTTTACAGAAAATGTTACACCGATTTGGTAGAATTATGTACAAACAAATTTAATATTTCATAATAGAACATTTTATTATTATACAATCATACTTTTTTAGCGAATTTTCACTGGAGCGCCATCAAGGTAAGAACCAGAACTTGAAATTTACGCTGATCCTGATTCCAAGAAGACCTTTTGAAGGGTCTTTACAAATATACAATACTAGCTGTTACCCGTCACAGCTTTGCCCGCAAACATAATATACATTAAAATTAATAAAATTTATAGTCGATTTTGAAAATCAGAATAACTTTATTTCAGTTTAATATATTTCTGTATAAAATGTTGTAAGATTTATGGTTTTTGGCCAATACGTATAAACTTCTGCTACTCGACACACTAGAACAGGAAAAGCTGACTGTGGGAAAAGTACGGAGTTCCCAAATGTATTCCTGCTACTCTTAATGTCTGACTCTGCGACTTATTAATTGTAATTGATCACCCGCCGAAAAACATTTTTTTTTTTAAGAATACATGCGATTTTAAGCAAATTTTTACGGAACTATACTCACACAATATTAATGTTTACATTGCACTGAAGATACTATTATTCCTTCTCTGATTTACCGGACATAAGCATTCTTGTTATGTACGTGTACTTATTACTCATGCGCGATACAGAATCTGACAGGCATTACTAAATTTTATGATATATTATTGTGTTTGTGCATCGTTAAAATGGCCGCTGTTATTTGTGAACTTTGCGATTTGCCTCTGTTTGAGTTTTTAGGTTGGAATTACGGTCGTGTTGTCGAATTTCTTATTAACCACGGCATCTTTAAAGACGTATTCGTGTTCGAAGTGCGGAAATATTTGCATTATTAATGAAGAAAAATTATCGTTTTATTGAAACAGTGTACAATGAAGTGAAAACTGTCATCGGGTTTTTTCACGCATCACCGTATTAGGCCCAACAATCGTGTCAGTTAGGTTTAGGTATTCTTTAAAAAAATATAAAGGTTTTACCGTGTTAGGACCAAAAACCGTGTCAGTTAAGTTATAGGTATCCTTTAAAAAAATAATAAAGGATTTTTTTCACGCATCACCGTGTTAGGACCAGCAACCGTGTCAGGTTTTGGAGTACTCCTTTTTTTAAAAAAATAAGGTTTTCTAACGCATCACCGTGTTAGGCCTAACAACCGTGTTTAGTTAAGTTATGGAGTACTTTTTTTAAAAAATTAAGGTTTTTTTCACGCATCACCATATTAGGTCCAACAACCGTGTCAGGTTGTGCAGTACTCTTTAAAAAAAAAAAAGGATTTTTTAATGCATCACCGTGTTAGGTCTAACAACCATGTTATAACTAACCATGTTAAAACTAGCTTATTGCGTATTCTTAAAAAAATATATAACGTTTTTTTTTCAAACACCATGTTAGGTCTAACAACCGTGTCAGTTAAGTACGCAGTACTCTTTAAAAAAAATAAAGGTTTTTTTTTCACACATCACCGTGATAGGACCAACAACCGTGTCAGTTAGGATATGTAGTATTCTTAAAAAAAAAATATAAAAGTTTTTTCACACATCACCGTGTTGCCTAACAACCGTGTCAGTTAGGTTATGGAGTATTCTATTTTAAAAAATGGGTTTCTAATCACACAAAACCTGTGTTAGACGTATTTTTATTGTTTTACCGATCTACAACACGTTACCGACTTTCGCGCGTTATCATTTTGAGGTTTTGTTGGTCACTTTTATTTTCGATTTTTAACGTACTTCTCGTGGTTTCCGCGCTTTTATATTTTGGATTCTTGCTTTTGGGCACGTAATAAAGCGTTTTAGTAACAAAAATATCGAAAAATCCAGGACATGCTACACTGCATATTTACCATTTTTTCATATAATGTAATTACATAAATATATATACTACCTTACAGTTAAAGTAGCCTAATAAAATTGTATTTGTTATAAATTCTGCACTCTTGCGTCGAAAACATTGAACAGTCTTAAATGAGAAACACCAGATTGTGATTATTTGATCTAATGAAACATAAAATAACAAAACTACAAACAATAAAGCAAACCAGACTTTCAAAAAGAGAAAATACAATTATAGTAATTTTTAACGTATCGTAATCTGCACTCTGCGTATGGATTTTTTTACATTTAATATTGAAAATCCAACACAAAAGTAACATATTAGAGTCAGCTTTGACAAAAATTTTAACTAAAATAATTGTAAATGTAACATTAAAATCAACAATTTTGCAATAAATAAAACACGGATTACGATTCTTAAAATGGGATTAGATCTATGGTTATCACAGGTACCTAAATCTCAGGTCCAGTAAACAGTAATTTAAACATATAAAACGTCACTATAATACAGTTAACACATGCCACAAAACTAAATACTACATAATTATGTTGGGCTGGTTAAGTAGTATAATGACGTTTTTTTAAAACAGGAATAGATCCCATGTTTATCTCAGATACCTAAACCATTTTCGTACCAAATTTCATCTCAATTGGTCCAGTGGTTAAAGCGTGATTGAATAACAAACACACAAACTTTCAGAAACATAATATGATTAAGATAATTGCAACAATATATATTGCATAAATATACAATGTGTGCGCGCGTGCGTGCGTGCGTGCGTGTGGTGTGCGCGCGCGCGTGTTGCACACGCGCGTTTTTTATTCCGATTTGATTCAAACATGCCACAAAAATCGATTCCGATAATAGCTTGGACAAGTTCAATACCCGGCAAAATCCGTTCAACTGTTTTTATAAGTAAGGGTCATTCCAAAACTTTAAGAAGTTCACACAACGTTTTACCCAACAACATTTTTTCGAAAATTCGACTTCAGCATTACAAAAAATCTATTAAAATCCGCATAAATTAGCATTAAAAATTTTAGAATGTCATACAAAAATACCGGCCGCTACTACTTCGACTGCTTTCTATACGTAAATTTACTTTATTTTAATTTTTGTACTCCGATGAACTTTCATGTATGATTAACATTTGAGCAAAATCTTATCAACCGATTTTCAATAAAAATCCACATTTTTGTTTTGCATGTATAATAGTGCATGAAAATGTTTGTGCATCATATTTGTTTACAGCGACTGTAAGAATACAACATAAATGTCATTTAAATTAAACATCCGTCAACCAGTCTGTGACTTACTGAGCAGTTCTTACATTAGGTTATCTCTTGATTAATAACGTCTTTGTTATCAAATCAGATTTGTCTAAAGCAGTTTCACAATGTTAAATAAAAATATGCCCTCGCTGTTATCTTTCACAACGTCGCTTATTGCCACATTCAATGGTCTTTGTACAGCCTGTGCACAGGCGTACAACAGGGTCAATGGAAAACGAAACAATCGCGGCACGCAGCTGTATCGCTCACAAGAACTTATCACCAGCCTTCCCGTGTCGTCTGCACTTCTGCGACGCAGACTAGACCGAACACATTGCTCAGACTGTAGCATACGATGTAAATATTTTTCAACATATTTTCCATGCTCGAATATAAAATTGACTTTTAGATCGTTTTCTACTTACACCGTAAAAAAACTTCTACGCAAATTACAGTAGACTACCATTTATCTGAGTCCCGGTCAACCGAGGCTCCGAATTATCCGAAACAGTGGAAAAAACTACAGCACATTACATCAGGCATACATCAGATTTAGGAACGGATACAAAGCTGTGCTATTTTTAGAATGTGTGATTCTATTTCGTTGGTTCAGATGAGATTAGAGGCGGTAATTTTCTCCCCAACCATAATATAAGAATTTTTTGTGAAATATTGTTCTGGCACTTTCCGTACTTCATTCAATAGCGATTCTAGGAATATAACAAGGTTCCTTTTCCTTGTTTGGTAATTTAGGGTAAAATGTTCGACTATACAAAATTCGTGGAGGACAGTTTAGCATCGAAAAAACTAAAAAAATGTACACGTGCAGAACTCGGGGAGTTACCGATAGAAGCGCAGCTTTTCTTATAATCCTTGCCGAATATATAATTAGTTTGAAGAAACGTTTATAAACACCTTGTTTTGTTTAAATAAATAAATATTTTAACCTAACTTAGATATTATTTACTGTAGTTAAAGTAAAAGATCAGCTGCTTTATATTAATTCGTAACGATCAGCTGATTTCATTGAACAGCTGATAGGCGTAATAAGTTTCAGGTTATGTTGTTAAAAACCAACAATATTAACAACAAATATTATAAACATTTATATTAAATTCAAATGTTCAATTCCAGGTTAAATTCAAAGGTTACACGCGTCTTCAATTAAGAAAAAATACCGAAACCAAAGCAACACAACGTTTTCATATAATACCCGTGTACTGTTATATAAAACGAGTAAGAAAAAAACAGAAATAGAGAGATGAAATTCGTTTGCTCGTTTCCGTTTCATATTTCCGTTACATTAAAAAAATTCGGGATACTTCCTCTCGCCACAGCTAACATTAAAAATGTGCTAGAATAGGAAAATGAAAACTGTCAGTGAACTAGTCGAATTAGTTAATACACTACTTCCCCGCAGGGGAGTGCAGACTAGCTGCACCTATTGAGAGGATTTAGACGTCCCTCGCGGTACCCGAGTCTAACATACACTTACAACACTACACTTATGACTAACACTTTACACTCACACTTACATTAAATAAAAAAAAAAAACTACTTGTATTTTCATGTGACAATGCAGACCTTCGTGACTGTGTAATCTAGATGTGTTTAGTGGACTTTACTGACGACGCAATTGCCGCATGGTAACCTACACTCACGGCGACGAGGACGATGCTGACAAAATAATTCAGAAAATAACTCGCTCTGATGGCTCAAAAACAACTGAATCAGCTCTTGCTTACAGTGAACAGTAAGAGGAATCCCCACCGAACGATCTGTTTCTACCTATTGAGCTATTGAGAGGATTTAGTCGTCCCTCGCGGTACCCGAGTGTAACACAACACTTACATTTTACAACACTACACTTACGACTTTAACACTTTACACTCACACTTACATTTACGGAAGCGATAATAACCTCAAAGTGCTTTTCGCCTTAAAATAACCTAAAAATCTACAGTGTTGGCGCAATAAACCCGCGTCCAAGAGAGGCAAGAAGTTAGCCCAGAAAATATTTTTTCAAGGTCAAATACCATACAATTTTGATTTTTATTCAAGTTTTTTACTAAATTGTTTCTTTGTTAGTATATAAACTATTTTCTAATATTAAACTTACTTTTATAGTTTTTTCGTCATTTACAAACAAACCTTATTATCCGAGGTAGTCTCGGTCCCAATTAATTACCTCGAATAATCGAATAATTACTGTGTTGGTGAATTTTTCAAAACATGTGTTTGTTTTGTTAATTTTCATAAAGACAAAAATCTGTGAAACAACCTATAGAAAAATCCTGAATATACTTTTCAAGGTTTTTCTGATCTGACATCGAATTTACAGAGGGTGACATGAAAACTTAAACGTCTGGAGAGACCTGGCGGCTTTATATAAACTATTATTACTAAGCAAGAACTATTATTATTATATATATTCGGAATCAGTGTCACGTCTAGTTTCACAATACCCTACAACAGACAAAAAAAAATTATTTTTGTCCCCTTAACCACCCTAATTACTTTCCGTCCACAAGTACTATATTCTCCTTGGATTAGGACTGCTACAAAGTCCATATTCGCCAAATATTAGTAAACAGACAGACCCGGAGGACGAAATGATATGGATCCTTGATTATATCTACGAACTCTAAAAACTATCAGCATTGAATAGCATCACAATATTAGGAAAACGAATACGATTCATAATTTGTGAAGAAATATATAAATTTTCTCACATTCATTTTTACAAAAAAATCTGCTTTTAGGAGCTATCGACAATAATTCGAACAAATTTTTTAGAATCGGTTTAGCAGATTTTGTTTAGTGCATATCTGCTAAACTGGCTTGTGTTATCCATCACTTACAGATTAGTTCTTTTTGTATTAGCGGGTCAGAAATATCTGTAACCGTTTCAACTCGGTTACGATATGTTTTCACCTCGTAAAAATTAAGAAAGCTGTTCAAACGAAGCGGATCATTGTTATTATTATTGTTTATTGCAATTTGCTACCGAATGAGCTGTAATAAAATTAACAATTTTACATGAAATTTAAAATAATTATAATTTTAAATTTTAAAAGTTTAAAAAAGAGGAACCAGCCCAAGGATTTGGAAAATAGAGAACAACAGGTGTTAACGCCCTAACCAGTCGTGCTCCTCCACTAGATACAGGCCGTAAAGACCACTAGTAAATTTACTTTTGACCTGCACACATCGCTGTTATGATACGAATTTGCCAGCTTCTGTGTAGCGTTTTCTTTCTTAACTTTCATCATTTGTAAATCTTACTTTAGCTATTTGTAGCTTTTTCTTTTTTTTTCGTAACTTTCATAATTTGTAAATCTTATTTGTTTTAGCCTTTTCTTTTTCTTTGTAAATTTCATCATTTGTAAATCTTACTTCTTTTAGCCTTTTCTTTTTCTTCGCAAATTTCATCATTTGTAAATCTTACCTTTTTATTTTTGGCCAATCAGGATAACAGAGTAAAGTGTCTGTTTCAAGTTTCTAGTTTGATATTTTAACATAGGGTTAGGCATCTAGGGTTACGACGTAGTTGTTTAATTAAGCATTTGCAAACGGAGTGTATTGTTTCCATAGTCTAATGACGTTAAACACAACAGAAATGATGTTAAATATAATCAATAAATAATTAAGTAACAATTATAAAAATGGCTCACAGCCAGAAAATCACTGAGTATATTTATTCGTGTGTGTGTGCGCGTGTGTGCGTGCGTGTGCGCGCATGCAAATAAAGATTGAATAAATATTAAGTAGGATCTTTTTTATTTAATGATTCAATTATAATTATTTAATCGGCCACTTATTATGTTTATCCGTATGGATGAACTCTCGTTTTCAATTGCCTAACTAAACTTAGCACCTAGATCATAAGCCTACGGCCGCGTTTACGTTAAAATACTCAACTAAGAACAAACATTGAGGAAAGAATTCTGAATGATCAAAACAGGTATAAAACTACGACTTACACGTGATCAGGAAGCCACATGTCACCTAGAAAACAATACAGCGGCTGACAAATATCTTATCAGAACAAGGGTGTGTTCCAAAATAATACCGAGTGATATCTGTTCAGCCAACACTGGGTGCAGTTCAGGGTTATTGACACCTGCAGTTCCCTCTCTCTGAGACATCTCTCCTCAGTCCGTCTCTATTTAATAACAGATACCTTTAATTTGATGTACAACTTATGATTTTTTTCAGTCCCCCCCTAGGTAATGGAAAACTGATATACAGCAGACTAGCAGTAATCCGGCCTTTATATCGGATGTGGCTAATGCCGGTTTGCTGGACAGATTATTGGAAAGGACGAAAAATGATAGCTAATTAGTATGTAAATTGAGATATAGTAATTATAATACAATACAAACACTTTTATTTTAATTACTGAGATTAAAATGGAATACATTAAATAAAAGACATTAAAAAAGATTGAAAAGTTTCTAAAAATTACCGTGAAAAAACATTAAAACTTCTCTATGCATATAAAATGCACATGAAAGAAATGTTTTTGTAGAAGCACCAGTCAAAATAAACCGCTTTCGTCTGCGTTATAAACTTGATTCGGACTTAAATAATTAGAATTATGACCTATTTTTCCGTCTAGTGATCTATTTACTCACCTCGTAAAGGCTACCGAGGTTTCGAAACCTTACTGTTTCATCTTCAGGCCGTAATACTAACGTCAAATCCCACTGTCGAGGTCGTCACAAAGTGAAAAAAACATTGAAAACACACGTCACAAACACTACACAATTACACGATTAAAATGCATACGATTGAATATGGTTTGGCCAAACGATACGTGCAACTCGTATGTCGTTACACTACAGACATTTGATACTGATTTGACATTTTGTATTGCGGCCTAAAGATGAAACAGTAAGGTTTCGAAACCGCGGTAGTATTTACGAGGTGAGTAAATAGACCACTTGACGGAAAAATAGGTCATAATCGTAATTATTTAAACATGTGGTCCGGTGGCTGTGTTGAAATAATGAAACAAATTATTTACTGTTTCTTTAAATTTCCTACGAATAGAGCTGCAAAATTAACATCAGTTAAAAACAGATAGTTTTTCACCAGAAAGAGACACAAAACTGATTCCATGCCGTTTCTCAAATTTATCACGCCACCTGTCACTGGCTTTATTCATCATTTTTTTATAAAAAAACCTTTGCTTTCTGAAGCATTTTCTCCGCAGAAATTGGTGTACGCCTTGTACGCCTTGTTTTTTGTAAAAACCAGGGAAAAGCGCTTCGAAATCCGGATACTCGCCAAATTTCATGTTTGTCTTTTACGTACTTGACACACACACGCCCGAGGTTGTTGACGTAAGATTCTAACTTTTTTACAAAAAAAAAACAAATAAATTTACCGATACATTACTAGATGTGCTGTATTATCGCTAGTATACTCTACTTCAAAAAGTATATTTTTAAGTTGAGTATTGAAGTACCAATTTTTGGTTCTTTACACAGAGAGCCGTTCGATATTTCTTGAACACCATGTACAGTGTACGCAATCAGACGTACAGTTTCCGGGGCAGAGCACTTAGAACGTATTATATTTCGTTACAACATGAAATATAATAGTTTCCCGTCACGGATGCATTCAAATCATAAAAACTGTTCTCAGTGATCCTGCACTGTCAGTACAAACCTAACCTTACGGCCGATAAAAGTGCAAGTAATGGCTGCATGTATTCGTTTACTTTCCCACCATAAACAATAACCTCGACATGTAACTATGTTTCTGACGTGATGGAAGCGAATTTCTGAAAGCATTTTTCTACATCTAACCGTTTTTAAAATTCCGATCAATCATAATCAACATTAAAATCTGCATATATCAGGATTTTAAAATAAACTGATATTACGAAAATGAAACCTGGACGCGGTCAAAATATTTTCTTAAATTTTTTACGGATTCTGAAAATTAAGAAAAATTAATTTATGTTGATTTTAACGATCTTTATCATTGTGGAATCAGACTTTCAATAATAGTGTATTTAGGGTAAAAATGAAATGCCCGCCATTTTGAAACTGTTGAACAGAGTTTGCTGGATAACGAACTTGTCCATGATATTACAGAAATCGATTTTTATGCCAAGACTGAATCAAATCGGACCAAAATGGCGAAAATGAGTGTGTAAAACACGAGCGCGCGCACACAGTGTTTCTATAAGCTGCCAAACGTTTGCAGTATTTTTCTTACATTGAAATCCAAAAAAGGGTTCCTATTAACATGGGTCCGGAAATGCTGTTTTCTTGGTAGCCGCCATTTTGAATTTTGTCCACTAAACCTCTAAAACGGGTTCACCAAGTACATTGAAATTTGGCGTGGTACTTACTATAATAAAGACATATCGATATAAATAAACGACCTTATCTGAAATTTTTTTGAAAAGGGCGCCATTTGAAAAAAATGTTAATCCAAATAACGCGAAAAAGATCGTCTTTATGAAAAAACACAAGATTCAGAAATATTTAATCTTTTAATTTTAAATAATACAACATATTTAGGTTTTTTTACTTGCTTCATGAAATAAAAAGATTTCTACTAAGAACGAACCCTAATATGTCATCCAAGATATCAGGATCGGTGCCGACTTCTGTTCTCGTAAGATCAATATTGTCAACATAAAGCTGACATAACGGTCGATGGAAGTGCGAATAAAATGATTGCTAATATTACCTTGCTGTCTCACTATAGCCTATAACAAACAGCAGGCACCTGTCCAGTAGACTTAAATATACAAGCATTATCAACATTTAATCAACATCATATGAACAGAGTTTTAAATAGGCTGTAGGTACAGTTATGTATCATATTTCTCGAGACAACATCCCTTTTTCTCAGCACATACTACTCGTACAGGCATAAAGAGGTATATTTAGAAGATTTTTTAACCGGCTTCTGACATTGCAAAACGATTTTGCGCTAAAACTTACTGTTTGTGGATAACTTTAACATAAAAGATACTTTTAACTGTCATAGACAAAACGGCATCAAGGATGCGCATGCGCGGCATCACAAATCAGACAATATTTTGTATATTTTACGAAACTAACTTATTAATCACGAATAGACAATCCCATTACAAATGCCTCTTTTTTGCACAACGTGCTTAGAACAATTTCAATATTTACTTAAAAGTCACTAAACTAATATGTGGTCTCTATCCCTGCCCGTCGTACAAGCCGGGACAAGCATTTCGAGTACCAAACACATTTTTGGACACTGTTTTTACACAAATATATTTATGATCTTCCAACGTGCATTTATCTACTGTTAATATGGACATCATAAAATACGAAGACCAATTAAAATGAAAAAATACAGTTAGAGGTTATCAAGCATGCCTTTTCAATTGAGTACAAAACCTATTAAAATTGCGTTTGCTACCATTATAAACAAGTGGCAGGGACAAACAGTTCAAATAGCAGGATTGTCTTTACCAAATTCTGTCTTTACTCAATTCTGCCTTTTCAAGGATAACTAAATCAACTAACATGTTTGTATCCATTAAAGAAAATGAAGTACTTATCTAAAAAACTGTGTTTACTTAAAACTTTCATAATGCGAAATTTCGCACGGGCTCCCTGGTTTTGTAATAAAACGGACATCGACTGACTTAATTTTTGCATAGGCCTACTTTTTACTTTACACTTTATGAAAATTAATATCACCTTTGTACGTATTCGAAGTTTAGGGTCGATTAAAAATTTAAAATACCAATTCATGCATATATGTTAACGTAAATTACGGTAGTGAAATTTCAAAAAAAAAAGGTTAAGATAAAAAATTAATTTGTTTTTACACTCTGAATAACGAATTTGTCTAACCTACTGTCAAAATGAATTTGTGTGTCAAGCTTTCGTCAGGATCAGCGCTCATTTCATTAGTCCCGGGTAGTGGTCTTACTATGATTCCCCATGGAAATTTTGCAATTTTCTAATAAATATCAGTAATGTGTAAAATAAATCTGGAGATTTTCGTTGATATAAACATGAAATTGAAACAAAATTATTTTTTTTTTTTTCATTAAATGAAATATAATATGTAGATTTTTTTTCTCAAAAATACAAGTTTCATATTGTACAACATCCATATGTAAATAACCACTGTATATAAACCAAAGTACAGCTACAATTATAAATAGCGTGCTGGATATCAGCAACTGAAGTCCAATTGGAGTACCTGTCGCTACGAACGCTGAAAACTGCAAGGACAGGGAGTGGACATGTGAGCAGCGAGCACTCACACTCTCATAAGGGTTATCATTCTAGTAGGCTACGTTTATATTCAAGGTATAACTGTTTCTACAGAAAACAAACAAAAATCTAAGCTACCGTTTTTGCTATTACAGTAGAAAGAAAACGCAGAACCTCATCCTAAAATTTTCTCATTTGTGGTACCATTGGATATAACGTACTAGAAGTACAGCCACCGTTATAAAAAGCGTACTAGATATCAAAGTCTAAAGTCGGTAATTTATTCATAATTCGTTAGTGTAATATATTTTAAATAAAAACCGTTTATGGACCCCTGACCGCCGTCGGGGTTTTTTCTCGATTTATTTTCCAACACTATGAAGGTGATCAAAGTTAAGCAAAAAACCGATTTCAAGAGGTCAAAAGGTTTTCTGACCCCAAAAATACACTCTCAAAGCTTTCCCGTGACCTTTGACGCAATTAATCGGCACATTTTTGCGTTTATTTACTCACATGTGTTGACACAAGTGTTGGCACAAGATGGCGGATTGAGCTACACAATGACACTAATTGTATTATACAATTAAATTATTCATAAGTGAATTTACATTTAAAAATAAGCACAATTCAGAACATAAATTCAGAAAAATATTGTGAATCGTTTTTTACAGGTAAAAATTACACTTGTACAAGATTATTTTTAAATATACTGGAATTAACAATGGATTGTTTACACTTCTCGTGAGAAGTGTATATGTAAAGAATATTTTTTTTTATATTAACAGAGAAAACCCAGATATGTGATCCAATGAAATGTGAGATATGTGATCCAATTTCATATGTTTACCGTTAATTTAAGTTTAACGGTCACCTATGACCCGTTTAACAGTTAAAAAACAGCGGTCATTCCGAATCTATTCAAACGTTTCTGAAAATCTGATTTTACTATCTTAATCAGCGTTAAAACCTACATAAATCAGTTTTAAATTTTCAAAAATCACTGAAATTAGTAATAACTTATGGTAGTCTGGGTTCATTTTCGTATTTTCAATGTATTTTTGAAAATTTCAATCGCTAATGCATGCAGATTGTAATGTGGATTATGATGGTGGAAGTCAGATTAAGCGTGACTGTAAAAAATGTTAGAAATTCGCTTCTACCACGTCAGCGAGACAGCTGAGTGCACATTACATGTTTCTTCTGACTGATTAAAGCGGAACGTACATTACCTGGAGCCTTATAGTCTGCTGTACATGGGTCTGTCTTAAGGGATTTAAATGTAGCAAAAAATTCGGTTTTGCTAACTCAGTAGCTCCCACAAGTTATAGAAATCAAAATACGATCAATTGTTTTTAGAACGGCGGGCATTACAAATCTTAAAAATTCACACTTTTCATGTGTTTTTTTCGTTGATTTCATCATCAACGTTAAAATATTCGTAAAATAGCATTTAAAAAGTTCAAATTTAGTTGACCTGAAGGACATTTAATACGAAAAAAATACAGTTAGAAATTCGCTTCCATCACGCGGGCGAGCCAGCTGCGTCCCACGATTATTTTCTTCAACGCGACAGGATTGAAATACAAACGTACTAAATGATAACCCATATAAATATGTGAGCGCTCGCAGCTGATGGCATCTTTCGGCGAAGTTCAACTACAATTAAATAGATAATAGTACTGTCTATTTTATCGAACGTCTCTACTTCCGTCCTTGCAACTTGCAGCGTTCGTAGTGGCAGACAAGCGAATTACATTAACTTTATCCGCTAATACCCAGCTTTTTATAATGATGGTTGTACTTCGTCCTTTGTAGTCAATGGCGAGAGCAAGATCCAAAGTAATTAAGTCAGTTTTAACTTATTGTTATCGCTTGGTTGAACAATAATCAGAAACTGAATCATATATATTATTTCTCGAACAACATTCCTTTTTCTCAGCACACACTACTCGTACAGGCATAAATGAGTACCTTTAGAAAGATTTTTTTAACCGGCTTCTGACATTTCAAAACGATTTTGCGCTAAAACTTATTGTTTGTGGAAAACTTTAACATAAATAATACTTTTAACTGTCATAGGCAAAACGGCATCAAGGATGCGCATGCGCGGCATCACAAATCAGACAATATTTTGTATATTTTACGAAGCTAACTTAATAATCACGAATAGACAATCCCATTACAAATGCCGCTTTTTTGCATTATGTGCTTAGAGCAATTTCAAAGTTTACTTAAAAGACATTAAACTTAGCATATAGGTTATGTAGCCTTATTGACAGTCACGTATTCCTGTCTGTCGTACAAACCGGAACAAGCATTTCGAAAACAAAACATGTTTTGGACATTGTTTTTACATACACGCATGGTCATAACTAAACTCAATGCATTTACAATTAATGCTCAGTTGATTGACACCGGGAAAACTGTAGTAATACCACGGATAAACTTAACACCATCTGATCCAAGCACGCTTTTTCAGTTGACTAGAAGACAGTTACCCATTAAAATTGCTATCACTATAAACAAGTCGCAGGGACAAACACTTCAAAGAGCAGTATTATATTTACCAAATGCCGTCTTTACTCACGAACAATTGCATGTAGTCTTCTCAAGGGTAACTAAATCTATTAACATGTGTATATAGTCTACCCATTAAAGAAAATGAAATACAAGAAGATTACATTCTTACATCAAATATCGTTTATAACGAGGTATTGTATGTAATGTCCTGTAAAAATTTCTATTAAGAAAAAACAATGATCTGTATTTAAATGTAAATACTACAATGACTCATTAATTTGTGATTATTATTTCAAACCGATCGTTTTCGATTTAATTTTTAAACATGTTTTCCCTTCCTTCCAACTACCGCCCTCATCCTAACGACTGCTATTATTCAAAAATATGTGTTTACAACTTTCATAGTTCGACATTTCGCACGGGCCCCATGGTTTTACACAGTTTACGATTAAGAAGTACGTTACCGACAGACGGACAGACACGTAAAAGTCCTTGCAGAAAGAAGAAGAAATGATCCTGTATTCGTAAAGTTGAAGTCGCAATTCTGTCCCGAAACGAATTACGAAACACAAAGCACTTTACAAAGAAACAGTCTACAAAACATTCAAGATCGTTATGTTATGTGCAGATCAGTACGTTTAACAGATCTACTTCAATGCGGTGTTTCCTAACCTATTTTGATGACGGAGGTATTATTATACTGTAACAGTTAAACCAATATCAATGAATTTTGTCGTATTAGCACATTCACGCGAATTTCCGTTGAAAACGTACTTTGCTCCATTGAAACAACCATTACTACTAGCATAGGTGCCAATGCCCACTAACGGCTATGGCGTATGCCCCCTTCAGTGGCAAAACGACCTTTACTTTTATTTTTTGCTCCATCGATTTTTTAAGAAAAAGAAAATTAAAATAAACAATTTTTATTTTTTAATTTAAAAAGTTTTAATCTCGATGTCTCTAAGGTAAGAAGGTAAATTAACATTTTAATCCATATTTTCAATAGTTGTGAGAAGATTTTTTTTACAACAATATTTATTTTATCCCCGTTTAAAATAATTACGATATAAATAAATTTTGCCCACCCCCAAGAAATGATGGCGCATTTTGCGTCATGTACACCTCCCCCCCCCCGCCTTAGCACTTCACTACTAGTAGTGCAAAGAACGGTAAACCTCGCAGTATCCAGTTGCTTATCCACCGCTCCATGACAGCACTCCTAACATTTTCCGCCAATTTAACCGGTTTAGAGAAAATATTACCAGACCGACTTTATTTGTAATTTTATACTCTTTCTCCAAGAGAGGTAAAAATTACGATAAGTCTTGCCGTTCAGCCAGTATTACAGGAAATAACCAGCACCTCGTCCTCGTTAAATCGCAGGCCACCATCTTGAAACGGAAGTGCATGAAGAAAATACAAATAGCCTTCGTTCGGACTTTATACAAGCTTCGTACCAAATTTCAAAACAACCGGTCATTGCGTTTTATCAGAAATGCAAAACAAACACACAAACCAAATGTCGAGTTGAAACAGAGACCTCGCTTCGCTCAGTCAATTAAACTCAGACGCGGAACAAACCAGAACCAAATCTAACCGTTAGAACATATTTTGAGATGTAATACAATTACACAAATTCGCAATTGTCTCGCTGACGTGATAAAAGCGAATTTCCAATACAACTTTTTCTTTATTTTACCCTTTTTGTTTCTGCTTTCCCATTATACTCAACATTCAAATCTGTATATACGCCTAGTAACATTTTAAACTTCCAAATTAGGCTACATTGAAAATACGAAAATGAATCTTGACCGCCGTCAAATTAAATAATTAAATTTTATTTTTTTACATTGAACAATTTTTAATTATTTCTTTCGTTTTTACAAGCAAATAAATGATCACTTCGCCCTGCCCGTTAAGGTAATAGTGGAATATTGCAAACTCTAAAAGTTTCCGTGTTTCAATTATGAATAGGCTACTTGGAAACTGGTATGTTACCAGTCACCTCCCCTATATACACTGTGCCAGCTTCACAAAATGACTTAGCGGGGCGGACCGCTGTCGCGTTCCTTTTTAGATGCTTGTTTCAACGTGAACGGTATACTTCTGAAGTTTCGTAACACCATTACGCAAAACGCTCCCTTGACGAGACACCCTGTACTGTTTTGACCAGACTACGACATTACGTAATTACCACAGGATCAAGTATTCCCGGTAAAGAATGCGGTGTGACCTTGACTTGTGTGAGGACAGGTTTGGCGGGTAAAACCGTGCAACCAGTCCTTGGTAGTGTTCTTGTTCGCTGCGCTTAAAACAGGTTAGGTTTATTCATAGCGTAAGGGTGTCAACACGGACACTTTATGCATATCTGTTCTATAAATATAACAAACAGCACGTGTGAAATGCAATAGGTAAACTGTTACGCTGTGCATTTTAAGCTGACTTTACAACAACTGATCCTTCGGTAACACTATTTCAGATTATTTTATTGCTTACAATGAACATATGACATGTTAATATTGAAATATATATGCCTGAACATTACCGCGGAACTCAGCTGTTTCGCTGAAGTGATGGAAGCAAATTTTTACATTTTTGAAGTGAAAACTTTTATGGTTGCGGTTGACAAAACACTGGTACAAATATTGGCTTTCGTGTCACGCTTGACTTCGCAACGCATACCTCTCACAGCATATGCAGTATAATTATTCTTGTATATATGTAGGCTTGAAATAAACAGCTGATTTCGCACAACAGCTGTTACTTCAATATCATTTCAGTTGAGGTTATGTTTACTGTTCATGTTAATTTTTAAAATGTGTACTTTTTAAATATGTGTAGTTAAATTATTTAATGAATACGACCTATCCCACCTTTCACTTTTGTAGGCACTACTAAGTGCCACAAGTATTTTTTATTTTTATTATTTTTTCATTTTAACATTAAAAAGGCATAACAATCTGTAAATATTAGCATTTAAAACCTTAAAAATATATTTAAAATACGAAAATAGAAGTACTGCTTTCAAATTCACTTGCACATTAGGTCTATCAAAAGGAATTTAAAAAGCTGGAATTTAAAAAAAAATGAAATAAAAAACAAAAGGAATAAAATCAAAACAGAATCAACAAGAAATTATGCAATATTTAACGCTGATTTACGATGATTAAATCAGATATTCCGAAAAAAAAGTATTTTTTCAGCATTTAAAACAGTCGCCATTTTGAAATTGTTGAACAAATTTTACAGTATACCTGACGAATTTGTCTGAATTATTTTGAAAATCAATACTCGTGGCAAGTTTGAATCAAATCGCATGAAAATTACGAACGCTATTCTTAACGATACCTCGAAAAGTGATTTAAATTTTGGTATCAGCAAATCAAAATTTAACCATTACTATTTTGGTATAATAGTAATTTTATATACCAACACTTACAATAGACTAAAGGTAAGTCCTGTATTTGATTGAACATTCATTAAATGTTCGTAGCAGTACTACGACGATCGCTCTGATAGTGTATTGTCCAATTGAAATTCGTTAATAAAAAAAGCACACGTGTGGAATTCGCGGAATTAACGACAGAAGATAAGCTTTTGTTAATGATATCTTTGCTGTATATATAATTAGTTTGAAGGTATGTTTACAAATATCTTGTTTTGTTTAAATAAATAAATACATGAATCTACCTTAGATATTATTTACTTTAGTTATAGTTTAAGATCAGTTGTTTTACATTAATTCGTAACGATCAGCTGATTTAACAGCTGACACGTTTCAGGTTATGTTGTGTTAAAAATAACAATTATTATGAACGTTTATATTCATTTCGAATGTATTATAAACGGTTACAACGTACACGAGTTCCACTAAGGAAAAATACCGAAACCAAAGCAACACCGTCTTCAAATAATACGCGTGTACTGTTATTGAGAAAGGGTGAGGAACGAGACAAACACGTTCGTTTTATATTTCCGTTATATTCTTCCGTTCGGCAGATTTTTTTCTATTCACTCCTCTCGCCAAAACTAACATTAAAAGCTTCGCTTCAAAAAACAACATTTAACATTCCAAGTCTAATGTTTACGCTACAACGATGCGGGGGGTGTACGTAATGTTTACCTGAACAGCTGATTTCGCACAACTGCTGTTCCTGCGATTATACTATTTCAACTGAGGAAATATATTTATTGCTTACGATGAATACAAATAAGCCCAAAAACAAAATAATTATTAATAATTGTATTTTGTTATTATTGAAATATTCAGCACGGGCATGCATTTACGTAGTCTATACTTTCGAAATGTAATTTTCTTTTATTTGAAAATTTACTACACTGATATGATTGATGTAGGCCTATCGTCACACACTAACAAAATTTGATACAAATCGTTGAGGTTTTATTAAATTAAACCAATTTTTCTATTTTTTTTTAGTCGATATTTTGGATTTTTTTGTGATATAGTAAAAAAAATAACTCATACGTATATTTATGAACACGATTAAACGAAATTTCATTTTGAAAATATCCTGTTTTAATGTTTTTTGACCAGATATGGGTGTATGCCCTTACCTAAGACCTACTTACCGAATTTCTTTCAACAAAACAAACTTTCAAGTTAAAAGCAACGTTTTTTTTTAACGTCCTACTTTTGTGCACACTTGGGCTAATGTAGACGATGGGATGATTTATAGCGTATGAAAATGCCAAGCCCTGGCCAGGAATCGAACCCGGGTCCTCGGGGTGAAAGCCTAGTACGCTATCAACTAGGCCACCGAGGCGGCCTCCATGTTTTGAATTACAAGCAGGCTACCTGAAAACTGATATAGGCCTAAGAAAATAGGATCTATTAAGATACATTTTTTCGTTCATTTATATACGTAGATATGCTAGAACGAAGCGAAATCTACTTTTCAATTCACCCGTTAGGCGTTTGGTTTGTGTTTGTTTGCTACGCAGTTTTGGCCAAATGCGTTGACCGATTGTTTTGAAATTTAGTACGAAAGTACAATGAATCCTCGGTAATTCGTGGTTCGACATTAGCGGATTCACGACTTCGCGGTTCGACATTCGCGCGGATTCACGACTTCGCGGTTCGACATTCGCGCGGATTCATGACTTCGCGGTTCGACATTCGCGGATTCACGACTTAACGGATTTCTCTCATTATATGAGAAAATATATCGCGGTCTTTCCGGAAATTCCGAAAACAGTCGCGATATATGCAGACCCAAAATATTTCGTTAATTTCATTAAAACATTAGTAAAAAATATAATTTCCGTACAGTACCATAACAAGCTTTCATTTCTTTTATGTACACCTACTGTTTTATTGCTTAACATTTGTGCCTGTGTACTGTACGTACATTTGTTGTTGTACGTTACGTGGTTTGTTGTTTACAGTACGTAAAGGAAAGCCCGAATACACGTTAAATACTGTAAATGCGGTGTCCCTCCTTCGCGGATTTCAGCTATCGCGGCCGGTCTCGGAACCTATCCACCGCGATAAACGAGGGTTCACACTATCTTTGTTCAACGACTTATGCGTAAGATTTTTCCAATTCCCTTCTGTTTCAAGATGGCGGCCTCTGCTTTATAATTGTACGTAGTTTTGGCAAAACGCATCGAAGGATTGTTTTCGAATTTGATAACAAATTACCTTGTATAAAAACTCAACGACTTATGTTCAAGATTTTCCGTGGCTGAACGACCATCATAATTTTGACCCCTTTTACAGAGAAATAGCACAGAATTTCCAATAAACGTGGTCCAGTAACATTTCCCCCAAATATTACCTTTACCAGTTAAACTGGCGGAAACATTTACGAGCACTGTCGTGGAGCGGTGGCCAAGCAATTAAGAATATACTGCGAGGTCTGCTGATTTATAAACTACAAATATAGTAGTATACTATATAGGCTACTATTACTACCTACTATATAGCCTACTTCGTACTAAGAGGGGAAACATTCACTATTCACTATAGCGGCCTAGACACTAGGGGATTTAGTAGTACGCCTATATAGCAGCCACAAAAATTCATTTGAAATTTGATATGTGGCTGGTGGTGTAATCCCGCCCTTAATACATTGCGTCCCGGTGCACGTTATAACCGGAAGGAAGTTGGTATCAATTTCTATTCTTTATTAATATACATATAAGTGACCGAGCGAAGCGAAGGTATGTGTTTCTACTTGACCGTTCGGCATTTTGTGTTCTTTAAGCAGTTTTGGCCAAACCGATTATTTAAAATTTGGTACAAAGGTACTTAGTATAAAGCCCGAACGACTTATGCGTAAGTTTCACTTCCGTTTCATGATGGTGGACTCTGATTTAACGTTGATTCAACCCATCGTGCGCTCCTTTATTTCGAACAATAAAAACTTGTTCGAAGTTTATATATATTCATATATATATATATATATATATATATATATATATATATATATATATATATATATATATATATATATATATATGAATACCCAATATAAGTAGGCATATAATTGTTTAAAAAGAACAACTTAATAATGCAATGTCAACAAACCATTGCGAAATTAATAATGTGAACCTAAAATTAGCCACAAAAATAGCATTTATTCAGAACTGTACCAGACTGAGTTTACAAGAAAACAAACGTATTGAGATATACAATTTAGAAATTTACAATTTTAGCTTGTCTTTAATTTTTGACAATTTTCAAATAATCTCTTTATAGCCAATGATAATGTTACTTCCTTTTCAGAGGCCATTATGGCAACAGCATTTAGTTTTACACTGCCCACAGATTTCCTCAGGTAGTTTTTCACTCCTTTCAGGGTTCAAGCGCGATACATGTTCTTCTGTTGAGGTACGCACTTCTACTTAAAATGTAGCAATGATACTTATCATCTTCTGCTTTCTTGCCGTTGTTAAATGCAATTTTTTTACTACTACTAAATTTTTTCAAAACTTTTTTTAAAATTTTTCTCTCCCCTACTTTCTGCCCATTTTGCGCCCCTAGGGCCCAGACCTACTTAGGGTAATGGTAAATACGAGCCTGGGATGTTTATATTTTCTGTAAATCTGCGGCAAGAAAGGTTTAAAGATTCGCCTACCGTTCTTTGTACAAATCGGTTGGAAAATAACGACGCAATAGCCCGGAAAGGAAATTGCTACAACCTGTAAGATTGCTATACTCAATTATCTCGATTACGTGAGGACTCTGAGCATAATGTGGGGGCGTAAAACAATAATTTTTCACACACTTTAATGACAATCTAATTTCATTGGCGTTGGCAGCGTCAATTTGTATAAATTACTTTAATTTCCGCTGAAAATACGACAATCCGACTAAAGTTAGAATTACTTTTAAATCAATTGTTTCGCTGACATCATAGAAGCTGATTTCCTAAAGTATGTTTTCTTTTTCTTATCCTTCTTTTTCAAAATCGTAATTCCATCCCCACAATCAGCATAAAAATCCGCATTGATTAAAACTTTAGGAACAGCACTGAAAAATACGAAAATGAATCCTGTCCACCGTCAAATTAGATTTCCTAATTTCAACGTATTTTGAAAATTCAAAATGTGGTTTTTTTAACGCCGTTTACGACAGTGAAATCAGATTTTCAAAAAACTTTTAAGACAATGTTACGAATTTAAAAAAAATAGAAATGGTCGCCATTTTGAAACTGCTGAACGAATTTTGCTGGTAAGGAACCAAGGTATTACAAAAATCTAATTTTGTTCTGTTTGAATCAACATATATACCTATAGTCTAATAAAGATCCAAAGTTGAAAATACGATTATCAAATTTGGATAAAATCAAGAATATTTTCCGGTCTTTGGACAATAGCGCTCAAAAAGCATTTTTTTTAAATTTAATTTTATAGGGGCTACCCCAGGGGGCCTTTACTTTTTGTTTACATACATGAGGTATAAATTTCAGCAGGAATTACTTCAAAATTTCATTTATATAATCATTTCCTTAAAAATCCAGTCCCAAACGAAACACCTATAAATCGGTCAATTTTCACAAAATGGGTTCAGCAGATTTTTCACATTCGGCTATAAATATTAAAAATCATAACATTATTCAAGTAACAATACTTATAATTTTTTTTAATGTTTTACAATTTACTATTTCCCTTCACCTCTAATTTATGCCATATTTAAATAAGTCGTACCTTACATGTTAGAAATTGTTTAGGAATTAATTTGAAAGGTCAGAAAAGTAATTTTAATTACTTAATATTGAAAAAGTTATGAGGCCTTGAAAGCAGCTAGTAATAGGCCTACTGTGTGAAAAACGTACTTTTCGGTAAATTTCTTGAAATATAAAACTGACTTAAAAATATATTAACGGAATTAACAAAATATTTATAGGAAAAAGAATACTCTGTATTTCGTGTATCTGAAATTTCTGTACAACTCTGATTTGTTTTTACATCCTAAAACCAGGTTTCCTTTCTTGGTACAGAAAGTAATATAAAAAATTACTAATGTTTATTTTTCTCTTCAAAAAGCTTTGCTTATAATACAAAATATAAAAATGCGGAAAATATAGGAAGATCAAAAAAATTTAATTACCTCCACAACCTAAAAATTACTGGTAGGCCTAAGTAAGTATGCTGACCGCCTCGGTGGCCTAGTTGATAGCGTACTGGGCTTTCACCCCGAGGATCCGGGTTCGATTCCCGGGCCGGGGCTTGGCATTTTCATAAGCTATAAATCATCCCATCGTCTGCAATTAGCCCAAGTGTGCACAATAGTCGGACGTTAAACACCAAAAAAAAAAAGTAAGTATGCCATTAAAACAATTTTGTAAATTTTCGTAATTTTCCGCCAAAAACGCTTTATTGCATGCACATTAGTAATACAAAATACGAAAGTTCGAAAAAATTGAAAGTAAAACTAATAAAAGTGACTCGCATAACCTCAAAATCATTACCTCGCGAAAGAAAGTAACGTGTTTTTCATCACGAAAACGATTAATCAAATGTGTGTTATTAATAACGAAAACAGAAATGTTTCCCCAAAAAAAGACTTCAGGACCTAACACAGCTGTGCATGAAAATCCTAATGCTGTTTTGTATCGAACACAAATACGATAGGTACACGAACGGGCAAACCGTACTATTCGTACAAAATCTTGTCAGTTAGGTTCTATTGTATTTTAAGTTTCTATTGTTTTCCTTATTGCATTTAAAGAATCGTTTTCGAGATGAGAAACGCGTTACCTACTTTGGCGCGGTAGTGATTTTGAGGTTATGCGGATAATTTTTATTTTCGATTTTTTTCGAACTGTAGTTTCCGCACTTTTATATTTTATATTATTACTAATGTGCATGTACTAAATCGTTTTGGCGAAAAAAAAGTTAGTAACTTTTGACAACACTTTCTGTACCACGCAAGTACTAATAATTAGGTTAGAGAGGTTACTTTTTTCCCATTTCCGACCTTTCAAATTAATTCCTAAACAATTTCCAACATATAAGGCACGTCATATTTAAATATAATATACGGTGGAAGTGGGGAGAGGAAATAGTGAATAATTAAGCTACCTCTTAAAAAAATCGACGAATCTTAGGGTTATATTTGATTCTTACGACATAATCTGGAACTATTCTGTTTTTAAAATTTGCTTCATTGAACTTGAGTTATGTAGGCCTACAGATACAAAACTCGAGGAAAAAATCCCATAAAAAATTATAAATCAGACAGATTTTCGAATAATCCAAAACCAGAATTTTGAGGTTAAATACAATTTTTAATGGACTTATTTTGTACAAATCACAAATAATGCAGTAAAAAATAAAAGTTTCAGAGATTTAGTTCTTCAAATCGGCCATGCGAAGCCTGTCCCAGATCAAATCTAGCCTATTTGTTGAACTACTAGCATTATCTATATCTATCAAAACAAATTTATTCATTGTCACAATACTTTCCTTATACTTCGCATAGGCTAGTGGGAAAGTAAAATTCTTACTGATCCATATCAAATTACATGACAATCCATTAACGCAAAACTAAATAAAGGCGATTAATTGTAAAACCTGTACTACTAACATGTTTTTCCACATTGCATTGTTACATTAAAACCGGCAATCATAAAATTCAATTTAAACATGTAACCTACAACAAACAACTGTGGAACTCACTAATAAGCTAAACCAAACACACACAGTAACATAACAGAACAGAACACAAAATTTACGAGAAACAATTTTTTTTAACTTACAAAAACTAATGTTGACACTGTAGCACACTACACTGAACTGAATGATACAACCATAAGCCGGTTACTGTTGTTTACTGGCTTAACCATGCACTCGGGCCGTCCACCAATAGGAGAAGGGCAACCTTGACGCAGGCGCAGTAAGATGTTTACTATCTGTTGTAGGCTTTCACTTCCGCTACCTATAAGCAAGCAGCAGCGCAGGGCACTCACCTTTGTAATTCGGTTGATCAAAAGAATTCTACCGGTGCTGCGGGTCGGATCTGACGCCGTTTAGGGGCGAATATATTCCGTCAGGGCAAAATATATTCAATATATATTTGATTTAGTAGATCAGTCGATGTTTTGATTTTAGGCTTCAGGAGCAATTAAAGATTACAAGTGACGTAATTAGGGGTAGATGAATTGTCAATTCCCAAAAAAGAAAAAAAATCTAAACACACACAAATAAATTTCAAATGCCGTAAAAAATAATATACTGTATTAGAGCGAATTTTACTAATAGCTATTAGAGTGGACATAGTAACACCTATAATGGGACCTTAAAATGAAACCTCAAGATCACTTATTGAGGAGGTAAAATGTGTGTGTGTGTGTGTGTGTGTGTGTGTGTGTACGCGTGCGTGCGCCCGCTCTAGCGCGCTCACGTTCGCAATTCTGGTCCGATCTGATTCAACTTGGCACAAAAATCGATCGCGGCAATAGTTTAGACAAGTTTATATCACCAAAATAGTTTCAAAATTACAACCATTTTAAATCGTTCATAACTCTTTTGCCTTAAATGTTTTTGAAAATCAGATTTCACCATCGCAATCAGCGTTAAAAACTGCATAAATTAGTAATTTGAATTTTCAAATTCCGTTGAAATTCAGAAATTTAGTTGACGGCGATCAGGGTTCAAAGAAAAACCAATACCAGTAACCTCAACGAGGCTTATGAGTTTTCGCACTACAGCCTACTGTCATCAGATTCATTACCTTATTGTAGAGGATTTCCAAATATTAAAAACCATAATTTTTGTATCTTGCACTTTTTTGAAAATTTGATTTCACCATCATAATTAGTGTTACAATCTACTTTAATTAGCAATGAACATTTTCAAAAACCATTGAAATAGGGAAATGAATCTGACGGCGGTCACGGTTCATTTTCTGTAATTTTTTAAGTCCAAATTCATTCAGATTTTAGTGCATATTATGATGGTGAAATCAGATTTTAAAATTATTGTCAAATTAAAAATATAATGTCCTATCAGATTTCTTTAATTTCTACCCCCCCCCCAAAAAAAAAAGAAAATTAGTCAAATTACTTTCCGTAGCGGCGCTTAATTAGGCATTGGGAGCACCATTCACGGAGCACTGCCATATAACTTGAATACGTGCAAAGTTACTCATAAACAAATATGAATATTTAGAACATGTTTTGCCTATCACAATTCAAGGGTTTGTGACTTATTATGCCGTTGTTAACGAATTTTCATTGAATACTAATATAATTATCGGTCGTTAATATAATGTCCTAGAAGCGAAGACTTCTCGCACTAATAACTGACGCCAAAACTACAGCACTGTAACAAGTGAGTTACGAGGGGATATGACAGTTTTAACACAGCAAATGTGTACGTAAACTCTATGTTTTTTCTTGGTGTGCCGCGCTGGTGAACTTAATCACGCAGATATAGACCCATTATTTACAATTTTTATTTCTTGTTTTTATTTAGGATCTGCCCCGTCGCGCGTGAAGTGACGGCAGAGTTTTTTTTTTATTTAATATAATAGAAGAACTTACGGCCATCTTCTAAGAATGAACTCCAATAGATTGACGAAACAGGTGTTTGATTTTTTCCATAATCGTAAAACAAAACCGAACTGGTTTAAAGAAATTGAAAAAGACCTAATAGAATTAAAAATTACAGAAAATTCACTGCTTGACCAAACTGCTAAGATAAGTAGGCCCTACCAAGGACGAAAGTATAAGATTCCAAGATCAGATTTCTTTAATTTCTACCCCCCTGAAAAAAAAAAAAGAAAATTAGTGGTATCGTCAGCGACAATGAATACAGATTCTGTATTCACTGGTTATACGTAGCAGTGTTACAAAGAGCAAGAAAAAACCTACTTTCCGTATATATATATATATATATATATATATATATATATATATATATATATATATATATATATATATATATATATATATATATATATGCCTATATGATTTTATAAAATATAAATTTAAAATACTGTAACATTACACTTTTTCAATACGTCACTATCATAATGACCATTATGAAATTCTATATTTGCTACCATCACGTCACCAAGAAAGCCGCGCGATGCAATTATTTATGGCTAATATATCAACGTGAAAATGTATGCGTAATGTCTTCGCACGAGACCTTCTCTCGCCCGGCAGTTTACCTCCAACGCCTCCTACGGGGCCTGTACTAGCGCCCATTTTGAGTTTCACTGGGACATAGCCTAGTCTAGCCAGACGATAAACCTTGTGTTTCATACAAAAGAGGTCGACCAGTAAACAAGTTACACGGTCAGAAGCGTACGTTAATATTCATATCCGACTCGTGCGCTTGGTCGTGAATTAATGCACGCACCTCTCTCGCGCACGTGACGCAATGACGCACCGACAGGTGTTTAAAGCACGGGCACGGATTTTTAGTTCAAAAATTTACATTTCCGCAATGAGGGTTGTTTAAAGCATGGGCACGGAATGTAGTTATCAAAAGTTTACATTTTGCGAAGCCTTGAGCCTGTTGTTTAAACCATTATTACCTCCTTGTATGACTGTTAGTTGCTAACGGAGGTGACTGAGGTAGCTCAGTCGGTAGGGTAGTGGACAGTGTGCGAAACACGCGCGCGCGCGCGCGCACACACACACACACACACACACACACACACACACACACACACACACACCAGTGAATCTCCATTCTTTTTCTGAGAGGGAATAATACTTTACGCACTCTCTTTCTTCTTCTAGAAAACTAATTTCTCTTACTGAACCAATAATAAAAGACATGTATCGTGTTTTCTTCTTTTTTTTAGTTACGATAATTTGTTCAAAAACACGACAAATTAGCATAGCTAGTTTTTAACAACATAACTTAAAACTTATTACAGCTTGTCAGGTGTTCAATGAAATCATCTGACCGTTTGACTATAATTACCAATATAATTTGTGCACTCGCATCACCCCTAAAATGTGATACGTATTAAACCCGTTTTTTCCATGAGTTTGGTCAACGGCCTTTATCGTTTCGGCACAAAATATTCTACTACTAGGTTATAGAGTAATTATTTCTTATGTACAAGCGTAAAACAGGAGGAAAATCCCGAGTGTAATGGCAATAACCGGCAGGCAGATAAAATCGATAAGAACGTTAATAGCTACCAGATAAGTGCCGTCATAATTATTATTGCTGATAAAAGCGTAACTTTACGTTTCCAAAGTAAACAAAACACACCGACGGAGGTCAGGTTTGTTTGTGGACTTTTTCCATTCACTCCCGAACAGTAGGCCTAAATTTATTTTTATTCACACTACCTGAATATTTTTCGGCTTTTTTCGGGTTTGTAATTTTTAAATGTTCCTTAAATATTTCATTTCTAACCTTTAAATTGTTTAGTAATTTGAAAATTTCTTTTATTAATTTATAATTATTCTTTTAAAAAAATAGCATCTACACTTATTTACTTTTAATAATTTAAAAGCAAATAAGTAGATGTTTCTATGTTAATATTTACATACGTCTACTGATTCACCGTCTCATTAGAAATCCACTGTTGCGATGTCCTTTTTTGACAACCATATCTCCGGAAGTGACCCATGCATTTGCAAACCGAAACCTTCTTCATGGATGGGGGATGGTGAGCTACCACAACATATAACCCCTCGGGGCTGAGACGATGAGTTGCGGAGATATAGCGTTTATTGCTTCAATGACTGGAGTTGCTTTACATTTAACCACTGTACAACAGCCCAGCACGCCTACTTCATCTTCTAGTGTTACAGGTAGGCCATATTATAAGAAAGTACGACGAGGTGGCCGATGTAGGTTATTAGGCTTGTAAACAACGGTTGCATAACAAATTAAGTGGATCACCGGACTGAGTGGATCAAGGACCACAGTAACTATCAAGGCTTGTTGGCGACTTAATTTTTATTGTGTTAAAAAAACACTTTTAACTGTCAGGCAAAACGGCATCATTGATGCGCAGCTCGCATGCGCATGCGCGGCATCACAAATCAGACAATATTTGGTATAACTGACGAAGCTAACTTATTAATCACGAACAGACCGGTCTCTATAGCGATGTGAACACTTAGAACAAAAACAAACAAATGAAATACACTTTCTTGGAACTTAAAACTATCTAATCACGATCTCAAGACCGATTTTTCATGTTCACAATCAATATTTTCTGTAAACGTCTCATACAAAATAAATAAACAATATGCAGGATTTTAAAACGAAAAAATTAATAATATCCTTTATAATTTATATTTTGAAAAGTTGGCCATTATGTTAACCACATTATGTTACTAAACATTTAAAAATGGCCGGTCCGTAAATCAAAAGCGAAATTCTAATGGAACTTTTTAGTGTCTTGCAAAATCCGTTCAACCGTTTCAAAATGGCAGTCTTCCATATCAATGGTTATTTATCTTACACTTTACTGAAAATCAGATTTCACCATCGTAATCACCGTTAAAAGTATTAAATCACCGTTAAAATCTGTATAAATTAGCATTTTAATTTTCAAAACCTTAAATTTCGAAAGTTTCACGGTCAATACGATTTGAAAATTTGTAGTTCTTATTTATACGGATTTTAACGAAGACTGGTATAATGAAAACGGGTTTTCAAAAAAAATATGGGATAAAAAGTACACGTGTGGAACTCCGAGAGTTACCGACAAAAGCGAAGCTATTGTTAACGATATCTTTGCTAAATATATAATTAGTTTGAAAATATGTTTATCTTGTTCTGTTTAAATAAATAAATACGTGAACCTAGCTTAGATATTTACTGTAGTTACAGTAAAAGATAAGCTGTTTTATATTAATTCGTAACGATCACCTGATTTCACTGAACAGCTGATAGGCTATAACAAGTTTTAGGTTATGTTGTTAAAAACTAACAATATTAACAGCAATTATTATAAAAGTTCATATTAATTTCGATTGTATTATAAACGGTTACAAAGTGCACGTGTTCTTCAACTAAAGAAAATTACCGAAACCAAGGCAGCACAACGTTTCCGTATAATAGGCGTGTCCAGTTATCGAAAAGGAGGAAAAAGAGATAAATAGAGACGAAATTCGTTTACTTGTTCATTTCATATTTCCGTTACATTCTTCCGTTCGGTAGACTTTTTTTCTATTCCTCTCGCCAAAGCTAACATTACAAGCTTCGCTTCAAAAAAATTGTTGATAGTTACTTTTGGTAAATTCGCTTCCATCAGTGCGCGCGGCGATTATTATTTCACTGTTATGAATATCATCTGTTTTATCGGAACAACTGTTCTTATCGCATTACCTTGTAGCCTATAATCTAAGTTTTGCGTTTAGAACTGGTTAGGTCCGTGTTTATAAACAAGGAATGGCACGCGAAGGCTTCCAGAGTCGTTGGCGGTTTCCTCTTTGCCGTTTGACGTGACGGCGCGGAAAACTGCCGCGTTCCTCAACCGCTCAAGGTTACACGACTGTCCTGTTTCAGCGAAAATTAGATGGAAACACTGACTATGTGATTGAATGCGCGCTTATTCAACGTGTAAATAGTAAAACGTCATTGGGGTCTTTTCTATTATACGACCACGCGGCTTAAATGCTATCACATTGACAGTAGCATGTCTGCACGATGTTTGTTTTTCTGTTCACAAACCTTGCCTCTGCCTCATCGGGCGCAGACAGGTAGTTAGATAACGATCAAACCTTATTCAGTGCGAACCATGTAGTCGATCAGGTTGGTTCGAGTAATAGATTCGAAAGAAAAGACAACGTGGCATTTTATATAATTTCAGTGCGGTTTTGTGAAAACGGACATGAAAAGAGAGAACCAACATAAAATATCTAATTGATTAACCCCGTTCTCACCCTCAGTACAGTTCAAAGTGCACAACACGTACATATGTACATACGGACAAAACTTCACGTACATACAAAATTGAGATCGAGGTAATGTGATTGATTTCGGAACCCTCAGATGTCTCTTTGACTCTTGTATCGTCCTCGAAGCTACGATACTTCCATTTTAAAGAAGTCAAATAGGATCTTTTACATTTTTATTGTATTTCTTTTGTCTCGGGAGGGACGACCACCCTTCGCCCCACCTTTAATCCGTCCTTGAATTGAACGAAATTTTTTTGTGGAAGCACCCGCCAAAATAAACCGCTTTCGTCCGCATTGTGAACTTGATTCGGAACTAAACCTAAATTATTTACTGTTTCTTTAAACTTCTGTATGAGCGGAGCATAACATTAACATCGCGCGGTAGTTTTTCACCAGAAATAGATACAAAACGGAATCAATACAGTTTCTTAAATTTATAGAGCAATCATGCACTGGCTTTAAAGTCATATTTTTTCGTCATTTTTTGTAAAAACCTGGGAAAAAAACGCTTATTCGATCCCAGAAACTCGCCGAGATACACGCGATGCTGTTAATGTACGATTCTAATTTTCTTTACTTTTTTAAAACATACCAGGGGGCGTGCGAAATTTCGCACTATGAAAGTTTTCGATAAACACAGCCTTTTGAATAAGATTTAGTCGTTGGGTGAGGGCGGTAGTTGAAAGGAAAGGAAATTTATTTAAAAAATAAATCGAAAAGCGATCGGTTTGGAATAATAATTACAAATTTATGAGTCACTGTAGTATGTATATTTCAATACAGATTTATAAACATTTTTTTAATAGACATTTTTACAGGGCATTACAATATCTCGTTGTAAACGATATTTGATGTAAAAATGTAATCTTCTTGTACTCTTTGCATTTAATTTTCTTTAATGGTTAGAAACATGTTAGTTGATTTAGTTACGATTGAAAAGGCTACACACAAATTGTCCTTGAGTAAAGACGGCACTTGGTAAATACAATCCTGCTCTTTGAAGTGTTTGTCCCTGAGACTTGTTTATAGTGATAGTAAACGCAATTTTAATAGGTACCCATCTTCCAGTCAATTAAAAAGGCATGCTTGATAACCTCTAATTGTAATTTGACATTTTAATTGTACTTCGTGTTTTATGATGTCCGTATTAACAATACATAAATGCACGATGAAAGGAGAAATCACAAATATATTTGTGTAAAAACAGTGTCCAAAACATGTGTTTGGTATTCGAAATGCTTGTCCCGGCTTGTATGACGGGCAGGGATAAGAGACTGTCAATAGGGCTACGTAACCTATATAATAAGTTTGAAGACTTTTAAGTAAATATTGAAATTGTTCTAAGCACGATATGCAAAAAAGTGGCATTTTAAATGGGATTGTCTCTTTTGTGATTAATAAGTTAGCTTCGTAAAATATACAAAATATTGTCTGATTTGCGATGCCGCGCATGCGCGTCCATGGTGCCGTTTTGCCTATGACAATTAAAAGTGTATTTTATGTTAAAATTTTCCACAAACAGTACATTTTAGCGCAAAATCGTTTTGCAGTGTCAGAGGCCGGTTAAGAAATCTTTCTAAAGATACCTCATTTATGCCTGTACGAATAGTATGTGCTGAGAAAAAGAGATTTTTACTCGAGAAATAATATATATGATTAATAACACAGACGGATTACTGGAGGTGCCAGTTTACAGAAGGTGGGTTAAGGTAGGTAGGCCAGACTTGCAGACAGACAAGCTTCGCATTGTAATCCACCGTAAAAGTCCTGTGATCACTTCTTATTGAGGAAACGAAAGCAGAAAGCAGTTAACAGACTACAGCCACAGGCGTGGGAATATAAAAGCGAAAGCAATGAAATTGTAGTGATTTCAACGGTGGAACAGGTTTAAATGCTACGCCAGAGCCTCGCCCGTTTACAGCACAATGGTTGTACTTTCTCACTTATACACAGTATTAAAGCAAGTATGGTAATTGTGAAAACAATCGAGTTTAATACTTTTGGTATTTACAACTCATAAGTCCAAGAACGTGTTGGAGGTAGGCCCTACACATCGCTGAATATTAAACCATCTCACTACCAACTGAAACTAACTGAAGACATGCTTACAAATATCATGTTTTGTTTACGTAAGTACGTGAACCTAGCTTAGATATTATTTACTGTAGTTATAGTAAAATATCAGTTGTTTTTTAATTAATTCGTAATGATCAGTTGATTTTATTGAACAGCTGATAGGCTATAATAAGTTTCAGGTTATGTTGTCAAAAAATAGCAATATTAACAACAATTAGTATAACTGATTTTTGTAAAATTAGAAATGTTACATGGGGTTCTGCTTTCCCATACCTCAAGACTATTTTAATTTAAAATAAAAGTACGTGTGGAACTCGGGGAGTTACAGACAGAATCGAAGCACTTGTTAATGATATCTTTGCTGAATATATAATTAGTTTGAAGGTATGTTTACAAATATCTTGTTTTGTTTAAATAAATAAATACGCGAACATAGCTTAGATATTATTTACTGTAGTTATAGTAAAAGATCAGTTGTTTTATATTAATTCGTAACGATCAGCTGATTTCACTGAACAGCTGACAGGCTATAATAAGTTTCAGTTATGGTTGTTAAAAACTAGCAATATTAACCACGGTATATAGATACACGGTATATAATATCACGGTATCTAAATACCGTGATATTAACAATCTTAATCATATTATATTTCTGAAAGTTTGTGTGTTTGTTTGTTATTCAATCACGCTTTAACCACTGGATCAATTGAGATGAAACTTAGTACGAAAATGGTTTAAGTATCTGAGATAAACATAGGCCTATTTCCGTTTTAAAAAACGTCATTATACTACTTACCCAGCCCAACATAATTATGTAGTATTTAGTTTTGTGGCATTTGTTAACTGTTAGGTTTAATTACTGTTTAATGTTTACTGGACCTTAGATTTAGGTACCTGAGATGAACATACTCGTAGATCTAATCCCATTTTAAGAATCTTAATCTGTGTTTTATTTATTGCAAAAATATTGCTTTTGATGTTACATTTTCAATTATTTTAGTTGAAATTTTTTTCAAAACTGACTCTAATTTGTTACTTTGTGTTGAATTTTCAATATTAAGTGTAAAAAAGAGTGCAGATTACGATACGTTAAAAATTACTATAATTGTAAGTATTTTCTCTTTGTGAAAGTCTGGTTTGCCTTATTGTTTGTAGTTTTGTTATTTTAAGTTTCATTAGATCAAATAATCACAATCTGGTGTTTCTCATTTAAGACTTTTCAATGTTTTCGACGCAGAGTGCAGAATATATAACATATACAATTTTATTAGGATACTTTAATTGTAAGGTAGTAGGCCTATATATATTTGTGTAATTACATTATATGAAAGAAAAAATGGTAAAATGTGGTACAGCATGACCTGGATTTTCGATATTTTTGTTACTAAAACGCTTTATTACGTGCCCAAAAGCAAGAATCCAAACTATAAAAGCGCGGAAACCACGAAAAGTACGACAAAAATCGAAACTAAAAATGACCAACATAACCTCAAAATTGCTACCGCGCGAAAATCAGTAACGTGTTGTAGATCGGTAAAACAATAAAAATATACGTCTAACAATGGGTTTTGGGTGATAAGAAACCCATTTTTTAAAAAAAATACTCCATAACCTAACTGACACGGTTGTTAGGCTTGATACGGTGGTGCGTAAAAAAACCTTTATATTTTTTTAAAATAATACTACATATCCTAACTGACACGGTTGTTAGGCCTAACACGGTGATGTGTGAAAAAACCTTTATATTTTTTTATTTTTATTTATTTTTTTATATTTTTTTTATTTTTATCTATTTATTTATTTATTTTTTTTTTTTAACGTCCAACTATTGTGCACACTTGGGCTAATTTGTGATTTGTGATGGGATGATTTGAAAATGCCAAGCCCTCGCCGGGAATCGAACCCGGGTCCTCGGGGTGAAAGCCTAGTACGCTATCCACTAGGACACCGAAAGAATACTACATATCCTAACTGACATGGTTGTTAGGCCTAACACGGTGATGCATTAAAAAAACCTTTATTTATTTTTTTAAAAAGAGTACTCCATAACCTAACTGACACAGTTGTGATGTCTAATAAGTACTCCATAACTTAACTAACATGGTTGTTAGGCCTAACACGATGATGCGTTAAAAAACCTTTATTAAAAAAAAAAAAAAAAAAAAATACACCATTACCTAACTGATACAGTTGTTGGTCCTAACACGGTAATGCGTGATCTTTAATGTATATTATGACTGCGGGCAAAGCCGTAACGGGTAACAGCTAATCATATTATATTTCTGAAAGTTTGTTTTTGTTTATTTGTTTGTTATTCAATCACACTTTAACTACTGGACCAATTGAGATTAAATTTGGTATGAACACGGTTTAGGTACCTGAGATAAACACAATACTATTCCAGTTTAATTGTATACTAGTGACTTTTTAATAATACTGAATTTAATTAAAATAAGACATGACCCTGTTTTAGAGTATCGAGTTGCAAAAATGTATATGTCTTGGCCGAAAACCATAAATCGTATAATATTGTATATAGAAATATATTAAAATGAAATGACCTATTCTGATTTTGAAAATCGACTATAAATTTTATTGCCTACATTATAATTGCAGGCAAAGCCGCAACGGGTAACAGCTAGTAACTATTATAAACGTTTATATTAATTTCGAATGTGTTATAAACGATTACAACGTGCACGTGTTGTTCAACTAAGGAAAAATACCGAAACCAAAGCAATACATTTTCAAATAATACGCGTGTTCAATTACCGAAAAAAAGGAAGAAAAAGAAATAGACGAAAGAAATAGAGAGACGAAATTCGTTTGCTCGTTCGTTCTATATTTCCGTTACATTCTTCCGTTCGACAGATTTTTTTCTATTCACTCCTCTCGCCAAAGTTAACATTAAAAGTGTCGTTTCAATAAGATTTTTTTCGGTCAAACAAATTTTTTAAGCGAACTTCCTTAAAATTGCCAATTTAGTTAAAATTTATTTTAAAAATACGGTTCGTAATATTCTTCATCTAAACTTTTTGAAGAACTGATTTCACCATCGTAATCAGCGTTTAAATAATAAGGTTAATAAGCGTTTAAATAATAAATCAGCGTTTTAAATTTCACTGAAATACGACTACGAACCCTGAACGCTTTTCAAAAAAATTTACGTTAAATATTTTTTTTCAAAATTTCATTTTCATTTTTACGCGTACTTGAAAAAATGAGCTACTGGAGCAGTTCTCATTGTAATACGTTGGAATGAGCACAGATCCTGACCCCTACATCACTTTATGAGGGGGTTGTTAAAATTTGTATATACAAATCTATACAGCTTATAGCTACATGTTGAGCTGATTTGATTCCATTCGAACTTACGAAAATACATTATTCGACCTTAGACAAATTCGATAACCAGCAAAAGTCGTTCCGACAGTGTCAAAATGGTGGACATTTCAAATTTTTGAAAATGCATAACTTTTTTGACTTATTTTTTTAAATATAAATATTTATAATTTTCATAATTTTTTAATGGCGGTTAGGGTTCATTTTCGTATTTTCAATGCAATCTGAAATCAGAATTTCAAAAAAGAGTAGGATAAAGAGAAATACTTTTGGAAATTCGGTTCTATCATGTCAGCGAGACAGCTGAGTGCCTCGATTCTTTTTTTAATACAACAAACTTCGGTCACGTGACGTTATTAATTTTTAATGTTTAGGCATTTCGTTTCCAAAAAAAAAGACGAACTCCGTGCAGCGATTACAATATCAACGACTGTCACACCTTACTTCCTACTTCCGAATACTTACCCGACTGACCCGCTCTGTGGCTCACAAGACACACAACTTACTCCATCTGATTGCGAGCTCTTATAGACACGCCACTGATGTCCTCTATCTAGGGACCAGATGGAGTGGGAACACTGATAAGAACGTAAGCCACTCGGTAATTGCTTATACATGATAAAGAATGTCATCGTAAATTAGATATTTGCATGAAGATAAGATATTGGTAACGATTGTTTTGGAACAACATTCAGGTTTGTAGGTAAGGTTACATGACGTGTTAACAGCTGAGGCTGTTTTGTTTTACAGCCAATGCAAAGTAGTCGGTGTTCTATGTAAGGCAGGTGTAATTTTCTGCTGAATATTTAAATTGAAAAATATCTAATTTGAACTTTTAAAATCATGCTTCGAGGTGCTGTCCGATCTTCTCCTGTCCACCTACGATAACAATTTCAGGTACATGAAATTGATTGGAATTGCGCGCGCACACACACACACACACACACACACACACACACACACACACACGAAATAGAGTAGCAAAGTCGGACCCAGAGTACCTGGCAGCGACGGTGCAACGAATCAACAAATGGACGACGGACACACCAACTCATAGACAACATCCAGGATTGGTGCATGGGGAGATGGACTTCTATCTCACACAGTTTTTCATTTGGCACGGTTGCTTCCGAGCTTACCTGTTCCGTTTCAGGCTGGAAACAGACTCGGCTTGCCCTCTGTCTTCCAGAAGTGGAGGAAGATGGGGAACATGTATTTTTCCGGTGTCAGAGATTCGACGAGGACGGGATGAGACTGCAAACATATCTGCCAGGCAGCATTAAACCGGAAAATCTGGTTGCTTCAATGATGACTTCAAAGGCCAACTGGAGGGCCATTGCAGGATTTTCCGCAGTGGTCGTGAAGAGGTTGAAGGCTGAGGACCGAGAAAGGAGAGCCAACACTGTAGACGGATAGGCGGACAGTAAGTCCATTTCCCCGCGAAGTAATGCTTGGCAGCGGTTACGTGAGAAGGGTTTACAGAAGAGGAATGCTTTGATGGTTTTTTTTAGTGGTTAGCAATATATCTTAACTTGAGTCCCACATTCTGGGGAGTGACAGTACCCTTCCCCAGGTTGGCTGTAAAAGATTGTATCCACATTTCTTGGCATCGCAAAACACACACACACACACACACACACACACACACACACACACACACACACACACACACACACACACACACACACACACACACACACACACACACACACACGTGGTTACTGAACAGTTTCCTATGACGCTGCATGCGTAGTGGCGGGCGAACCAAAAATGGAGCTGATGGCTGATGAAAGAGCGAGGCTCTACTGGCGCAAGCGAAGTGCTGAGCCGCGGTATAGTCATACAATGGCAATTACAGAGGAGCAAAATCGGACCCTGGAGACATGGCAGAGACAGTGGAATGAATTAACAAATGGACGATGGACATACCAACTCATAAGTAACATCCAGGATTGGTGCAACAGGGATCATGGGGAGGTGGATTTCTATCTCACACAGATTATCACTGGGCATAGTTGCTTCCGAGCTTACTTGTTCCGTTTCAGGCTGGAAACATACTCGGCTTGTCCCCTCTGTCTTCCAGCAGTGGAGGAAGATGCGGAGCATGTGTTTTTCCGGTGTCGGAGATTCGACGAGGAAAGGATGAGGCTGCAAACATATCTGCGAGGCAGCATTGCACCGGAAAGTCTTGGTGGCGACAATGATGGTTTCAGAGGCCAACTGGAGGGCCATTGCAGGATTCGCTGCAGTGGTCATGAAGAGGTTGAGGGCTGAGGAACGAGAAAATAGAGCCAACGCTGTAGAAGAGTAGGCGGTCAGCCAGTCCACCTTCCCACGAAGTAATGCCTGGCGGCGGTTCTGTGGCGAGGGGGGTTTACAGAAGAGGAATGCTTTTGGTGATTTTTTTTTAGTGGGTAACAGTATATCTTAACTTGAGTTTGAACTTAATTTGAGTCCCTCACTCTGGGGTAGTGCGTACCCTACCCCAGGTAGTCTATAAAAGATTTTTTCCACCTTTTTTTGGCATCGCAAAACACACACACACACACACACACACACACACACACACACACACACACACACACACACACACACACACACGCACGCACATTGTATTGTCATGCATTGTAATACCCTGTAAACATTACTATTATGAAAAACAATTATCTGTATTGAAATGTATGTACTACAATGACTCATAATTTGTTATTATTATTTCAAACCGATCGCTTTTCGATTTATATTTTAACACGTTTCCTTTTCCTTCCAACTACCGCCCTCACCCCCAACGACTACTCTTACTTAAAACTATCATAGCGCGAAACATCGAAGGACCCCCTGGTTTTAATATATTTTGTACACCACAGTGTATATATGACCGGTTACCCAAATCCAGAGCATTGTAAATATTACGGTTCTAGGAAAAATGAGCTGGAAGCTACCCGAATACTTGTTTGGCGCATAACCTCTGCCGAAATAAACATTTGACCTTGCCACTCTTTGACCCTTGGCGAGAAACAGAACATGTGTCGCTAACAGCTGCCATCTAGATATTAGTTAATTATAATAAACAATTTGAAGTGATATAGTATTAGTTGATTTGGGAACTAACCTATTAAATTCTACGTAGTATACTTCTACCGGAAGGAAGCGGGGACCCTTTCTGGTCTCCATTTTGGTTCAGCTGCTACGAACCAATCACCTGAGACAAAACAAAACTTATTAATTCCACAAAAAAACTACAAAAACAATAAAATCACTTTATACTGCTCAAACAGTTACACTTTCAAATGGATCATCTAAAAATTGCTAAAATTTATCATCCAAACAAATCGGAACACTTCCGCCGCGAAAACCTATGAAGATCGGCAATTGGGGGGGGGGGAATTTAAATGATAGCTGATCGCAGGCTTTTCGCAGAAATGATAGAAGCGAATTTCCAAACAACATAACTGAACAACAATAACATAACAAAGAAACATAACTGAAAAACAAAAGGACAAAACAAAACGAAAAATTTTGATCACACAATAGAAAACAAATATAAAGCCTGACCACGGGGCCCATGCAAAATTTCGCACTAAGAAAGATTTAAGTAGTTGTTGGGGTGAAGGCGGTAGTTGGAAGGAAGGGAAAAAATGTTTAAAAAATAAATCGAAAAGCGATCGGTTTAAAATAATAATCACAAATTTATGAGTCATTATAGTACAGTATGTACATTTCAATACAGATAATTGTTTTATTTTGAATTTTTTACAAGGCATTACAATATCTCGTTGAAAACGATATTTGATGTAAGAATGTAATCTTCTTACACTATTTGTATTTCATTTTCTTAATGGATACCAAACATGTTAGTTGATTTAGTTACCTTTGAAAAGGCTACATATAATTGTGATGATGTCCGTATTAACAATAGATAAATGCACGATGGAAGGAGAAATAACAAATATATTTGTGTAAAAACAGTGTCCAAAACATGTGTCTGGTATTCGAAATGCTTGTCCCGGCTTGTACGACGGCCAGGGATAGGAGACTGTCAGTAGGGCCACATAACCTATAATTTTATTTATATTATTTTGTTGTTATTTTAAGGCGAAAAGCAAATTGAGGCTATTATCGCCTCCCTAAATGTAAGTGTGAGTGTAGAGTTTTAAAGGTGTACTGTTGTAAGTCTAAGTATTTGTTAGACTCGGATACCGCGAGGGACTTAGACGTCATCCTAAGTCCTCTATATGTGTGCAGTTAGTCTGCACCCCCTGCGGAGCCTGTAAGTTTAATTACTTTTAAAAGTAAATACTGAAATTGTTCTAATCACGTTATGCAAAAAAAGACATTTTTAATGGCATTGTCTATTCGATTAATAAGTTAGCTTCGTAAAATATATAAAATATTGTCTGATTTGTGATGCCGCGCATGCGCATCCATGATACCGTTTTGCCTGACAGTTAAAAGTGCCTTTTATGTTAAAATTTTCCACAAACAGGAAGTTTTAGCGCAAAATCGTTTTGCAATGTCAGAAGCCGGTTAAAAAATCCTTCTAAACATACTTCATTTATGCGTGTACGAATAGCATGTGCTGAGAAAAAGAGATTTAGACTCGAGAAATAATATATATGATGTTCGTGTTAACACCACATGTTCTACATTCCTCAACTATCGTCAAATCTAAATAACATGTAGATCTTAAAGCTTTAATTCTTTTGGCACGTCCTTCAATGTAAAATTTGGCACATTTATGTCATCAACGATGGCTTGCATCGAAGCATTCCTAGCCTCCCGATTGCGGTAACTTTTACTATACATGTTCTACAAGTTTTCGTTGTCACGGCACAACTGTACTAATGTTAAAAGTTTTTCCTCACTCAAACGAATAGCCATTTTTATTTGCCTTTAACTACTTAAACAGAACCTGGTAAACGCAATCCATGTGGTTGAATGTTTCCAGCGACTGGCGGACGGCAGGTGTCGTTTTGCACGGTGCCAGTCGGCTGGCGCCAGTGCGGTAGAGTGGTAAAGGGGGAAGCTGGAGCGCCAGTAAAATAAAAATATTTGTTCTGCTGGAGCTGCCAGCTACTGACAAGCTTGAGGCTTGCTGGCCTCTCCAGTGACTAGCATGGAGCGTTTACACGGTGCTTGTCGTTGGCATCCAGGAACTGCAACCTCAACTGGAACACTCACTGGCATCGTGTAAATGGCCCTTTAGAAAAGCACACAGGTTACGAAAACTAAAGGGGAGGGGAGAAAAACTTAGACATGAGTTGTAGCTCTAAGGATGATGATGATGATGATGACTATAATATTTAGTTTGTTAAAACGATTGTTAAAATCCATTCAAAATTTATAAACCAGCATTTTTATCTTACACTTTTATGAAAATCTGATATCGCCATCATAATCAGCATTATAATCTCCACAAATGCATTTTAAATTTTCACTTTTCGTTGAAAATAAAAAGACGAATCTGACGGCGGTCAGGTTCATTATCGTATTCGGAATGTAATCTGGGAAAATGCTAATTTATGCAGATTTGAACGCTGATTAGATTTTGAAACCAGAATTAAAAAAACCGTTTATAATACAATCAAAATTAAAATAAACGTTTATAATAATTGTTGTTAATATTGCTAGTTTTTAACAACATAACCTGAAACTTTTTATAACCTATCAGCTGTTCAATGAAATCAGCTGATCGTTACGAATTAATATGAAACAACTGATCTTTTACTATAACTACAGTAAATAATATCTAAGCTAGGAAAACAAGATATTTTTAAACATATCTTCAAACTAATTACATATTCAGAAAAGAAATAATTAACAAAAGCTTCGCTTCTATTGGTAACGCCCCGAGTTCGACACGTGTGTTTTTTCGGTGCCCTGAGAGCTGCGTGTTACTGAATTTCCCCTTCCAGCTCAACACCCTTAGACCTTGATGCATACATACGGACTGTAGAAAATATAACCTTTTGCAATCACAGAACAGTTCCTACTATAATAAAAAACTCGCAATGAAAATAATTGTACGTCCTTTAATAACGGAAACCAGGAGTGTAAAACAACAATTAGGTCCAGAAGTGTAAAATTTCCTACAACGGCGTAGAGCAGGTTTACCTTGCTACTACTGCATAAGTGCAGGAACTCATCTGTTAGGTGGACAATCTTAATTTACACAGACTGTGCTTAAATTATCGCACACAAACGTGTAAGCCGATATTATCCTTAACTATTAAAAGCCAATAAGGATACGTTTGTAACTTTCCGATAATCACTAACGCCTCTCTAGCTGTTAAACGGTAATTTGAAAAACTATAAAACCCCTTGCACTTTAACTGTCCGACCCCTAATAATGATCTCGTTGACGTGATAGAAGTAATTTTTCAAAAAGTAATAAAAATAGCACCACATAAACAAATAACATTTGTATTTACTCTATAAACATAAAAACGTGTATGCAACGGAAAAACTGTTAGTAATAGCTATGCGGGGTGGAAGTAATATTGATTTAAACAGCTGATTTCGCATCACAAATGTTTCATCGATGACGATAGTAATAATGCTATTTTAACTGAGACTATGTTTTATTGCCAGTGTTTGCTGTAAGAAATTTGTATTAGTTGCATTACAATTGTTAATACAAATTAATTAAAATTATTAATACTGAAATATTTGTTTTAATACGCGAATATAAACGACTACAGTGATTACTGTAGCTAATTAATTGTGTTTTAATTAAAAAACTGTTTGATAATTAAATGTTATAACCTCAGACAGCGATATGAAATGTTTAAGAACTAAATACTTTCAAAGTAAATTGAAATTATTGCAAACGAAAATGATTTACTTAGAGACCACAAAACACTAATTGTTTGTCGAAGGTGTAAAAGTTACCTTCTACTTAAAAACAAAACAATTATATCCCTGACCGCCGTAAAATTTATGCATCCTACTATTTAAAATAAAAAACCGAATAGATCCCTAACTGCCGTGAAAGTTATGTCTCCAACGTTTTAAAATTTACAAAAATCAAATTGATCCATGATTGCAGCAGAATTTATCCTTCTATTTTTTAAAATAAAAAACCAAATCGATCCCTCACCTCCGTAAAATTTACGCCTTCTACAAATCAAATCGATCCTTGACCGCCGTAAAAATCATGCCTCCTACTTTTTAAAATAACAAACCAATTCGATCCCCGACCACCGTAAAAATCATGCCTCCTACTTTTTAAAATAACAAACCAATTCGATCCCCGACCACCGTAAAAATCATGCCTCATACTTTTTAAAATAACAAACCAATTCGATCCCCGACCACCGTAAAAATCATGCCTCCTACTTTTTAAAATAACAAACCAATTCGATCCTTGACCGCCGTAAAAATCATGCCTCCTACTTTTTAAAATAACAAACCAATTCGATCCCTGACCACCGTAAAAATCATGCCTCCTACTTTTTAAAATAACAAACCAATTCGATCCCCGACCACCGTAAAAATCATGCCTCCTACTTTTTAAAATAACAAACCAATTCGATCCCCGACCACCGTAAAAATCATGCCTCCTACTTTTTAAAATAACAAACCAATTCGATCCTTGACCGCCGTAAAAATCATGCCTCCTACTTTTTAAAATAACAAACCAATTCGATCCCTGACCGCCGTAAAAATCATGCCTCCTACTTTTTAAAATAACAAACCAATTCGATCCCCGACCACCGTAAAAATCATGCCTCCTACTTTTTAAAATAACAAACCAATTCGATCCTTGACCGCCGTAAAAATCATGCCTCCTACTTTTTAAAATAACAAACCAATTCGATCCCTGACCACCGTAAAAATCATGCCTCCTACTTTTTAAAATAACAAACCAATTCGATCCCCGACCGCCGTAAAAATCATGCCTCCTACTTTTTAAAATAACAAACCAATTCGATCCCTGACCACCGTAAAAATCATGCCTCCTACTTTTTAAAATAACAAACCAATTTGATCCCCGACCACCGTAAAAATCATGCCTCCTACTTTTTAAAATAACAAACCAATTCGGTCCCTGACCACCGTAAAAATCATGCCTCCTACTTTTTAAAATAACAAACCAATTCGATCCCCGACCACCGTAAGAATCATGCCTCCTACTTTTTAAAATAACAAACCAATTTGATCCCCGACCACCGTAAAAATCATGCCTCGTACTTTTTAAAATAACAAACCAATTCGATCCTTGACCGCCGTAAAAATCATGCCTCCTACTTTTTAAAATAACAAACCAATTCGATCCCCGACCACCGTAAAAATCATGCCTCCTACTTTTTAAAATAACAAACCAATTCGATCCCCGACCGCCGTAAAAATCATGCCTCCTACTTTTTAAAATAACAAACCAATTCGATCCCCGACCACCGTAAAAATCATGCCTCCTACTTTTTAAAATAACAAACCAATTCGATCCCTGACCACCGTAAAAATCATGCCTCCTACTTTTTAAAATAACAAACCAATTCGATCCCCGACCACCGTAAAAATCATGCCTCCTACTTTTTAAAATAACAAACCAATTCGATCCCTGACCGCCGTAAAAATCATGCCTCCTACTTTTTAAAATAACAAACCAATTCGATCCCCGACCACCGTAAAAATCATGCCTCCTACTTTTTAAAATAACAAACCAATTCGATCCTTGACCGCCGTAAAAATCATGCCTCCTACTTTTTAAAATAACAAACCAATTCGATCCCTGACCACCGTAAAAATCATGCCTCCTACTTTTTAAAATAACAAACCAATTCGATCCCCGACCGCCGTAAAAATCATGCCTCCTACTTTTTAAAATAACAAACCAATTCGATCCCCGACCGCCGTAAAAATCATGCCTCCTACTTTTTAAAATAACAAACCAATTCGATCCCTGACCACCGTAAAAATCATGCCTCCTACTTTTTAAAATAACAAACCAATTCGATCCCCGACCACCGTAAAAATCATGCCTCCTACTTTTTAAAATAACAAACCAATTCGATCCCTGACCACCGTAAATATCATGCCTCCTACTTTTTAAAATAACAAACCAATTCGATCCCCGACCACCGTAAAAATCATGCCTCCTACTTTTTAAAATAACAAACCAATTTGATCCCCGACCACCGTAAAAATCATGCCTCGTACTTTTTAAAATAACAAACCAATTCGATCCTTGACCGCCGTAAAAATCATGCCTCCTACTTTTTAAAATAACAAACCAATTCGATCCCCGACCACCGTAAAAATCATGCCTCCTACTTTTTAAAATAACAAACCAATTCGATCCCCGACCACCGTAAAAATCATGCCTCCTACTTTTTTAAAATAACAAACCAATTCGATCCCCGACCGCCGTAAAAATCATGCCTCCTACTTTTTAAAATAACAAACCAATTCGATCCCCGACCACCGTAAAAATCATGCCTCCTACTTTTTAAAATAACAAACCAATTCGATCCCTGACCACCGTAAAAATCATGCCTCCTACTTTTTAAAATAACAAACCAATTCGATCCCCGACCACCGTAAAAATCATGCCTCCTACTTTTTAAAATAACAAACCAATTCGATCCTTGACCGCCGTAAAAATCATGCCTCCTACTTTTTAAAATAACAAACCAATTCGATCCCCGACCACCGTAAAAATCATGCCTCCTACTTTTTAAAATAACAAACCAATTCGATCCCCGACCACCGTAAAAATCATGCCTCCTACTTTTTAAAATAACAACCCAATTCGATCCCTGACCACCGTAAAAATCATGCCTCCTACTTTTTAAAATAACAAACCAATTCGATCCCCGACCACCGTAAAAATCATGCCTCCTACTTTTTAAAATAACAAACCAATTCGATCCCCGACCACCGTAAAAATCATGCCTCCTACTTTTTAAAATAACAAACCAATTCGATCCCTGACCGCCGTAAAAATCATGCCTCCTACTTTTTAAAATAACAAACCAATTCGATCCCCGACCACCGTAAAAATCATGCCTCCTACTTTTTTAAAATAACAAACTCAATAGATCCCTGCATGACCGACAAACAATTCATAAAGCTTTTAACTTAAAAAATTCTTTGGAAAAAATCTGGTTTCATTCATACAGCGTTAAAATCTGCATTTATTACAAATTCAAATTACAGTACTTTGACAATGCAAATTATTACTTCTCCACAACTATTATATTTAAATTAAGGACGTCAATTTAAGGACATTTGAACGCTTATTACGGCAAAGGTGTTAAAAAAGATCTTGATATTTTCAGGAATCTGAGTGAACGCAATTTTGAACAAATTTTCTGAGTTGTTGTGAGTAAACTTTTACACACGAGCGCGCGCACACACACACACACATTTAAAATCTTTGAAACATTATTTTACTCTATCACTTTTTGTGAAAAATTCAAGGTAACAAATTCATTTCTTTAAATAAAGTTGTTTTGATTTATACATTTCAGTAAATGGGAATATGTATATAGTTTAAATATACTCGTATAAGACTAACACTTAAAACCAAACTAAGATAGCCTGCCTCGACCACTAATTTTGTGCAGTAATAAACTCCCCAAACGTTTCACTTCGAAATGCTTGTTCATTTATTAAATGATGTTAGTTTTATTACACTCGATTCCATCACACCGCGAGACAGTTGCGTGCTACGATTATTAAAAATGATAAAAACGAAATATTTTGTAGATACCGATATCTACGCGGGCCTTATCTACAGATTGCCTTGCTTATCAACGTAACAGCTGATTTCGTGCAAACGTTGATAGTAAAACAGCTGATTCTAATACGTCACAAGTCGTAACCCGGATCACAATAATTACACAAGTACTGAGCTGCAGAAACTAACCTGGTTAGTTTTGCTTTTGGTTCTATTAAACCTTGATAGAGCTATCCTCCGGGGTATAAACGGTGATTCCGGAAAATTTACCGATGTTAGATCTTTTGAGGCCCCGTAGTAAAATAATTGGTGTAAACATTTTACACAAACTTTCTCACATTCAAAAACTGTAAAATCAGCTTATTTTCTCAAAATCGGTTCTCATGTTTTCCTAAAAATTTGATCATATACCGTGTTATAAATGAGCCACTTTATACACAAGCTACTTCATTTACACATGGTACATAACTCAATATTCAATATATATATCCTGGACTGATGGCCTTCAAACTTGGTACAAAAATCGATTTTGGCACGGACAAATTAGTTATCCAACAAATTACGTTCAATTGTTTCAAAAGGATGCCGTTCAATTTCTTTTTAAATATAAACTTACCACTAATTTCTTTGTAAAAACTGATTCGCCATCTATAATCAGATCTATAATAAATGCAAATTTATATAAAACTTAATTCCTTATTAAGATGGTGTGATAACATTTTGAAAAAGCTGCGCATTTTACCATAGACGTTGTTTATTTTTAAACGAATTTCTTTTGCAAAATGAACTATTGGAGCGGTCATCATGGTAATACCCAAACTACGGACCTTGAAACAAGCGCCGATCCTGACTTCTAGATACCTTTTTGAGGGGTTGTTAAATTTTTAGTCGCACGATTAAAATTTAGTCTAAGCGTCACACACACACACACACACACACACACACACACACACACACACACACACACACACACACACCTTTTTAACGATTCCTCAAAAAGTGATGAGGGGCTCGGAGCTGGATATTACCATGATGGAAGCTCCAAAAGCTCAATGAAAGCTTCATTTAATTTCCGTTTTAAAACACGTGAAATTCACGTGTGACACGAACGTAAATCTGGTATGGAGATTGTCGAGATGGTCCAAAAGAAGACCAAATACGAATTAACACACATCAACGGTATAACCTTAAATTATCTTACATAATTGGATATTAGATGGATACAAAATGCTTCTTGGAAGCGGTTTTGTTCTGAGCTTCACGTCTGTTTTCCTTATTGCAGTCGCCAGCAATTAAACAATCTGAAAGCTTCACTTCATGTAATTCACATTACAGGCATTATTACTACTAGCCTATATAAACACATCATTTGAAGTTCCCATTGGAGCTGTGAGGTTTCAAATTTGATAATTTTAAATGCTAATGCAGATTTTAACTTTTGTTCGTAAAATTGTTGCTTTTTGGAGATTCACTTTCATCACGTCAGCGAGACAGCTGCGTGCCGCATATATTTTTCTTAAAAAACCATGCGTTAAGCATTAGTGATGAGCTTGGGTTGATACTATAATTTCCACAAAATTGTCAGTTTTAGCTGCGACTGACAATTTTTAGTCGCGACTATCATTGTCTAAACTCTAAACGGTTTCAACAAGTAAACCCTCGCCTTTAAACAGGTTTTCCGGGCTGTTGCCGTCATCGCCGTGGCGCGATATTGAAATTTTTAAAGAAACAACAAGAAACTATAAATTAAGAGATAGTACACAAATTAATAATAAAAATAAATAAAACAAACAATAAAAACATTTCCCTAAAACTAGTTAACAAATAATTAATATATATTTTAAAAAATATTACTAAATAACAAACAAATAAATTACTAAATATAAACAAGGTTTGTACGGCTGTATAAAGGCCCTACAACGTAACTATTTTATTTTTAAAAATCCACACGATGAAGGCATGTTATTTAGAGTCCGGTCAATAGCCTTTACTATTAATTTACGCTGGACGAATTATTTGTAGCCTATATGTATTACTGATGTTAAAAATGCGTACAATCATCAATTAGAATTATGATTTTTTTATTAAGGCTTTTGGCGAAAACCTATGAAGGGTTTTCATCGCCGTCGGAGGGGAAACTGAATCTAAATATTACTAATAGACTACTAAACTAAAACTAAACACTGTTTAAACTAAAACTAAATAACATTACTAAAATATATAAATTTATGGTAATCAAAAGGATTAATAGGAATAAAAATGTGAAAAATATAACAAATAATATAACAACAAAAATGTTAGACTAGTTTATATATATATAGAGAGAGAGAGAGAGAGAGAGAGAGAGAGAGAGAGAGAGAGAGAGAGAGAGAGAGAGAGAGAGAGAGAGAGCCGCCTCGGTGGCCTAGTTGGTAGCGTACTGGGCTTTCACCCCGAGGACCCGGGTTCGACTCCCGGCTAGGGCTTGGCATGTTCATACGCTATAAATCATCCCATCGTCTGCATTAGCCCAAGTGTGCACAATAGTCGGACATTAAAAAAAAATATATATATATATTATTTTAAGGCGAAAAGCACATTGAGGCTATTATTGCCTCCCTAAAAAGTAAGTGTGAAGTGTGAGTGTAAAGTGTTAAAATCGTAAGTGTAAGTGTGTGTTAACTCGCGTACCGCGAGGGAGACTAATTTATATTGGGGATGTGTAATAGCTTAGAGATTTATTAACTTAGAGGATCGTTTTCCTTCGACAGTACCGTGTTATAAGTTAGAGATCGACCTGTGTAATAAGATAGAGATTCTGTACTGTGTATTAACATAGAGACTACAGTCCGTCAAATGTGTTGCACAAATACATGCAACCATAGAGTGACACCCAGCGTCACTGAGATCTATAAATCACACACAAGATTTTGCTTCAAGTGCCACATTAGCCACAGATAAACCACTCGAGTGTTTTATGTTGTTGATATAATAATGTCAATCTCTATCTACCAATTAACAATGGCTCTCACAGTGTATTCTTAATTAGGGATTTTCCGTTACTGCATTCGATATGATATTTGGTATCAATACAATATCGGAAAAAGTATCGATATTCGTGATATTGAATAACGGTTTTGTTTTAATAAAATATTTATTCTTAAACGTGTTACTTTTTTTTCCCGGCGAAAAACCAACAAGCTCATCATCGCCGTCACGCCAAAATTTATAATGTAAAAAAGAATGTATTATAGAAAAAATAAAAAAATAAAGAGAAGAAAAAAATATAACAACTATAAATGTGTGCTTACAACTATATATATATTTATTTATATTTAATACTCATAACCTATTTTTACAAGATCGACTAATGGTTTACATCTACAACAAAATCACATTTGTAGGATAGCTATTACATTAATAACTTCCTTCACATCAGTGGAGCAGTTCATGAGGTTTAGTCCTCTTGAGGTGGCGAAAGTTGCCGGCCACTTCAAGTACTGCATCCATCTCACAATTTTCATGCGAAAGAAGCCGTAGATTATGACTAGTTGCATATTTTTTAACTTCATCTGTGTCAAGCCTGATGTTCAAGTCCCAATTTAAATCATTGTTACGAATATACCATGGGAAATTGACTATTCCTCGCAAGACATTGTTTTGAAAATTTTTGATTATTTTTATATTCGACGGTTTTGTACAACCCCACAATTGCAAGCCATATATATATATATATATATATATATATATATATATATATATATATATATATATATATATGTCCATACTGGTTTCAATATTTGTTTATATATTAAAAATTTTATTCTGCACTGAAAGCTCAGAGTTACGTCCAAGCAGCCAGTAAATGTGTCTATATTTTATTCCAAGATCATGGACTTCAAGATACCTTTTTCTTTACATGGACTTTCCACTTGAGCTTTGTATCCAGGGTCATCCCAAGTATTTGGCATATATATATATATATATATATATATATATATATATATATATATATATATATATATTACACACACACACACACACACACACACATATATATATATATATATATATATATATATATATATATATATATATATATATATAGTTAACTAGTTGTAAGCACACATTTTTTCTTGTCTTTATTTTTTATTTCTTCTATAATACATTCTTTTTTACATTCTAAATTTTGGCGTGACGGCGATGATGAGCTTGTTGGTTTTTCGCCGGGAAAAAAATTGTAACACGTTTAATTATTAAGAATAAATAGTTTGTTAAAACAAAACAGTTTATATTAAATATAAATATATATATATATATATATATATATATATATATATATATATATATATATATATATATATATATATATATATATATATATATATATATATATATATATATATATATGTGTGTGTGTGTGTGTGTGTGTGTGTTATTATTACCCAATTAACAAATATTCATCCCTGAAAAATATTTTTTTATAGATTACTTATTATCGTAGGCTGTTTTTTTACAGAACGATATTGTGACGTCATTGCTATTTATTTACACTGCATGAAACATGCTAGATTTCTTAAGTCGATTTACTGCTCATGTGCGCTATTATTTGGTTCGCTATTGTAGCGAAAACCTTAAAATGGCATCCGTTTCATTAAATAGGTTTTGTCACCCAACAACCGTGTCAGTTTGTCTTTGAAACAAAAATTAATAAAGGTGTTTTAATAGTTTTAACGATCAAAAACACGTATCCAATTTTAGCACGGTAGCAATTTTGAGGTTATGCGGGTCACTTTTATTTTCAATTTTTATCGTACTTACCGTACTTTCCGCGCTTACATATTTTGGATTATTGATTTTGGGCACGTAATAGAGCGTTTTAGTGAAAAAAATTACCTGTAAAACGAAAACAACCAATACTGCATCTTTACCAACATCTGGAAATGCTTAGCTTTAATCCCACTGTGAACCTAATTCTTGAAAATTCCTGTTCATTAGTGAGAAAAAACAACTATACGCACGCGTTGAATACAATAATGTACAAATACAACAAAGTATATTAAAAAAGCAATAATTCGTGGAAATTATTACACTTTAATGTTGGAAAAAAACTAAATACACGCTTTATTATTGCTGTAAAGTATTTTCAGTGTAAGTGTGGTCTGACGTAAACAAAAGGGAGTGGCAACTTCTAGATTTGTCTACTCTATGAATTTCTTATTAAAAAGTATAACACTACTTTGTTATTAAAATAAATACATGATTGTAGTTAACATAATGAACTGAACAAACGAGCATAGTGCTAACTTTGTATATAAACTGAACTACACTTATCAACGACAAATTAGTGATGGGCTAGTCGACCAGTAAACTAGTCGTTTATTCGACTAGTGCCTGAAGTACTCGACTAGTCGGTTGTTCTACTTTTTAAATGTAACCGCATATTACTAATATTATTTAAACATTCCAGACAATTTTTACATAATTTACATAAAATTTTATCGTTTTCTCTTCTATCAAAATATTACCAAAATAGTCTCAATGATATTATCTCAATGATCTTTTTGGAGACATTTTAATACTATTAGATTAAAATAAATAAATAAAATTAAATTTAAAAACAAATTACTACACCACGATCACTAAATAACGATAGTAATTTATTTACACTATTTATATTTATAATCACTCTGAAATCCCGAAATCATACTACAATCATATTACAAAATCATATTACGAAATCATATTACAAGAAAACTTTAAAAAGTTTTAATCTCTTAATAAAATCATCACTCAAAAATTGCACAATACTGAGTAATTGAATAATACGTCTACTGGACTTGCTTTAATATCAATTCCAGGAATTGTGCACACATTTCCGTGTGTTCCAGGAAAAGTGAACACCAAGCGTACTGAATAGGCTAATAGTCGACTAATTTATCTATTAAATGGAATTGGCTTTGCCGAGTATGGATATTGGATCCGTAGGTTAGACAACGAATTAAAACTAGTCGACTAGTTTATCCTAGTCGATGTTTCAATCTAGTCGAATTGTCGGTTGTTTGAAGTATTCGATATTCCCATCACTAACAAATGGACTGCTGCCTTATCACAGAGTAAATGTATGACGGGTCTTTTTTTTTGTCTTATTAACCACGGTAAATTTACCTTGTTATTAACCAATCAAGTTGAAGTGGAGGACACGTGCGTTTGTTTACATTGGGGGACCCAGACGTGTGATAAACTGACCACAAATGCAATAAAGTACTGTATATCTATTGAATATAAACGTCCCAGAATGGAACGTGGTACATTCCTTTCCAGTGCGTCAGAACTACTGATGGACAAAAGCGCTAATTTTATTTAGCAGCTGCTATCTGTTAATGTTAATAAGAATTAGCAATTAAAAATAACTGATACAACTGCTAATTTTCTAAACTGCTAACATAATGCTCTTAGCAGGATAAGCAAGAAAAACAGTTTCTATAGCATTTCTTAATAAACCTCTGATGATAATGAGAAAATATCATTAACAGGTTAATTTTAAAGATATTGTGCTTGGTTTGTTTGGACGCAATGTTAAGTAATATGGAATGAAGTATTTTATAGCATTTGTAATTCCCTTTTTTATTGTACACACTACATGACAAACTACTTTTATTTATTCATGTTTATAATTAAAATATTATTAAAAGAATATTATATTATATAACTATAGGCATATATTTTTTAAGCTTTTGTATTATTTATTCATGTTCGTAATTAATCAAATTTTTCCTGTTAGGTATTTTACTAAACACTGTCATATTTCTGATAACATTTATTTTTGTTATAGTAACATTTTCTAAAACAATATTGTTATTTGTTATATATTGCTTTATTGTAATTATAATTGCGTGTAAAATATAAAAATAAGTATTTGTATATCAAATAATTACCTCATAAGTAATATGTTTTAAGTATTATATTTAAGCATTTTTATTTTTACAATCTTAAAAGTAAAAAAAATCACTTCAATTGTATTACATTTATTATTATGCTATGACCCTGTTATTTAACAGTTTGCAGTTCAAGTTTATTATCTGTTATTTTTAAGTGTGATTAGCAGACTGCTAATGCACCATTTAGCAGCTAAAAAAATAACAAATCGCTAAATAGCAACCCATCACTAGTCAGAACACTGGGGTGGTCAGACAGTTATTTACTACGAGGTTTACTAGAATTACTAATACATCGCCTCTTCGATTTAACAAAATCTCAGCATAATTAAAATACCATAGCGAAGCGCGGGTATACAACTACTGCCCTTAAAAATCAACAGATTTTTATAACAGCTACTAAAATAAACGTACGTAACGTCATTCACAACCCATAAGAAAGTGTTAGTGCTCGTTGCTGGTGGCATCTTGCGGCTGAGTGTTCAACTATTTAAATGGATAATAGCTGAATGGATAAAGTCTATTTTCTCAAACTTCTTTCCCCCTGTCCTTGAAGCCTGCAGCGTTCGCAGCGGCAAATAGTGTAACTACTTGGACTTTAGCCGCTGCTATCGAGTACGCTTTTTATATTGGTGGCTGTAATTGTAGTCCGTTTATATTCAATAGTATAGCCTATTAAAAAAAACAATAATGTATTCCTTGACTGAGGTATCAACGTGAAATTGTTACTGACATTAAAGATAACACAACGATAACAAGAACGCAAGATAGACAGGCGACGCTTTGCTGCATAAATATTTATTTTCTGCTTTCTGATTAACCTTCTCTCCGTTAATGAATAAAATGCGACACAATCTTTGACCGATATCATCATACGATATTTAAATGCTGGTTTTGATACCTCGATAATATCGAAACACCAATATCGATACCGATATTACCGTTATAGAAAGAAAAATATCGATACCAATTAGCATCGAAAGTACCGTATCATTCCTACTTAATATATATAACGCACCACGACAGCACTCTGAAGTGCTCGCAACCTTTCCCGCAAATTTAATGAGTAACCGTTGTTTAAAAAAAAATATTACTGGACTAAATAGCCAGCAACTAGACTCTCATAATTAATGGTCAGCTGCTTAGAAAATGGCCTGCTAAGAACATCAGTGGGACAGAGAAAAAAATGTGGGAGTGAGAGGTCGAGCCCCCACTCTCTCAACGCAGCTCTTTTTCCTTCACTATCGCTGAGTAGTAACAGTTTGTAGACTCAGATTGGCAGACTCTGTGTCACTGGACTGTTGGAGGGAGTTGGAAGAGAATTCTTGCGCAGGCCGTTTACTAAGTGGCTGGACTATAATCAGAACCCAACATTTTGAAAAGGAAGTGAATTGGAAAATTCTTACATATACGGCGTTAAGGATAGAAGGTACCTTCAAAACAATCGGGCATTTACCATAAACTACATACACCCATATCATTAAATCAGAAGAGCCGTCATCTTGAAATAGAACCGAGTAGGAGGAATGTTACACATAAGTAGTTCGCACTTTATACAAGGTACTTCCGTACCAAATTTCAAAACAATCGGTTAATGCGTTTGACCAGAACTGCGTAACACACACACAAACAAAATGCCCAAAAGTCAAGTTGAAACAGATACGCCACGCCTTCGAGCAATACGTTAGACGTTGTATAGATAGGCCAGATGGCCGCCAAATGCGGAGCTTAGTTGCGTTGAGCGGAGCGCACTACGCATTCAAAACCTAACCTATCGTTTTTAACGTAAATGCAGCCACTGAAAGTGTAACGGAGTTGGGCTCTGCTCCGCGTAGCTTCGACACGGTCTAGGTTCGGTTTTAACGCTGATTTGGTGGCCGCCCGCCTTATACTTGCACGGATCTAACATTATTTCAAACAACAGTACATTTCGTAGTTCTTCATTAATTGTTATCATAATTTTAACTTAGTGCTTAACTTAGACTTCATCGTGAAAAAAAACATAGAATTTTCAAAAAAGTTGTTCCAGTAAAAGGTTTCCTAATTATTACGGTTACCGTTTAAATTGGTGGAAGAGATTACGAGCGCGTCAGAGCGCTGTCGTGGAGGGGTGGTCAGACAATTATTAAGAATATACTACAAATTCTACTGTTCTTAGAACTACTAGTGTATCGCTTGTTCCATTTAACATAATAATCTAAATATGATTAAAACATAATAGCGAAGCGCGGGTATTCAGCTAATGTCTTTAAAACTTACCGCTAACAAACCAGCGTTTGCAAAAACAATATTCCATAGGCCCTACGACCTTTCAACTACGATCAACTATAAACTACAAACAAATTTACAATCGCCGAAATATTACTTCCGTTTTGAGTTTTTCAAAACAGTTTCGGTTTGGGCATCCAAATTTAATTCTGTGAAAGAAATAAATAGTGTGATACTGTACCTTCTGTTAGTTATTTTCTACTTGTACAAAATTTCAGCTTCTTTGCTGTTACAGACGCCAATATATTTCCGTATAGATGTTTTCAAAATAACCCTATTTTGGTCCCCCGATCAACATTTTTAGGGACAATGTATTCGTGCATATATTTTTAGGCTACGACGTACCTACGTATCTCATTTCACCTTTCTAGCTATTTTGTTGGCCAAAATATTATCGAACTGGTAATCTGAAAGGATAGAAAAATAATTCATTTCATAATAGTGGCTTTCTTTTTGTGTTTAACGTCCGACTATTGTGCACACTTGGGCTAATGCAGACGATGGGATGATTTATAGCGTATGTAAATGCCAAGCCCTGGCCGAGAATCGAACCCGGGTCCTCGGGGTGAAAGCCCAGTACGCTATCAACTAGGCCACCGAGGCTATCTTAACTTGTGGCTTATAAGCGCAATAGCCCATATATTAATAATAACAGAAATTACAATTAATAGTAGAATAAGGGCGAATCCATTCCAAATCCTACGCATGTTCCCCTCACGAGGTTTAGTACGGGTTAAATGAATGGCCAGAAATTCCTCTCTCCGCAAATATAATGTATGGTGAGAGTCAATAGTATATGACGTAAATATGGTGTGAGTAATCTCTGACTCGGTGATGAGATCGCATGGTGTGAGAGATCGCAGACCATTTTTGTTAAAAAAAAAAACATTGCGAGTCAATGTGTATATCTGTGTAACCTATCTATATGATGTAACCATCCGTTCGCTTTTTGGCGGGTGGTGCTTTATCCTCCGTCATGATTTTTATCAGAATATAGGCGTCTTTCATGTTTATCCACCATCTTGTTTCAGCGGCCCTCGACGCCGTCTTCGGTACTGGGTTCGGACGATGTTTACCCATGTCTTAACCACTCCACTCTCCTCGTACATCCTAACTTTTACTGCACATATTTTTGGTAGATTATAGCATAGGCAGCGAGTACAGTGTCTCGAACCTTTGACCTCGCGAGGTTGAGCGGTTCGGAAAAGCGGCGTTTGCCTGTGTCCTAACCCATCCCCCTTCTCGTCCAGCTTTATTAACCTTTCCTACACACGTTTCTGGTAGGTGGTAATTGTTACGTAAAGTAATTTCATTCTTTCATAAATAAGCATCCAAGATCAAAATTACAAAACCAATTATCAGAATTCAAGATTTAAACATGTAAATGCAACCCACTAAGTTCTAAGGGCCTACCTGTACTGACCGCCTGGTTCAGTTTCAAACTCACACCGCTAGCGACCACAAGTGTTCACGAGCAGTTGAAGTTCGCATTGTTCGACGCGATAGTGCGTTTTCTTTTCTCTCTACATCTTAACTATATACGACAACCATTCGGTGCTACTTAAAACATTTTTCCTTTTCCATTCTTGGAGTTTCCATTCAGTCACAGTCTTTAGTTTAGTGGAAGTGATCACAGTCCTGACCGCAGCGACTGTACAGTACGCAAAGATATCCCAGGACATCTTGCCAGTAGGTCAGCTAGTTTATAGGATTTAGACTGATCCGAATTAGTACCTGTATTACCAGATTGGTCTCCATAGAGGATGTAGCCTAAGTAGTAAAGTTAGTTTTCAAAACTTGATTTTATTGCTTGGACTAACTCCTTTTACACAACAGTAATAATAACCATAAATGAAAAATGTCCTTTTTTGTCAAGCATAGGCAGCGAGTACAGTATCTCGAACCTATGACCTTACGAGGTGCGCTGTTGGGAGACGCAGCGGGCTTACCTGAGCCTTAACCACTCTCCTCGTCCATCCTTAACTTTTACTACACGTTTTTGGTAGGTGATAATAATAAAGGAAAAATGTAACATTCTGCATATTAAGTATCATTTATTAGAAGTATACGAGTTTATATATATATATATCGAAATAATTTCATATATATATTTAATATATTTCAGTCAACATTTATTTATATTCTCATATATTTCGATACATTTTATACAAAAAAAACAAGTTTATTATTTTTTTCTAATGTTGTTTTCACAAATTTTCCCACCCCCGATATAATTACCACTTCTTCCCTGATGAAAACCCTAGTTCCACCGCTGATGTAACCATCTGTGATCCAGTCCAACAATTCCTGCGAGACAGCTGCGTGCCATTATTGCTTGACAGCAGTGTGTAACACTGATCACACAATACCCAACGGTACTATACCCTGGCGGTACTTGTGCAACCCACCGGATGATTACGAAAGGACCAAAACGTCTGTTACAAAACGAAGTTTAATTAAACTTCGGTAATACCATCTCCTGCAGCGCCAATGTGAGGTCTCCTTGAACCTTAAGAGTAGGAGAGGCCAGCTAAACACTTCGCCACACTGATGGATTAACCAATGTGTCACTTGCACTTGCTTAGCCTGTATTTGTGAAACAATGTCAAAAAAAATAAACATTGCACACACATAATCACACAATATAACTATAGAATTTCTACTGGGAAATACGCTATTGAAGCAGTCATAGGGAGGCCCTGTCGGGACACAGTTATATCTTTTATACATTATATACTGTACCTTTTATATCTATAAAACAAGTCCTCAATGACTGCCCCATAATCAACGTAGAGCCGAAACTATAACAGTTAAAATTTTGAGAATACCTTTGTATTGTTATAAAAGCTTTTGTTGTACGAAGGGCTTCTCCAATACTCAACCTCTAAAGGCGTAAAGAGTTTCTTTTGGAAAAATACTTTTTGCATCAGTTTTCTTAAAACCTATCATATATAGCCTATATATAATATCGAGTTAACATCCTTTTTTCTCAGCGGATACTATTCGTACAGGTATAAATGAGGTGTCTTTAAAAAAATTTACCGGCTTCCTGACACTGCAAAACGATTTTGCGCTAAAACGTTTGTGGAAAATTTTAACGTAAAAGACACTTTTAACTGTCATAGGCAAAACGGCATCAAGGATGCGCAGCATCACAAATCAGAAAATATTTTGTATATTTTACGAAGCTAACTTATTAATCACGAATAGACAATCCCATTACAAATGCCACTTTTTCATAACGTGCTTAGAACAATTTCAATATTTACTTAAAATTCATTAAACTTATTGGTTATATGGCCCTACTGACAGTCCCCTGTCAGTTTTTTATGGTCATAACTAAACTCAATGAATTCACAATTAATGCTCAGTTGATTGACACCGGGAAAACTGTAGTAATACCACGGGTAAACTTAACACCATCTGATCCAAGCATGTCTTTTCAGCATCAAATTACTTAGATTAATTAAGTTTTAATTAATCTAATCTGCACTAACGTTTTATTCTCTGATGGATGAAAAATTTATTTTTTACTTTTTAGTGCATTTTATACTTGAATTGAAAAAGCGTGTTTTTTTTAAATCTTGTTTTATTTTATTTTATTATAATGGTGGATGTTCTTGTAATACATTTATATTCAATGTCTGTTTTTTTGGTGTTTAACGTCCGACTATTGTGCACACTTGGGCTAATGCAGACGATGGGATGATTTATAGCGTATGAAAATGCCAAGCCCTCGCCGGGAATCGAACCCGGATCCTCAGGGTGAAAGCCTAGTACGCTATCCACTAGGCCACCGAGGCGGCTTATATTCAATGTCTGCACTCCCTTGCATGCAGACATCTACAGAAAATACCTATCAAAACAGTAAACTCACCAAGCATCTTTTTCACGTTGTAAACTATTGAGGTCGCTTCAGTAATACTGAGGTAAGGATATGTACAACACTGTGTTGACAATCACTGGAGCGACGGTAAAAACAGAAGTGTTAAAATAAAAGTTAATGTCTTCTTTTCACGTTTGACGCCAAATATTATGGTATTCATCATCAACAGTGCTGTCGTCTTATTCCAAACAGTTATACTACCATTACCTTGAACAATCAAACAAACACAATTCTTTAAAGTATATTGAATACTGTGGTAATATCCATTTACTTTCATTGTCTGTAATCTTTGACTTCTTTTTTTATTGACTTAATAATTTAAATTTTTACAATTTTTCTATGAAATTTAAAACTCCCCTTTTTTACAATGTAACTGTAAAAAATTGGATTTAAAAAAATCTTTTACAATATAATTTTAAAAAACTTCGAAATATTTACAAATGAAATGCCAATACCATTTTTACTTTATGAAAAAACGTTTTCAATAAAAAAAAATCTTTCGTCACAATATGTCTGCAGCTTACAGGAAAATTATTGATAATATTGTATGTACAATTTAGAAATTATTATTATTATTACTAATAATAATCTGCTGACCAACAACAACAGATACAATCAAAAGAAAACATTTGTAAAGATGCGTAATAATTTGACTGTTTCGACAGTTCTTATCTCTAATCTCTCTATATTTATAAGCGGCTTTGTCCTGAATGACAGATTTATTGCAGACTATATACAAAACGCATACCCAAAAGTATTACAGCAGGAGACTTGACATTTTTAGGATACTTTAATCTTATTACGTAAGCGTGCACTAGGATATGTTTTCGCCAAATTAAAAGCGGTGTAACACTTCTCCATTTAAAAAAATATGTTTTGGTCGGGTTATTTTGAAACTTAACATAAATACTCAAAAACAAAAATAATGAAACACGTATTTCAGCATATTCCAGAATTTATTCCGTTAAACTAGATAAAAAGGGGGTTTAAAAATTTCCTGGGGCGAATTTCAAGGGTAACTAAATCAACTAATATGTTTGTATCCATTATAGAAAACGAATATAAAAAGTACAAAACGATTACATTCTTATATCAAATATCGTTTATAACCTACTGTAATGCCCCGTAAAAATTTTTATTAAAAAATAACTGTCTGTATTAAATCTATATAGGCTATTAATCTATATGCCTATTAATCTATATAGGCTACAATTACTCATAAATTTGTGACTATTATCTCAAACCGATCGCTTTTCGAGTTACTTTTTAAACATGTTTCCCTTCCTTCCAACTACCGCCCTCCCACAACGACTATTCCTATTCAAAAGGCTGTGTTTACTTAAAACTTTCATAGTGCAAAATTTCGCACAAACCCCCTGGTTAGGGTATATTTTCAATGAAATATGGAAAGTTTAAATGTTTATTTATGTCGGTTTCAAAGCTCGTTACGATGGTGAAATAAAATTTCACGAAATTGTAGACATTTTTTCAAAGATTTATAATGATTATCATTTTGAAACTGATGAAACAGTAATTGCCCTACATAAAGGAACATTACTGAGGCGGAGTACAAAATTTTAAATAAAAGCAAATCACACTTTACAAAAAAAAAAAAAACAAACAAAATGGAAGCAATGCAATTGAATTCTGACTCGAATCAAATCCGGACCAAAAGTTTAAAATGCTATTGCTAGCTACGAAAGGGTAAATATTCACTCTGTCCGAATATAACTGACATAACTCGCGTCGGCAAATAATATACTAAAAGTTCCAATCACAAAATCCAAATGCTGCGGATACGCAATTGAATCAAATTATTTAGCCTTTCCATTAAATACACTGGGATTGGCCATCATTGAAAGATGATCATGGCTGGGACCATGATCACTAAAATATTTTTACAAGTTGTCAAAATTATATTTTTGTATGTACAGGGCGTTTCACAAAAAACTAAGAAACTATTTGTGATAATAACGAAAAAACGTGTTTTAATTTTTGTTGCTTGACTTCCATATTTCCTGCCAGTTAGACTAATGAGGATGAAAGATCAGCGTTAAAAGTATCGGTACAGCAACGGCAGTAACTGCGTTTCGAATCCATAACCCTGAGGTGCGCAGTTTAGAGACGCAGCAGACTGACAGGTGCCTCAGCACATCGACTACCGAGCCCTCAAAAAACTTCATTTGCTCTAGACACAGTTTTCGAACTGTGCTAACGATACATTTCGTTCGGATTACTGCTCTTCTAATAAAAAATAACTTACAATCGCTGTACGCAGCTGTCTTGCTGACGTGATGGAAGCGAATTAAAAAAAAAATATTTTTTTGTACCTCATACTTTATGAAAATCGTAATGACATGCATTTATTAACATATCAAACGTTTAAATTTATTGTGGAACTTAATCTGTGCAGAATTTAACGCTGATTACAAAGGCGTAATCAGATTTTCAAAAAAGTATAGATTAAAAGTTGTGATTTTTCAAGGACTGAAACGTACTCCATTTTGAAACTGTTGATCAGATTTCTTTATGACCTTGTACGAGCTATTAACAAAACCTCATACAATAGCTCGTTTTTTAATTAAACCTTACCTTTTTCGAATGCGTGTGTGTGTGAAAGCACTTTCACTTTCACAATTTTGACAATAACTAGAATCAATTCGTAACAACAAAATCCTCTCAACCCTTTAAAAATAGCTATCATTCCAAAGAAAAAAGAAAATACTAATGTTTTTTACCTAACCCATTTTTAAAAACCGATTTCGCCACCGTAATCAGCGTCGAAATTTGCACAAATCAACGTTTTCAATTCTCAATGTAATATGAAAATGTAAAATGTTAATTTATGCAGATTTTAATGTTCATTACGATGTGAAAATCATATTTTCAAACACAGTAGATGAAAAACATTCTTGACCATCATGATAGCGAGACAGCTGCGCGCAGTGATCATTTTAGATTTAATTGACCCTAATGTACAACATAATTATCTATTTCTGCCGGTTCCATTTTTTCTCTCTTTTTTTTATAAAGGTAAAATAAAACCAACTTTGAGACGTATTTCGCAAGCTCAAGGTACCCAAGAAGATTCACACGTTGGCAACACCGCAATGCTGCGAGCAACGATGAATCACCGATTGCATTGTATTCAACATGATTTATAGTAGCCTACAAGAAACAGGTGACTCACACTGGCACAGTCAAGTTTATGTGACAATGTGATTAAATAACTACCGGCTAACTACAATGCCGCACTTTGCTCAACAATAGTTTACCTTCAACAACCTTGCAAAACAATTAGACCTAAACACATGAGCGTTACAGACCGTTCGGTCCATGGCCTCGTAAATTCCCCCCCACCAATTTTACTCTCTCAATGCACTAAGTATACCAAAATATCATTGAACGTAAAACAATCTAATTTTTAACATTTACTTTTATCTTACGATCACCTGAAAATCTCGTTTCACCAACATAACCAGCAAAATTTTCATTTTTACTCTTTTACAAATTGTATCGAAAATACGAAAAAGAACCCTGACCCTGTAGAATTCATTCCCGTAATTTCAAATGATTTCAAAAATATAAAATTTCTGCAGATTTAACGCTGATTACAATGGTTAAATCGGATTTAAAAAAAAGTGTGAAGTAAAAAATCATGATTATTCAAAAAATTTAAATGGCAACTACTTTGAAACTGCTAACGAATTTGTCGAAACTATTGCCGAAATCGATTTTTGTGCCAAGTTTTAATTAAATCAAATTTGAAAAAGCTAAAAAAAACACAAACACAACACACAAATACATATATCGTTTTATAAAATTTAAAACAACCCCTTAAAAAATCTGCTTAGTGACAGGTCTGGGTTTCACCATGATGGCTGGTGTAACAGTTAATTTTTCAAAGGGAATTTAGTACTAATTGATGTGATTATTACAGAGTTGTAATAATTTCAAACAGTAGCAAAAAGAATAATAATGTTACCAGAAAAAGTAGTGCATGTTTTATTTTTTCTTCATATGTGTCCTGTTAATCTTCCACATATCCATATATATTTTCAAAAAGCATACTAACCTATTTATATGTGGGTACATTGTAATATATAAATACATAACCACATACAGCTAGACTAAGGCATTGAATAAAAACATACTATAATGATAACCCTTCTATCATATCATATAAGAGATAAGTGAGCACTTGCTTCTGGTGGCACTTTGCCGCAGAGTGTTCAACTACAGTTAAATTGATAATAGTACTGTGTATTTTCTCAAATGTCTATCCTCTCAAATAAGAGGATCTAGTTGGATTCCCAAGGATGGTAAAAATGTTAGTGTCAACCAAGCATTCCATAATCAGGAAGCTGCAATTGGCAGCAAAGTTTGTTTTGAAATATTGTGACAGGAACCATAGTGCTGGCCATATTACACTCATCTAAAAATCTGTCAAGCAGATCCCAGCACTTTATGCCATGAAATTTAGTTTTAAGCCCTATTAAACCTATTCTTCTTTAAGTTATAAGTTATTCGAAAAGTAAAACAAAATAATAATAACAGCCTTACAACATTCAACAGGAAATTACATATAAGTTAAACAGTAAAACGTTGTTTAAATTACATATAGTTACTCTATATGTAGAATATATAGTACCTGATGAAATTTATATACAAAAATTCTACTTTTTTCTTGAAAATAAGTGTTTTTCTGAATAGAATGAAGTAAACATTTTTTTAGTGCTCTCAAAAATTAAAGGTATATTATTTTTTTATTAGTTTTGAATTTCTTATGCTGACAATGTTATTATTAAGTGTTTGTTTGGACTAAACTAATATTTCCTTGGTAAATCTGTACTTCATCAATTAATTTTTTTTTTCAAAACGCTTTATTACATGCCCAAAAATAATAATGCAAAATATAAAAGTGCAGAAACTACAGGAACTTCTAAAAAATGGAAAATAAAAGTTACCTGAATAACTTCAAAATTACTACAGCACAAAAGTATGTAATGTTTTTTTCATTATGAAAACGATTAATTAGTTGTGTTACTAATGAACAAATAGAATGACTTAAGAACCTAACTTGGTTTTGTATCGAACATGAAAACCTTCCCGGGTGACGAGAGCAATGATGTCACAATGTAGTTCCATTAAAAACTGCATAAAATCATAAATTATCATAAGAAATTTAATCTTCCCTGAGTGAATATAGTTTCATTCAATACTAAAGTATGTAATAAAACCAACTGTAAAAACCATAACTTTCAGTAAATCACTCGAAAGTGCAGAAATATTACCCCATTCTTTGTATGAGTAGTCCTAGTTACCTCCATTTAACTTCTACTTTCACTTTCCTAATGTACACTCCACTTTTTTAATAAACTGTTTCTTAACCTTCATATTTATAACTGAGGAGAGGTGCATTATATCCACCATAACTTACTCAGTTTTTTATTCACTGTTGTACATTAATCAGATTTAAAAAAAAACTCTAGGCAACCAATCATGGGATGGTTTTGTGTGGAATGTATATTTACATATCCATTCAAACAGTTAATCAACTGTTTTGCACAAACTATTGATTACTAATTCAACAGTAATGTATGTAATGTAGCATACATTTCTTTTGAATATTTTGAAACTAGTGTACTAATTTCAAATATTATTTGTGCAGTTGAGCTATTTTTATATATATAGATTTTTATATATAAATCTATTTTTTCCAGTATTTAAAGCAAATTTCTTATCTACTTGGATTGCCAATTTAAAAAAAAACAAACATTTATATTTAGATTGGTAACAAGAGGTTACAGGATTTTGAATCGTCTGCATTAGCCCAGGTGTGCATAATAGTCGGACGTTATAAAAAAAAAAAAAAAAAAAAGGGTTTTGATGGCCCCTGACACCATGATCAAGTATAAATGTGCAATTACACCTCTTAAGTTCAGTAGACTGGTTCCATCAATGACTTTGAGCAGTCCACTAACCAGCTCATTCAGCAGGAGTTCCTTGTGGGCCTATAAACCAAACAACTTTTGCTTCCTGCTGACAAGAGTCTCACAATCCTAGATCATGTGACATACACTTTCCTCATCCAGCCCCTTCAACCTACTTAGAGTTTCATCATTTCTAATAGTGACAGGCAACTGCGAATGATTTCATTATTCAACTAATTAGTAACTACTAACATCATTATTCGATTAACAGATTATTAGTATGCTAATGCATAATCGTTTGTAACTACTAATTAGTAATTACTTATATCAAAAAGTACAAAGTGAATAAATTGCTCTTATACTAAGAAATACCATGCTAACATCAAGTTGACATATAATTACTGTATTTGTTAAAAATTTTATAAATTCTAAAAATGATAAACTGTAATTTGAATATTGCTACCTTTGTAAAGTCAAATACTCTCAATTTTTCAATAATCGTATTATTATTGATAACAGTGAAAATAGTATTACATCTTATATACCAAGTATTTTACAGCTTCTAAATATATTTATTTTACATGAGTATAATTAAAATGTAATTACACACTTATAAAATTAAAATTTACAGAGACTGCAAGATTAAATTTTAATTTATTGCATCATTTTTATTTAATAAAATTAACACTTCATTAAATTTGTTTATCTGTATCTTTTAAAGCAACACTTAAAATTTTAAATCATAAACTATATTTTCATGATTTATTTATTTATTTTCTGTTCATCAGTTTATTAAGAAAGTAACAATATACTACAATTAGCAAGTTATCACCTCAACTTGCTTTTCACCATTCAATACTCAAAAGCGTACTAACATAATAACCACTGAAAGCATCTGATGACTGAACAACAAGCTGTCAAGTCGATTACAAATTTACATTACTAATCTACAAACCTACTGATTCAAATGATTAGTTATGAACAGTAAAACTTGATTAGTTCTGTTACTAATTAGTAATTACTAATACACTGAGTCAATTTGTTATGGAAATATACGAATATTAACACTACTGTAATGAATGGTTAATGTTTTTCTGAAACGACTCAGTTGTTAAGTCAGTCTTGTTTGATAACAGTAGAACTCGACTTTGTTCTGTTACTAATTAGTAGTGTGATAGATTAGTAGTCGAATTATTTGAGTGATATTAATAATCAAATGATTTCATTAGTATTGTTCATAATCACGCATTACTAATTCTTAACCTGTTCCAATGCATTAAAAAGATCCCTACTATCCATCATATTTTACTAAGGCACAGAGAAACTCCTATTGTCAGCTTTGGTTTATGAATAAACTACAACATGCCACTAAAAAAAAATTGTCGGTTTTTTGAAATTTTTAATTTAAAAAAAATCTTAACATTAACTAACTAGGCTAAAATATGCATTAAACATACAATTTTATAGTATACATTTTGTGCTCTTCAATATAGTTTTTATTTTAACTAAATTTCTTGAAATACCAAAACGCAAGCCAACAAAGTTTATTTAACACAAAATTCTGTGGAATGCAAAATAGTTTCACACGCTTGTAAATAGGCGCTCAAAAAGAAAGTGTTTTTAACTCTCTAAATATAGTAGGGCCTACAAACATAGGTAACAAGTTGAAAATGAATAAATTTTACCAGCAATATTTTTAAGATAAATTGGTTGATTTGAAACGGACTGGCATAAAAGAAAGGTGAGGTGCCTACAAAATTTTAAAAAAATTCAAATGGTCACTTACCATATATATATATATATAGTATATAGTGATATACTATATAATCACCTAGCAATACCTAGCAAGAACTTTGATTACTATAGGCCTATCTTAAATTATTTATAATTTTCATGATAGGCTACATGTTATCTAGATTTTTTTAATCACCATTACAGAATGAGTTTAGTTAGGAAGAAACAACATTTTATTAAATTACGTAAAAAATTACTTTAGTGTAACATACTATGTTTACACTAACACTTTACTATGTCTTTAACACTTTTTTATTATATTAGCAGAACCCACATGATATTCATTCAGAAATTCAGATGTTTTCAACATGAATAGCTTTAATTTCAATTATATATTTAGTCTAATTTAAAAATTTTAATTAGGAATTTTAAAATCCAGCTTCCAGAAATAGACACAGAATTTCCTTTCCTACTGCCATATCTGTATTTTATACCGTGCCTATATAGACCACTTACCTAACTTAAAGCCTAGTAAAAAAAAAATCTCAAATAAAAATTAAAAATGTAGTGTGAATATTAAAAGTATAACAAACCTAACCCAAAATGGATCTGAATACAGATAGTGATTTTTCAAAATCGTCATTTAAAGAGTAAGACTTCTTTCAGGATTTTTTTTAAATACAGAAATAGTTGATTATATGTTCTTCTACAGTATAATATACTTAAGGTAAAATAAAAGCTAGTCCAGTAAAGAAATCTGCTTATTTAATTACACCCTAAGCTGGATCATACAAGTGAAATTTTATTTACAGCAGAAATCACTAGATCAATCATAGAACCCATTATGTTAAAAATGTTGGTTAAGTTAACCATAACTAATGTCAACTAACAATTTAAAATGTTAGCCCCTTGTTTCTATATTATTTACTCTAAATCAGTCTAAACAAGTTTTACAGTATGGTACATGTGGATTACAGGTCTCCAATGTTTGCAATTTTTTTGTAAAAAACACTAAATTTAATGATTACTAATAACAATCAAAACTATCAATTTGCATAAATTACCGTAACATGGACAAAAAGGAGGAAACCTAACCTATAGGGGGCATGCCATGATATTACTGATCCAGTTACAATTCTAACATTGGATATAATGCAGCTGCTGCACTGAATGACCTGACTATACACAACTTTGTGGAGTGATTCTTTTCCCTTAATAAATCAATCATACCCCATACTCGTTTATGTAAATAGTAATAACATCACAAAAAATAGTTACATTAAAAATTGTACAAAATCATACCTTAGTAAATGTTCCAAAGATTAATATTACTTTATTCATAAAACAGTAGTTAATAAAACAAAAATATTGTCATAAGCTGAAACATATTTATTAGGGAGCCTATAAATACCTACTATTATTGTTGTTCCTAATGTTACTGAATAATCTAATGGCATTCAAAAAAATGTTTGCAAATGCACAAAAATATTTTTTGAAGTTAATTTTAATAGGCCACCGTACTAGCCAATAGGAGTACTAAGGTAGTTCACCCTAATTTTTTAAAGTTCAAAAACTATAAATTTACTGCACTAGTAGCACTGCTGCTAATAGGTTCAAAATAATGAAGGTATTATGTATGCTGAATTAATTATGTACAAGTGTACACGCCAATGTAAATACACCCCAAGAAAGATATATAAGTTTTTAAAAAAATATCAAAGCCGGTAGTGGTCGCCGATACTGCAGGCTACATTATTCATAACATTGTACATTAATTTCAAATAACTTACAATATCCTTTTTTAGCTTCCAAAATTGAAACAATTCACTTAGTAATTCAAGCTTAAATTCATGGCGTTAACAATACACACATAACACGACATTTTAGTACATGTCACAAATGATTAAATTTTATTTATATGCAAATATTATAAATACAAATTAAACTTCTGCTGACTAAATTTCTTGCTATTGATTTATGATAACTATGCTGCCTTCTAGATAATTAGAAAATAATTTGTTTCAATGATAGACCATAATTTTCTGAGATAACCTATTCTTTATGGTCGTATGATACAGTTTTCGAATAGGTTTTAAAAATTAATGAAAGTTACAGTAAACATACATATAAATAAAAATTCATCTGATTAACCAATACAGATAAAATGAGATAGTGAAAGTTATTAACATAAAAAAATAAAAATAATACTAATCTACAAAATATTGTATAGATAAATCATTGTATTAATTGAACTAATTATTACTATTTACATTTCTGTTTATAATTTTACCGTTTTTTATTACATAATAAAACATTAACCTATAGAGTTATTTTAAATAGTTTCCACCATAGATAAAACAATATAACACTACACACTAAAAAATCAAAAACAGCTGATTTTATATATCTACAATTATTTTAGGTATAGAGTTGTCCGTTAACGGCGCTAACAGCAAACAGAAGTGAAAATGGAAATGCAGATTAATCAAGATCACGAAATGCCGAAAGTAAATTTAAGGTTATGTCAGATGGCCGGAGTGTAATGAAATAACAGGAATTGATTACCTCAAAATAATTTCTAAGATATTTTGAAAGAGTTTTTTTCGCAGTGTCAGAGCAATTTGCGAATTTTTACTATACTACTTTCAGTTCGGTTTTGATTATAAATCATTTTGCAGTCATATTTCAAAATTTTTAATATTAGGTTATAGTAATAAAAGATTTTCACAATATCTAAATAAAAAATAAAAATGTTTAAATTATTCATATATAAATTATTATAAATGTTTAAAGGCAATATAACTAAAGAATTAACTAATAAAAGCATATATTTGTTTTATAACCTTAAAACCATTAGACACCTTGATCATGACCAGGCCTTTGGTTAAATGTATCATGAAAATAAACTCATTATTAACATTATCTATACCTTCTACTAATAAAATGTGCATTTTATCTGCACCAAAGTGTGGTTATAATTTTACACAGTTAAGAAACTATTCTAAGGATAATAGTGAGAATAAAAGTGTAGCTACATTAGATGCCTTTAGTGGCAGTGATTTTAAAGATAAAAATACATATTTAGATCTTATACACATTTATAAAGGACGTGAAGTACATAGAAGAGGGCATGTAGAATTTATATATACAGCATTGAAACACATGGAAGAATTTGGTGTTGACAAAGATTTGGAAGTATATAAAGCACTAATAGATGTTATGCCTAAAGGAAAATTTATACCGCAAAACATATTCCAGGCTGAATTTCAGCATTATCCTAAACAGCAACAGTGCATAATAGATTTGTTGCAACAAATGGAAGACAATGGTATGAACAATGGTTTAACATAATTTAAAAATATCACACTTGCTATATAGTTAAAAAATAAATAAGCAACCATTCTGTTATCTATACACAAGATAAAATTAATGAACCTTTTTTCACAATTTTGATATATTGAAATTTCATTTAGAATTTTCTTCAGATGTAGAATAATTTCTTGTTGGGGGTGTAAAATGTAATCTTATATAACACTATATTATTTGCTAGAATATAAATTTCTCGTATGATAAAATTTAGTTTTGTTTATTGGTACAGAATTTGTAGTTTCCTTCATATGATTATTCTTTCAACTTGTGTCAAAGGTAAAACTGAGTTTATAGGGCTTATGTCAGTTTTGGTAATTTTTGCACTAGAATGCTTTATTAAATACCCAATATTAATAATCCAAAATGTAAAACCAAGGATACAACGGGAAGTTAGAAAAAAATTAAAGTGATGAACATAATGTCAAAATGACTAACATGTGAAAGTAGGTAATGTGTTTCTCATCATGAAAATAATTAATTAAATGTCTGTTATTATTAATTAAAAGAATATAAAATATTTTTAAAAAACTTGAACTAACTTGACTCGGTTGTTAGGTGTAATATAAAAACTGTTTGTTTTTTTTTAAAAAAAACAACATAGTTGTTGGGTGTTTACTAACTTGATTCAGTTATGATGTGATAACTTAAATGAGCAGTACCTCAGTGATGACGTTAGCATAGTAATCTAATGTAGTAAATCGAGCATACTTCTTGCAAAGTAAGTAGCAATGACATCACAATATAGTTCTGTAAAAAAATATATAAATTCTTAACAAATTGTAATAAATTTAATCTTATTTGGGTGAATATTTCTTAATTAAATAATACAGTACATCAGCAGTTTTGAAACGTTTTTTGTCATGGGACCCACCTTTAGCTTGAAATTTTTTTTGCAACCCTCAATAATATATATATATATATATATATATATATATATATATATATATATAATTGGAAAAACAAGATCATAAAAATACACCCTTTTATCTTTTCTTCTGATGAAGTGTAAGTATTATACATGAATTATGTAGAATTTTTTATTTTATTTTAATATTCAAACTCGTTTGTCCTAGCTAGATTCATATGGTAGTTCCAATAGTAGTGTGAACCCAGCAATGATTAAACTTTCCTCCTTCTGCTACTACCCTTCCTCCACCAGGTTCCTCACAATCCTGATGGCCAGACAAAAGGTGACAGATGGCATGGCAACTTTGTTATCATAGAAATGAACTGCATTGTCCTACCGCTCTGCTCACTTTATTTCGAAAATACCTGATTTGTATGTGTAACGTTACCAGCTGGCAGTATAGCAGTTTTGTGGAATTGTAGAACACATTTCTTGAGATATGTTCAGTTTTCTATTTTTTCTTTTTTTTGTAGTCGAGAGAACATTTAAAATATTTTAAGCCGTTCATCTTCCTTCAACCCACATTAATTGCTCCTGTGACTCTTTATTGGGTTGCAACCCATAATTTGGTACTGCTGCAGTACAGAATAACTTTAAAACAAAAAAAATGTTAAAATCAATACTTTAATGTGAGTTCCGAAGTCCCAGAAATACTAAGCCAAATTATGCAGTTAATTAAATCATATGCTCAGTTAACAAGCGAAGAAGCAACACAAAGATACACTTTGCTGGCCAAGGCAGCTGATGGGTTTAATGAGTCCACCATATAAAGGTATGTTATGAGCTAGAGGGCTTATACTGTCATTCATTTACTCAATACACACATTCGTTACTCTACATAGCCTGGCTAACTATAAAGCATAAAGTGATCTGTGCTGATGGAGTTTAAACACAAACCTAATGGTGTATCAAAATGGAGCTCTGGGATACCTGGCAACCTACCAGTATTATTTAACCTTACCCATGCACATGGAGCTCTATGTTGGCAGACATAATTTCCCCAGCTGCTCATATTCTCATGACTAAGAAAGAAAGTAGAAAGAACTCACCACACAACAAAAAGCTGGAAAAATGGAACAAACCTCTGTGAAAGGGTTAAGGGGAAGAAAGTGAAAGGCAATTAGCAGAGCAAGCATCTGCAAGTACTTTAATAATGAATTGGGAAGTCACCAATTATAAGTGGAGTCATCTTGAATCCTCTCCGAATCTTAGACTTTATGAAAAGACTGATACTGGTAGACACTGTAACTGAGCATCTCAGGAATATAGAAAGTGGGCACAATATACATATAAGGTCACAGCAATAGTAACCTTAAAAATTCATTAATTCAAGATAAACTTTTTTTCAGGAACAGTGTAAAAGATGCAATGGCAGCTTCAACTAGTACTTGATATGCATGACATAAGTTGAACAGAAAATTGAATTGAATTATGAAGACAATCTTTTATTCACCTGCCATAAATGCATTGTATTACATAAACCATGATTTTATTTTAAAGATACAGTTATAATTTTTAAATATGGTAGGTAGCCTAACTTCTTATAAAAAAAATCATAAGTCCATGGAATTTAATAGTGATACACTGCTTCAAATTTATCTAATTATCAATCCCAGTTTATGTCTATGATGACCTATTTAATTTTTATTAATAAAAAAAATATGTTTTTTTTAGGAGTTATACCAGACTTTGACATGGAAGACCTATTAGTAAATATATTTGGTCGCCGAGGTCACCCTGTTCGAAAATATTGGCGCATGATGTATTGGATGCCAAAATTTAAAAATCTATCTCCTTGGCCAGTTCCACAAAATTTAACCAAAGATACTCTGGAGTTGGCTAAAATGGCAATCGCTAGAATCACAAGTGTAGATCTAACAACTAAAATTTCTATTTATGAGGTAAAAGCTGTATATAGCAAAATATTTTAAATAGGATTCACTTTAAACAGATATAACATTATTAAAGTTATTAAGGTAGTATTTAGCATCTGTGTGTGATATTTTCCAGGTACAAAAAGAAATAAATAAAGGGTGTTGCACTAGGTTTTGATTAATTTACATTTTAAATTGTCAGTTATTTAAGATAGTGAAAAATAAATATATATTTTAATTATTAAAAGTTAAATTTTAATTACCAACCAATCGGTAGATATCATCTTTAAAATTACACTGATTAAATAGCTACCACCATTCTGAAAGTAGCAACATACACTTTCACTCTTTTAGTTTAGGTAATGTTTGAAGCTTATTGATGTTTAATGAATCGTTTCAGTTGTCAATCCATAAGTGACTAAACATTTTGTAAAATTTTGTATATTTACATAATCGGTATAATGAAAGCGAGCTTCATCCAATATTATTAAATTATTCAAAATTACAGGATTTTCGAACAATAACTCTTGTCTCTACCTATAAGTTAAATTGTTAGTTTGTAATTTTTATAAAATTTGAAATTTTAAAATGTAAAACCCTAAAACATGCAAAATTCTACGAATGGTCTTATTTAACATGTTCATTGATGGTTATACCATTCTAATGATTAAAATCAGATATGGAACTTTTATCTAATGACAGAATATTCAATTTCCAACATAACTCTATTTTTAACTAAACAGTTAAAATAACTCTAGCATATTTCAAAAATGTAATTTTATAGTATTTTTAAAAATAAAATCGTTGTTTAAGTTTGTGATACAATGCACTTACATCACAGACTCTACTATCGTAATTAAATTACAAATTTTTAAAATAAAAAATGATTAATGTTGATTTTAAAGTCAAGGGTCTAAATTTAAACACAAAAGTTTAAATTTAAAACCAGATTTGAATTATATCTGAAACATTATCAAAAGTTTAATTTAAAACTTCTATTGAACCTATTTTAATAACATATTCTGCCAGTAATCTGAGTGATGTATGTAGGTGTAAACATTAAAAAAATTAATTTTGTTTCAGACAAAAGATGTTGAAGACTGTATAGATGATACATGGATTGTTAGTGGCCAGAGTCCAGAACAACAGTCACTCCTTAGCAAACATCCTAGAGACAAGCCTGTCTATGTAGAAGGGTCGTTTCGGCTTTGGTTACGGCAGACTTCAGTTAATTATTTCATCCTGCGTTCTGATCATGTATCAAAAAAAGGAAAAACATTGGATCCTGATGGTACTTTTTAAAATATTATACCCAACATATGCTATATAAACTATACTAACTACTAAATTATACTAACTAGCATAAAGTATGGCTGTTAATATATATATATATATATATATATATATATATATATATATAAACAAGCATCATGTCTAGTAAATCGTAAGCATCATTATTCACTAGAGCTGTTATAGTCTCAGTTATATCCATCACATGGTTTTATTGTTTTTGTTGATTGAAGTAAAGAATTTTTGTTTATTTATAAAAATGGAAAAAAGTGAGTTTCGAGAGGTGATCAAACACTTATATTTAAAAGGCGTAATACCGAAAGAGATCAAAACAGAGTTGGATAAAGTTAATAGCACATCTTCTATATTTGCAACTGTTTTCAATTGGGTAAATTATAAATTAGTTCAAACATGGTCATACATTGACAAAAGATGAGCATCATTTGGGATGTCCAGTGGAAGTGACTATTCCCAAAATGATTTACAAAATCCATGAAATGATTTTAAGTGATCAACGAATAAATTTGCGAAATAGTTAAGGCCACAGACCTATCCCAAAGTGTTCTCAATTTTGCACAAAAAATTGTCAGCAAGATGGGTGCTGCATTTGCTCTCAGTGGAATATAAACGCAATAATGTGATTGACTCTGAGGTTGTTTCAGCGCCTTTCCGTCGAAACCTGATGAATTTCTTCATAGGTAATACATAACTGTAGAGAAAACATACATTTTCACACTTACCACATTCCACAAACAAAGGAACAATCAAAACAGTGGGTTTTTGAAGGCGATTGAACTCCGAAGAAGATGGTTATTGCTTAATATCAATATTTCTGACTACAGCACCACACCTAGTGTGCAACACTAAACCAGCCTTTTGAGACGTCTCACTAGCTCTGTGTTGTCAAGCAGCTGAAGTATTTTGGTGTTGATGAGTGAAACTCATGTTTTTTGGCTTGCTCTTGTATTTAAACTTCTAATCCTTGTGACTGGTATAATTACAGATGTACTAAGCTTTCACTAAGCCCTTAGTACTTTATTTTGAAAAGTCTGAAAAATTTTAATATTAGACTTCTTCATGCAGCGCAAAGCTGTATATCATATAACCATACTGGTTTCAGCACTTGCTTGTATAGCAACAGTTTGTTATGTTTTGACAATTCTGACCTTCTTCCAATTAGCCAATGCATTTTCTTCAGTTGGATGCCTAATCGTTCGCATTTAGTTACAGTAAATGAAATTTATTATAGTTTTTTGCAATAAAAAAATATTTTAGTTACAGTAAGATGGCACAGAGTAGTCATTTAAATGGCTTTGCTATTTTACATTTAAATTGCCTTTGCAGTTATCACTGGAAAAACATTATCACATGTACAAAATTGCTTTACGTAATCGTAAAACAATACACTTTATAAACAGTCAATGTAAAACAACCAAATATAATGGACAGTTATTAAATGAAAATATTGACAGCAAATTGTTAGGAATTAAAAAATTTAATTTTAATTATTAGTTTTAAATGTTGTAAAGAGGTCACAGCCAAAGAATGAACATTACGAACAAAGAAACAGGAAAATTATGAAACTTCTGACAAACAACAAGGTATGTAGAATAGCAGTTGATATAAAAGTTTTGGGGGAAAAGTAGGTGGGGGGAATTCTGAGGGGACCGGAAGGTCAGTCGATTCTGGGGGAGACCAAAGAACCGTAGGACAACTGTACATCAGAAAGGGCCCCAAGAACATTCCAGTCAGGCGATGATGAGGAAGAACTAATCAGCAGTTTATGTTAAGTAGACAGTTTTTGCGTACACTTCTTCCCCTTTTCTTTTTTTGGTTTAAATAAATTGGGACACTGGTTTCCAGAGAGGATCAGGAAAAACATTTCAATGGAGTAATACAATAGTGTTCATTCTGGGAATTGTTATCAACTGTACTTGTAACTGTGACAACATAAGAATACTGTAATATAATGAAATATATTAAAAGGGCTCTGTTGAACCACTGATAGTTGATTCTTCAGAGGACAAGAGTTAGGAGAGATCCCATACTTCTAACAATAATTATTTTGACATAAAAAATTAACCTGATATTGAAGTTTCTATAATGAATTGTACAAAACCACTATTTTATACTTTTTCTAGATATATCTAATTTGATTGATCCACTGTTTTCACCTCCAAACAAGAATTTAACACTGAAAGAGTCAGTTCACGAGCAAGAAGACGGGACTATTTATGCAGTTTGCGCGACCGGGACATCAAGCAGAGATTCTTTACTCTCATGGATCCGACTTATGGAAAAAGAAAACCCGAGGATCGGTGAAATACCGATACTGTTTACGTCAAAGTCTCCTGTTGGCAATGTAGAACCACTTACAGAAATAGAAGCTGAGAGTAGCGTTCCTGTTGAGTTCACAAAGAAAGAAGAGAATGTAGTCGACAAAGGTTGACATTAATAAAATATAGTCTTACGTGTATTATTATTATTAAAGTGAATTATTAGTAGTTGAAGTTTTATTTTGTAAAAAATAAAATGATTTTGTTTGTTAATGTTTGTCTATTTCTTACATTGGATACATTATTACTATGAACAAATACACTAGTGATACAATTATCTGATGTCCTGGCTTATCAAAAAAAAATGTTCAAACTTAAATAAGAAAAACAGTTTTTTTACCATTTCCATAATAAAAGTTGTACTATTTATTGCACAGAAGTTACTACTTTTTTCAAAATATTAAAAATAAACATTTTTAACAGGCATCACTGACTGATATCACTATTATTATATCATGTTAATCAAATATGTATGTATCAACAACATATAAAATGTCGAAACCATATAGCATGGCAATGACAGTTTATTTTATGATAAGTAAATATGCTGTGCCATTTTGATAGCCAGCACTGTTCTAGGTGTTTGTTTACTGCTTCAGACTTGTTATAAAGCAAGAAAGAAATGTGTTTTCATTGCATTATAAATATTTGTACCATAAAAGTACTGTATTTTTCAACAGTTTTGGCTACTTTCATAATGTGCCAAAACGCTCAATAGTAATACAAAGTATAAAAGTATGGAAATTAAGAGAAGTTAAAAAAAAAATTGAAAAAGTGACCGCATAACCTAAAAATTACTACTGAGTGAAAGTAGCTAACATGTTTTTCATCACAAAAATGATTAATTAAATGTGTGTAATTAATAATAAAAGCAATACTTTAAATGGAAAAAAAGAACCTACTGTGGTTTTGTATAAAAGTAGTATTTATGATTAATTAAATGTGTGTAATTAATATTAACCTTGGTGTAGTAAATATAGCATGCTCCATGCAATGTCGCAATACCATTAAAAAATTGCAACATATTGTAAGAAATTTAATTTTCCATGGATAAATAACTTTTAACTGAATAATAAAGTACATAAAAAAATACTTAAAATAATGTATTTTATTAATATTTTGAAATGTCATAAATAGCTCCTGGACTATCATGTTGTGCATTACTTTATAATACAGGTATCGTAATGCACAAGTTCATAGTCTTATTAAATAAATTTTATTCTTGTGTGTGTATATATATATATATATATATACACACGAGGGTTGATCAAATATAAACGAGACTGATTTTTTAAAAAATTAATTGCTTACTTACAAATTATTCTTGATACAACTTATTTTTCTACATAGTCTCCCTTTTTTAGTAACACATTTTTCCCACGGATTGGAAGTTTTTAATTCCATCTTCGTAAAAAGTTCTCGGGCGTTCATTGAGCCATTGGAGCATGAAGGTCTCCACCGCAGAATCGTCTTCGAAACGCTGGCCTCCAAGCACCTCTTTGAGTGGTCCAAACAGGTGATAGTCGCAGGGTGATAAGTCTGGACTGTATGGGGATGTTCCATTGGTTCCCAGCCAATTTGATCGAGTTTAAGCCTCGTAGCGTTCGCCGAATGTGGTCGGGCATTATCGTGAAGAAGGATGACGTTTCGCCGGTTTAGATTTCCTTTTCCTACTGAAAAGACTGTTTTATGACCTCTAAAACATCGCAATAATATTGTGCGTCGTTGATGGAGGAAATCGACATGAAAGGCGCCTTGATTGTCGAAAAATACAGTGGCCATTACCTTCCCGGCCGACGATCATGATTAGGCCTTCAGGTTTTCTACTGCTTCCGTCCTTCGGCGAATTCCTTGTGCCAAGCAAAACGCGAGCTCTTGACAGGGTCCTGTCCCGGTATTGAGCCGTCAATCTCGAAAGATTTCAGTCGGATTGACCCCCTCCTTGGCCAAAAACTTAATAATAATTCTCTGCTCCACGGAAACGTGCACTTCACTCTCACTCATTGTATAGTTTTATACTGAAGGGTCCGAACGGAAATGTTGCCCGTCTACGCCCGTCCCAAACCTCCCAGGCTACCTGAAACCCCACCCTTTAGAGTTCAATGTCCAATGGAAAAGTTTTTAGAAAGTCAGTCTCGTTTATATTTGATCAACCCTCGTATAAGTACATTCCTTATGAGAAATTTTTCATTTTTTCACCCATAAATCATTAAAAATAAGTCTCATAATTATTTGCATTGTTAGTGCTTTCCAACAACACATCGAATATTAAAATCGGTTCACTGGAACTCTAGATTTAGCTGTACTAAATTGAAATCTCTTATTCAGTTATTACATAAGTATAGAAAATCACAACTGAATATTAATTACCTTTGACAGGCTTACATGATTGGTGAATATAAGTACGAGATTTCTCTGCGAGACAGACATTCACAAATTAGACTTTCAACTTATTTTCCAATCTATAATGACCTTTAAGCTAAGGCTGTACAGAGTATATTCAAACAATTCTGTTTTAGAATGGTTCAAAATACCTGTTGGGTGCATATGTAGTAATAAACAAATTGTTTTGGTTATCATATTTAACACAATGCCAGACCTCAATGTTCTGTTGTTTCACATTAAACTGCTAAAAACAAAACAAAACTGGTGACTACTTATCTCCTGTAAATCATTAGCAGGTGCATAGAACATCCAGAAAAGTTGCTACTCCCCCCTCATTGCTATTCCCTCGGCTGTCCCCAGGTCTTTCCTGTGACCGATGCTCTCCTTCTCTGAAAACACAGTCGTCCCCTTTTTCATGTCCTTTCAGGGTTAAACTCCATGCCTTCTTTTCAACGTGTGGCCCAGCCACCTCCAATTTCTCTTTCAGATCCATGTCAGTTTTAAGCTGACCTATGTCTTCCCACAGATGCTCATATGAAATAATGTCAGGCCAAAATACACTCATGATGTGCCACAAACACGTGGAGCTGTGATGTGCTGCGATGGTTCATCTTCAAAATCTTGCTGGCATATAGAAGGACAGATTTGACATTAATGTTAAATGTGCGGATCTTCGTTCTTTACAAAATGTTTCTGTTTTGCTATATCAGATAGAGCTGGATAAAGGCAGCTTTCCTGATGTGATTCTTTACGTACCTCCATCCGCAGTGACTACACTCCCAAGTAAAACTGGTGCTTTGCATTATAACGATTACAAAAAGCTGCTGAATTTTTGGGTACTACTGTCTGTTTCTATTCATTCTGAACAAACTGCAACATTTTCCGACAGCTCTACTACTCATAATGAAAAATACAAAATATAAAAAGTGCAATAATGTTCCTAATTTGCTAAAGTTGCACAATGAATACTTATTTTTAATGTCTCAGGAAACAAAGAACATTGGCAATTTACAATTGGCAGCATTTATAATTAATTGTAGCGGCCATTTTGAACAACAATGTTAATGTGAGAAAGTGTTTAACGATCTTAATACACAACTATGTAATAACCATGCCACTAACTATCTCCACTCTGTGTACAGAATGAAATGAAACATATCTTCTGAACAGTTATTTTTAAATAACTACTCAAATTCCTAATTGCTTTACACCAAGCTTTTCTCATTACGAATTATATTTAAAAAAAAATTAAGTATGACTGTTGAAAGTATAAAAAAAACTTACTTGTCTAAAAATTTATATTCCAACGAACCACTTGATTCTAAGTGTATATTCAAATTGCATTTTTTGTCTGGTTAATAACTGACAAAGATTGCTTCAAAATATCTGTACACTTGAAAATTTAGAGACAAAAGATCTCATCAAGTAAATGCATGATAGGAAAACTACAAAGATGTTAACATCGACTTTTTGGCTCACTGCCATTAGTATCTAGTCTCCACGTATTGCAACATCATAACAGCTGACTTCAGAATTTACTAGGAGTTGGGATTATCTTTATTGGAAATGGTAAATTGAAACGATCAAGTCTAGTTTAAATCTTATTTTTTTTTTACAAAAACTAAATTACACTATGTCATCCATCTTACTACCCAATAGTTTTTCTTTCCTGAAACAGAATATCAACAAATAAATGAATAACCGTAGTACACAGTTGTCTCAACAGTAACAGTCTCCAGTAACATTACATAAACATTTTTCTATTTCACAATAAACATATTAAAATTAACTCTGTAAACTGTAAAATTCATAACTGTTTTTTTTTTACTTTTTTGTGAACCTGATTTTACAATTAACAGCGGCCAGGATCATTTTGAAATTTTCAATGAAATTTGTAAATTAAAATTGCTGATTATGATGAAATCAGATTTTCAAAAACTTTTACAAAGTTTCCTACAATTTTGAACCTAAGAGCAGATTTTGTAGAATAATAAACTGGTAGAAGCTATAAATTGTATTTATTACTGTGAAACTTATTAACAACAGTTTCTGTTAACCATCAATCCATTATTAAAAATTAATTACAGTAATTAAAATTTTCCGTCGTTACATTCCGGACTGCAGTTATGGCAGTCTGTTACATTCGTTACATATGGCAGTCCGGAATGTAACGCTGTACGATTCGCTTGTGTAGCTTGGCTAAGCCGAATTTCATGATGAATATTTTAAACGTGTAATTGTGCTCAGTGTTTGTGATGTATGTTTTAATGTTTTGTTTAACTTTGTGACGACCTCGACAGAGGGATTTAACATTTTGTATAATGGCCTGCAGATGAAACGATAGAGTTTCGAAACCACTGTAGCCTTTATGAGGTGAGGGGATAGACCACTGACGGGAAGAATAGGTCATAATCCTAATCATTTGAATATGTAGTCCGGTGGCTATGTTACAATAATGAAAATAATTATTAGTACAATACATACTGCTCCCAATATGTACTACAGCCAGACTGCGGTGAAAAATAATTTCCGCTTTATTGCTACAATGCCGGCACCAAAAGTGGGAACATTTTAGTTTAGTAATGACTCAGTTACGTTTTGGTCATCAACTATAAACTATTGCTCATTTTGTCAGCAGATGTTACAACTGTAGTGGTGATTGATGTTGTTTTACAGTATTTGTTGCTTAGTGAGTAGTGGCTCAGCTGTTTCAACGTATGGTTAAGACATTCAATTAGAAAAATATAAATGTAATTCTGATATTAGTGATTGCAGCACTTATATTTTCATGCAGGACTGTTATTTTATCCAGTTCATAACCATGCATTTTTTTCCTTCTTTGGTTCGTATGCAATAAATGGTTCGTATTTTTAAAGGTTTTCCATCAATTCAATTAACCGTCTCAGTCCCAGTCTTGATTCTGAAGTTTCACTTACTTATAATAGTCTTGAATGCCAAATGTCCATCTTGAACAATAAAAAACACAGTTTGAGTGACACATGCACTATTGGTTGTACTGTCAACATTTTTTATGTATATTTTACAGTACAGTAAGATTTCTTTTACTGGAGTTAACATGGACCAAGGTCACAGGTTTTTAGTTCATCTGTATGTGATACTTTTAAAGAACACATAATTTTTCTTATTGCTAAGACAGTTCACCTTTTGAGTTACATGGAGAGCACTTGTGGCTTCATCGGTAAGATAGCGGCATTTTGACTTAATATTTTTCATTCTTCTTTTTCGTATGTTCTGCATTATTCTTCACATTTTTCATGCAAAAATACTTCATAACTAAATATTTAATACTTTAACACATAAATATAGCACTAAAAATTATATTTAAGTGCAACGATAATCTTTTTCTTTCAATTTATTTAACAAGCATCATGTTTTACGTTTTGATGTTGGATTTTGCGGGACGTGTGATGCAAGAAAGTTATATTGATATATAACAACATATTTTGTGCATGGCAAGTATCATATTAAAGTAATGATAATTAAACAATTTTTGTGTTTCTGCCGGGATCGAACTGTGGATTTTGCATGATTCTGCCACTACACTACGGAAACAATGAAGAAGTCTGACTGATTTAAGTATACAAAATGAATCGTTCATTTAATTTTGGTAATTATATTAAAAGATCAGTTGTTTGATACCAATTCGTAAAGATCAGCTGATTTTATTGAATAGCTAATAGTCTATAATAAGTTTCAGGCTATGTTGTTAAAAATTAGCTATGTTAATTTGTCATGTTTTCAAACAAATTATCATAATTAAAATAAAAAAAGGGAAAAAAACACAATTTTTATTTTTAGTTCAATAACAGAAATTTTGTAATCTTTAAAAATGATTTTTTATAGACTTAATACACTTTTTATACTGTCACTCGAAAATAAAACATTTTTCTTCAGAGACATTATAAACAAGTTCCACTGTGTGTATGTAAACTCTGTAACTTATAATATACATGTTATCTATGAGTTTAGTATAAAAACAAACGATTATACCTACCTATGAAGGTATTAGACTAACTCATTATATGTACAAAAATAACCTCAAAATGTTAAATTTAATAAGTCAAGCGAATACTTACCTACACGCACTAATGAGACATTGTTTTGCATAATATGTACAGATTTAGTTAACATTTCCTGGGTGTTTGTTACTCTTTGGTGGTTAATGTACAAACCTCCTGCGCCAATTATCCTTAGTGCATCACCTAAACAGCACGAACTTTTATCAATGTTTCCCAAAAACTATATATATGCACAACATGTAGGAATGAGTGTTTGAAAGGAAAACACATTTAAACCATAAAACACTTATTATGATTTTTATGATCATCATGATTATGAGTAGTACTTAGACTAATCTGAAATATATTGGGAAGCATCATAGCTCAGTCAGTATTACTGGCTAGTTCGCTGAATCTCGGACCTGTAAACACACAGATTCCTCCTGTTCTTCAGTTTGATCAAGGAAAAATAACAGAATGTGTTACTCATTACAGTGAATGTAGAATAAACATTTCAAATTAATAAAGATTCATTTAGTATGAGGGCTGTCCAGAAAGTAACAGACATTTTGGCATATCATCACAATGGACAGAGCTAGAGCCGCCATCTTGGTGTCACAACGTTCCTCCACTCAGTATGCAACCAGCTGTGATAGCCTGAGATCTGTATCACTTTTACTTTGCTCTCTGTGATGTGATAAACTATGCGCTGCAATAGAAAATCCCGACACTTGTGAGGTGCGTTCTGTGGTTAGGTTAGATTAGGTTAGCTTATAAGTTGGCAAAAAAAACCTACTTGAAATTTACCGCCAACTTTGTGATGTGTATGAACAAGGAATAATGAGTGAAAGCCCAGTCAGGCAATGGCGCATTGATTTTAAAAATGGCCGTACCAATGTTCATGATGAGGATTGCTGTGTTTAGACCTATCGTTGTAACTGATGAACTGGTGATGAAAATCAATGACACATCAATCCACATCAATTTCATATAGCAAACCCTGTGAAATTTGGGGGAAAAGTGCAGTTTCCTAATTGTGAAAAGGCAATTTTCACTAGTTTTGTTGATGATTTTCATCACCAGTTCATCAATCACAATGATAAACCTACACACAGCAATCCTCATCTTGAACATTGGTAAGACCATTTTTAAAATCAATGCACAATTGGCTCATTGGGCTTTCACTCATTATTCCTTATTCATACAAATCACAAAGTTGGCAATAAATTTTAATAGGTTTGTTTTTTTTTTGCCAACAAAACTTAATCACAGAACGCACCTCACAAGTGGCGAGATTTTCTATTGCAGCACAAAGTTTATCACATCACAGAAAGCAAATAAAAGTTATACAGATCTCAGGCTACCACAACTGGATGCAAACTGAGTGTAGGAATGTTGTGACACCAAGATAATGGATCTAACTCCGCCCATTGCCATGATAAGCCAAAACGTCTGTTACTTTCTGGAGAACCCTCGTAATAAGACATAAAAGCAACAAAGCAAGACATAAGCAACACGTGACATGGTGACGTGACTTACTTTCTGTGCGAAAACATTGTGCTTCCATAACAAGTTGCAGAACAGTGATCTCAGGCCTCAGCATCAGGTCAATGACAGTTGCACCTTTGAAGACATTAGCGATGTCAGCTGCTGTAAGTGTAGCCAGTTTTTCCACATTCGTGTCGTACATTACTTCTGTTGTGGTCAGAGCAGACTTTAAACCTTCCTCTGCAAAAACAGACAAGTTGGTGTGGTCAATTCCCAATTACCTACGCTCAGCCACACAAACATTTGCCCTACGAAACACATCTCACAAAAAGGAAATAGTACTATAATTACGTAACTTATTAAAAAGTGCATTAATAACACATAAATGATTTAGAACTTAAAATGGTTTAATTACATTACTTTTTATTGACGCTCTGTAAAACAGCACTGATACAGTATTATTACTTTCTCACAATATGCAGTATAAACAAAGTAAGGTGAAAATACCAATACTGAGATTCTGATGAAACTATGTATTTACAAATATGCAAAGAGTAATGGTAGCGTGACATACAATTGTTACAAAAAGGAAACTTTTTTGCCACAAAATATAAATGCACTAATTTGGTATGAACAGAAATAATAAATCATTTAATTGTTTTAATGTATATTCTGTTAACATCACTGCTACCATCTACGATGGAACATGTCATAGTTTTGTAATTCGGATTAGTCTGGTGGTCTATTTACTCACCTAGTAAAGGTTACCGCAGTTTCAAAACCTTACTGTTTCATCTTCAGGCCGTAATACAAAATGTCAAATCCCTCTGTTGAGGTTGTCACAAAGTTAAACAAAACATTGAAAACACACGTTACAAACACTAAACACAATTACACGATTAAAATACCACGATCAAATTTGGTTTGGCCAAACGATACATGCAACTCGTATGTTACATAAATAAATAACATAAACCAACTAGCGTACCTGATAACACTGACAGGCACACTACTCCTGATGAAGACTCTGGAAAAAAAAATGTAACGACATACGAGTTGCACGTATTCTTTGGCCAAACCAAATTTTATCATGTGTATTTTAATCGTGTAACTGTGTTTAGTGTTTGTGATGTGCAGTGTTTTGTTTGTAATTACCTCGACAGAGTGATTTGACATTTTGTATTACAACCTGAAGATGAAACAGTAAGGTTTTGAAACTGTGATAGCCTTTATAAGGTGAGTAAATATACCACTAGATGGAAAAATCCTAATTATTTAATTATGTGGTCCAGTGGCTATGTTGCAATAAAAGTTTTGTAATTTTTCTCCGGCCACTGCCTTGCATATTCTTGCTGGCTGCCTAAAAACCTTAAAAGAAAGTAGATTTACATGGCGTCATGACCGTGTCCTAGCCATAACAATTCAATTCTGTTAATTCAAGCACTGCGTTACTTGATTGCTGTGGCTAGGAAGGATAAATCTGCAGCAGATCAATCTATTGCTTTCATCCACGCAGGAGAGCAGCCAGGGAGGTCGTGGTTTCAGAGAATTCTTTCTATAATTATGAAGACTAGTGATTGAAAGATGTGTAAACAATGGTAATAAACACTATGACCACTATATATTTCTGCTGGATCTGAATATTTCTGGATATATAAATCTGAATCTATATTTCTGCTAGCAGTAATTCTTGAATTAATAATTCCGTGGGAGGCAAACATCCTTAGCCAACATTCGTATAAAGTCAATACAATTGAACCCCTATTTATTTGACAGAACTACATTTATCACTTTTGTACTAAGGATGCGGGGGTTAGTCACTTCACTTTTTCTTGAAGGACTGGATTGGGAAGGAACGAGCTAAATGTCTTTATGAGGTGTATTTCTAAGATTCTCTTGAGACATCATACTGCTTATGGTTTAGCAGATTCTACCCTTGGTTGAGGGGAGAGTTGTGGCCACATGAGAATACTTTAACCCTCCATGCCCCATGCCATGTCTCCAGTCCTGGACTGCCCCAAAAGACTGAGCAGTCTACTGAGTAGGCCTTCATCAGTGAAGGTGATAAAGTGAATTGCCTTATTAATTCTTCTTTTTAGGGTGATTCCAAACAGAAGAAACGGCTGTTATTTAACAATTATCAAATACAAGGAATCTGATTTGTCTGATAGTAGCTTATATACAGCAAATTCATATCAAATTAGTGTGTTTACATCATTTCGTGGCAAATGGTTTCCTTTTTGTAATCATCTATGCATAAAAAACTGGATTTCATTTGGATGTCTCTTCATCTGTGTCTCTGTGCAAATCGCTGGCGACTAAACTAATTTATTAATTTTGATGATATTTGGCATGCATGTCTGGTTACCCTAATTTTAATATTTTATTTTTTCAAAAAAATGTTTTGAAGCTCTTTTAAACAAAAAAACTTGAAAACTGTATTTTCTCAGAGTCAGATCTAACAATTTTAATCAAATGTTGTCTGTACCCAACCAAAACAATGGGTTGCTGTATCTCTGAAAAATCTGCTTCCACAGATAATAAAAAAACTGAGAATAATTAAAAAAACGATAATAAAGACTTGTTTATTGAACAGTGTCGTGTCAGTCTGTGCTTACAGAAACTGTTCAAAAGCAATATTGTTTATGTAGAGCTGTTGTTACTTTTTAACTGTTATAATATCTGCATCAAAATATAAGTTTCTTTCTCTCGCTGACAAAAACTGTAAATTGTTCTTAAATACATACTCGATTTATTGAACAGTGTCGTGTCAGTCTGTGCTTACAGAAACTGTTCAAAAGCAATATTGTTTATGTAGAGCTGTTGTTACTTTTTAACTGTTATAATATCTGCATCAAAATATAAGTTTCTTTCTCTCGCTGACAAAAACTGTAAATTGTTCTTAAATACATACTCGATTTATTGAACAGTGTCGTGTCAGTCTGTGCTTACAGAAACTGTTCAAAAGCAATATTGTTTATGTAGAGCTGTTGTTACTTTTTAACTGTTATAATATCTGCATCAAAATATAAGTTTCTTTCTCTCGCTGACAAAACTGTAAATTGTTCTTAAATACATACTCGATTTATTGAACAGTGTCGTGTCAGTCTGTGCTTACAGAAACTGTTCAAAAGCAATATTGTTTATGTAGAGCTGTTGTTACTTTTTAACTGTTATAATATCTGCATCAAAATATAAGTTTCTTTCTCTCGCTGACAAAAACTGTAAATTGTTCTTAAATACATACTCGATTTTTCAACTTTTTTCATCAACCTCTATATTTTGAACTATCTATATTTCGCCACCCTCGATAATTTGAACTTTTTTCCAGGCCTCTTCAAGTAGGAAATACTGAGTGGCGACTGTATTGCAACTAAAATAAACTATATAGTAAACACATACCTCCATGCACAAGAAGGGTCAAATCATTTGCTAGTTTTTTCTGTGCTAATCGAAGTTCTGGTTTAGTCTGAAATCATTAAAAATCAAAGAAAGCAGTTTAAGAATTTCACCTTGCCTGTATAAAGCATTAATACTGTGATACATAAAAATACTTGTTGGTAAAATTACATTTAAGAAATGAGGGTCACTTTGCTAAATTGCCAATAAGTCCATTTTTTTTGTTTTTTTTCTACTTTACAGTCCCCTTTAAAATGATATATAATTTGTATGGCTTTTTATGAAATGAATATGTACAAAAAAAAAGTTTCCTGTGGTACATTTCAATACTTATTCATTTAAACTTCTACATGTCATACAGTATAATTATTCTGATAAATAATTACTTACTGATGAGTGAAACTAGATTGTTTTAATTTTTCAGTTTTATGTACTGGAAAATCTGCATTCAATTAAAAGTAAAAAATTATCATTTTATAGCATTTTTTTGTTTTTGTTGATTTTCTGAAAAAAGTGTTTGTCAGAAGTTTTACATTTTTTTCAGGAACTAAAAGGAAATAATAATATGATTTTTTTAATTTGATTATCATACTATATTTTTAGAAAGTGAAATATTTTAATTATAATAAAATAGTATATTTGTAAATGAAAAAAAAATATATGAGCATTTAGTACAAAAGATCAGCAAAAATAAAATTTTTATATAAGAAACATTTTAAAATTTAAAATTATGTTGAATACCATGATTTGTATAAAGAAACTAACAAAACTATAATACCTCTTACTAATTTTTAAAAAAATGTACCTATATTAACACAGGGAAGGATAGGGCAAAGTGATCCGCTTAAGTAATTTTACAAATTATACAATGACAAACTGACATCTACTACGAATATAGCAAGTTTTGAATTTTCACAAAAAATAATACAGTGATCCTTGCTTAGCGCTTATAAAACAAGTCAAAACATTGAACTCAAGACCTTTCCCATTAGTGACACATTGTAAGTTGTTTCTCCTCAACAGCAGTTTCAACTCAACCTACTCAGTACTCGCTTGAGTTTGTCACAAGAAAGGTTATACTGCATAGTTTTTAGATAAACAGGCCATTAAAACTAATCATTTTCAAATTGAAAATACATGAGTATCGCCAAACTATTTTTGTAAACAAGTTTAACATAGTACATTTTTTGTGAACAACTTTGTGTACCAGGTACTAGGTGTCAGACAGTTGGACAATCAGTCAGTAATCTTGAGGAGTTGTTAATGTCAAGATTTGTTAAATGCACACCAACTCACATGTTGCATTTAAGACCTTTCCCAAACGGGATACTTAGTTAGCTGTTACCCCCAACAGCAGTTACTTGTCAAAATGCTATTCACTCTTGTTTGAGTTTGTTACAAAAAAAATTGTATTTGAATACAGCAAAAGAATTGAAAAGCGCTTAACTTTTCAACAAAAGCTTTACCTTGTGTTTCTTGCATAAGTCCTCGATACTGGCCACGCTGTCGAATGTAAACAGTTTCAGTAACATCTCCACATCTTCATCTCGGGTTCTTACAAAAAACTGGTACAGTTCAAACGGGGAAGTTAGCTCTGGGTCCAGCCATACTGCATTGCCGGCTGATTTACCATATTTGTTGCCTGCTTCGGTTTTTATTAATGGCAATGTCAATCCTGACAAAAAAAGGGTTACTGATTTTACAAATACTTCATTTGAAGAAAAAAATATATACAAAATGTTATGCAACAAATCTTAAGATACTGTTCAGGCGAAAAACGGAAAAATATTTTTGATCAACCGTTATTAAATTAAGAATCATTAAAATAAGAAGCAAAAATATAGTTTGGTTTTGATTGATTATGCAGTAACCTGATAAATTACCTCAACTTTTAAATAACAAAGGTCTAAACAAGTTTAAAGAATTAATAAAAATATTTTGAAATATGGTAGTGAAATGAGATTTGTACACAGGCCAGTAAAATTTGCTGTTGATTATGTTATGATTACTTAACAAACTGGTTTCTTCATTCCATGATTGGAAAACATAAACTGTGGAAACCATATTTGTTATATAAACAATATTTTTTTTTTAGTTTTACATACCAAAATTGTTATCTATATAATTTATTCATTTAATCTCTAGCATAGAGCACAAACAAAAGACTTCTAGATAAGCTTCCTTTTCAGGAAAACTGAAAATCTCAAAATAAATTTTCCTTTTCAGGAAAAAAATATGCCATAAAAATCTCAAAATAAATTATTCTGTATAACCATCTTTCTTGGTATACAGTAAGAAAGTAAAAACTGTTATTGTTAAAACTCACCATAAACATTCTTTTTTGATAACCTGGCAATAAGTTCATATCCAGTCATAATATTTCCCATCTGGTCACTGCCGCCAACCTGAAGACACAAAATTTTAATGTTCATACAGCAGAAACCTTCTTCAACTATGTAACTGGAACTAAGAATATCTTGAATAGTATAACTCAAATATAACATGTTACATGAATTAAAAAAAAAAAAAAACAAAAGTTTAAAGTAATATTTTGACCTTGTAATGTAGAGCAGCTTTAACATAAAAAATAACTGGTAAATATTTTGTACATTTACAAAAAAATCAAGCACTTTTTATAAGAAAGTATTACTTAGATTTGTGTGTTAAATTATTACTTATCTGGCTTATCGTCATATTAATTGATGATTGTAGAATCATAATGAAGGCATAATAATACATGCATAATAATTCTCTAAGTATTTTAAAGCAATAGTCACCAAGACCGTCTGCCGCTTGGTATACTTTTTGCATCTTACATATCTTTTTATAACACACACACACACACACACACACACACACACACACGCACGCACGTGCGCGCGCGCACACACACATACACACACACACACACACACACACACACACACACACACACACACACACACACACACACACACACACACACACACACACATACTTGTAGTCTAAGTACAGTGATACCCAAGTTAACAAACTCAACAGACTTTTTTTTTGTACTATTGAAGTAAAAAAGCTACAGTATGAACTAAAGAAATATATAGTATTGATTTGTCCTGTGTGTATATACGTGACATAATTACATTTTTATGAATTTAGTTAAAATAAAGTGTGACTTCTGGTCTGTGAATTTTCTTCATTCTTCATTTTTGACATATTAATGGTGAGTACTCAATTATTTTTTCCATGAAACAAATTAAAATGTTTTCCATAAGTTTCTATTGTAAACACTGACTTGCACATCAGTCTGCTTAGATACAGTCTTAGTTCTGGAACAAATTATCTGTTAACAAGGATACTACTATATATCAATATCCATTCTTTTTAACATTAACTTATATTTTTAAAACTTTACATCAATACGTTATGCACAACTAAATTACACCAAAAGCCATTAAAAATAAATATTATCACTATTATTAATAATTAAATTCCTTTATTAAATCATACCTATATCGTTATACCTGCTAAACATACCAAGCCAGGTAAACCAAATCCCTTCCATTTACAAATCCATTAAGTTCTTCTCTTGAAAGTACTATTTTTTTTTTTTTTAAATTGTTTTCTAAAAAACCGCAAAATTGGACATCTTGCCATGAAATGAAAGACATCTTTCTCTTTCAGATTACATAAAGAGCAGTCAAAAACTGCCCCTCCACCAAAGATATGTAACTTTCACCAAACTTCAACCTTGCCATGCTCACGAGTCGCAGGTGTCTTGGCGAGAAACACTGAATATTTACCCATTAAAAGTTGCACCTTATACTAGAAAAGGTTTTTATTGATTTATCTCTTTGGCAAACAAATTTTACAATCTATCATTTGACATTTTTAGAGCTTCAACATAATATTTGTATATTTTCATTTCAATGTGCAGGTAAGAGTGAAAATATTTATATAAAAGAAGAATGAATACACGAATGTCCTTTCCAATTCAAGCAGTATGAATATTCAAAATATTCACAAACAAGGTCAGAGGTAAGAAAGCAAAACTGAATACAGCCAACAAAAACCAACTAAATATTCACAAACCTCAACGTAAGAAATCAGTTTTTTTTTTGAGTAGTCGATGTGGCTTTTGCATTAAAGTACATTTTGATTTTCAATTTGATTCAAACTTAATTTAAAAATAAATTTTGGTAACAGCTTGAATGGGATTTTTTAACCAGAAAAACCTTTTCCAAAATGGCATCCATTTCAAACCTTAAAATCGTTTTTATTTTCTCCTTTAACAAAATCTGACTTCACAATCTTAATCAGCCTCAAAATCTTCACAAATTAAAATTTTAAAATGCTAATTTATACAGATTTTAATATTATTTATAAAACAAAATCAAATTTTCAATGATAAAAAAATGATCGTTGAAATTTGCTACCATCTTATAAACAAGACAGCTGTGTGTCATGGTTATTATTTACAGTAATGAAGTTTCATTAAAATAACAACTAGATTTCATTAAAGTACTTCTTTCAGATTTTTGAAAATATTATAAACATTATTTACAGTAATGAAGTTTCATTAAAATAACAACTAGATTTCAATAAAGTACTTCTTTCAGATTTTTGAAAATATTATAAACAGATGATAAAATCATATTAAGAAAGAACGCCACACAGTAATTGCTCTACTTACAAACTTAATATGTTCATCACGACAGTTCAGAAGTTAAGAAGTTCTGAAAATCGAAAAATATGATATTCATTGCACAAAATTCAAACACAACACTGCATTTGTAATTAACTATAGGAATCATTCCTGTAGTTATATAAAAAATCTGAAAGAAAGAAATGAATTTGTGAAATATAATTTATTAACAGGAGACTATACAAGAGAGTAGTGGAAGGAGATTAAAGGCCTGAAAGAAATGGACATTTGTCAATGAACAGTTACAAAAGTGACTTCCTTTTATAAGGACTTACTCGTAAAACTCCGTGAAGATGGTCTAAATTTTGTTTTTTCTAAACATTAAAAAATATTGTCAATCATAAAAAACCACCAGTCAATCATTTTCCAAGGTCATATTTTTCTTATTTTGCTTCCTGAACTTTTGTTCCTATCTTCAAAAGTTTGTAAATAGAGGATTTACAGGTCTTATATATTGAATTGTAGTGAATTGCCAATGTACATTGCACAATCTATGCACACAGCCTTCGAAATTAAATTCCAACACTATTATATAAAAAATTTGCTTTAAAAAGGGTTAATCTTTGCAAAAATCAAAAAAAAATTCTTGAATATTAATGAATATTCATAATTTGTTTCAACAAAATTTGAATCGTTTACCTGAAATCTGCAGTTGTATTTTTTGAACAGCTGAAACCAATCGTACGCCTGGAATATTTGGTATGCGAACTCAGTAAAACTTATCCCAACTTCCGATTGTAGACGAGAAGAAACACTGGTCCGTGAGATCATATGACCAACACGGAAATGACGACCTACATCACACACAAACTCTAGCGAGTTTAAATCTTTGTACCATTTTTCGTTATTTACAATTCTGAAACATACAATTTTCTCATCAGAAAATTGCCTTGAAATCTTAGAACTAAACTCAAAAAAGCCAATTCAAAATACAACTTTTAAATTTTAAACAATAATGAATCCACAAAACAATACAAACTATTTTTAATCCTATATAATATATCAACATGTGTAATATGTTCTTGAAGTAAACTTTGTTTAACAGACCTTTTTTTAAAAATTTAGTTTTTTAGACTCAACAATGTCAACAGGCATAAAGACAACTTTACCAGAACTCTCACCAAATGTACTCAACTTATTATATAACTGAGCGCTTCTAAAGTCTGTTCAACGTTACTCTGGGCCCGATATCAACAAAAACACGTGTCTCCACTCCAAATTGATTGGTTTATACAGTTTGAATACAGTAATCACCCATCATGCACTACTCTGTGATTAGGCAGCAGTCCATTGGTCACTAACTGATAATTACATCCACTTTCTATTCAAAGTTAGCACTCTGATTGCTTGTGTGTTCAGTTCATTATGTCATTTATAATAATTTAATTATTTTAATTACACACTTTTGTTCATTTCGACAACTTGTAATCAGAATTAATTATTTATTACATAATTAAAACATAACAGGAAGTCAATAATATTATTAGGCCTACACTAATTTATAGCATCTTATATTAGTGTTCTACTTTTAATAAAGTCAAAGTACACACACACACACACACACACACACACACACACATATATATATATATATATATATATATATATATATATATATATATATATATATCCTTAAGTATATACAAAGAGTCAAATGTACAAAGTCGTGGATCACACGTCAGAATAGACCTACATGACGCAGACATAGACTCAACAGACATTGAAGACAGGAACGCATACAGGAGAAAGATGCTCGGGTGGAAAATTCCAGAGAATGAAATACCAAAGAGAGCAGTGGTAAAATGGACGGAGGAGCGGAGGAGGATCCATGGAGACAGGATGAGGGAAGTGTGGAGGATTAGAAGGAACAAGACATGAGTCGGAGTGCTTTGCGCGATCCAACAGGGTCTATACGCAAATAATAACAATTATATATATATATATATATATATATATATATATATATACACACACACACACACACACACACACACACACGTTTCCACTCACATTTGTTTACATTGGACCCAGACTAAGGATGAACAGACTTTATATGCATAGAAAATAATCAACCCTTATTACTGGGTAACCATTATCGTGTGACTTCCAAACATATCCACAAACAAATTTCTTCTCTAGTACAATTTTGAAATGAATCCAGAATTTTTTTTACTTCAAATGTTTAATGCAAATTCACTAGCTATTATGGGAGCATACCAACTTGTTCTAAACGAGTCAAACATTTTTTTATTCTGAAGAAATATAAAACATTGATGCAATTGTTGACATAATTAAACTTTTTGTGCGAGTAAGTTGGATTTAATATCTTCTAACAGGTAAAGTTGTTTTATATAGAATTTTGTTTCTAAAAATAAAAACAGGCAAAAATCTTTTTTTTTAATGAAAATGTAATTACAATTTTTTGTAATGTAATCATAATTGAAAATTAACGCATAAAAATACCATCATAATAATTAACCTATTTTCATTTATGAATTTAAATTATTTTATGTAACCATAAATGATGCAAAAAATAGACAATTAGCCTAATTTCTCAATAATGACTGATTTGTTTTTTAATCAGTATATATGAAGCTTATTTGACTCAAATCTGTGAAGCAAATTTAATTCTTTTTTACATTAATATTCGAGAAAACAAAACAAACTCAAATTTATCACTTTTTAAATTTAATTCTAAGCCATATTTTTTATTTATCATTTAATGCAATGGCTTGAGTCTCATATTTCTACAAAATTTTATGAACTAGTTTTTTAAATTGGAAAGTTTTGTGTAGTGACCTCAAAAAATTTGCAAATAAATTTTAGCAAAATTACTTTGTTTTAAAATTTTGCTACCTACTCAGATTTGAGTTATAAACTTTTCATGAACGACCAAAATTAAGCAAAAACATATTTTCGTAACTTAGATCAATTTCCAGTTTTTTCTGAAAACCTCCAAACCATATCTTTAGAGATACAGTAACCTATACGTTTTGCTTGGGTATTTATGAACTATTTTAATAGTAAGACAATCAAAATTCTTGAGCTGATTTTGAAGAAGACTGATTTTTTTAGTTTTTATCTTAAGAAAAATTGCATTGTAAGCTGCCTATAAATAAAATATTTGAAAGATAAAAAGTTTAGGTATATAAAAATAATTAACTCACTGGTACAAATCTATACAAACAAATTCAAATTTTAACATTATCTGGACCTAGCCTACTTACAAAACAGGTTTTAAAGGCTGATCTGGCTTCTCTTTCCAATAAATAGCTTTATGATTTTCAAAAATCCTGTTAATGTTACTCTTGATGTTTACCAAGTTTTCAACAACAACATTAATGTTGAGTTCTTCCCTGTCCTTACTGCGGCCACTGGGATCCCCAATTCTTCCAGTTGCTCCTCCCACCTACCTCCACAAATATAAATCTTGAAAATATCTCCAAATCAAACAATTATACCATGAAAAGTGTTTCAATGTTATTTTATAAAAATATTAGCTTATATAAGAATTAAAGCCTCAGTAGCATGTAAAGTTGTACTTTAAAACTGATATTATAACATTTTGAAATTGCACTGTAAATTGGGACTAGCATCATAAAAACCTAACCTTAAATTTTCAAAAATCAAATTGACTATAGAAATTGTTCCACTTTTTTATTTGTTTTCATTTCAAACTGTAATTACAGATCATTTTAAAGGTGACTGACTGACAAATAAATGGTGCAAAAATATTGCACAAACTTTTTCACATTCAATTAAATAACCTAAACAAACTTATGACTTATCTCTTCAAAACTTCTTGTGCAAGAGCAATAGAAGAAGAAAAAAACAAAAAACAGAGCCAATGTTTTATTTTTACAACTTACTCCAAGCAAATTGTATTTCAAATTGCTACATTATATTCAAAAAAAGCATGTACTTTCTGTTAATTAATTAGTCATGCTGTTCTAAAGATTTACAAGATAACCAAAGTTGTAACAAAACAGTTAGACCTATATTAATAAATTATTAACATAATTCTGCAGCTGTAGTTTGTCTTACCAATGTAATAACTTGGTGGCCAGCTCGCTGCCAGTGTAGAAGATTCATCAAAATAAGTAAGTTGCCAACATGAAGGCTTTTGGCTGTAGGGTCAAATCCAGCATACACACACTGAGGTTCTGCATTCAGTAAATCTATTATGTCTTGCCTAAATAAATTAAATGTGATTAATATAATATTTTTCTTTAGGTTTTTTAAAACTTTTATTAGATATTCACTAATCATATTATGAATATGGATATATGTTGTAGTTCAATCCTACAAAATAAAAAAATCCTGCTTGAAGGTATACATTCCTGGATAAATTTGAGTTTAACAAAAGGCACACAAATGTTCAGTAATACTTGTTTTAATAAAAAAATATACTATATTTTAAATATTTTCATAATAAAAGAATTGTTATTATTAAAAAAAAATGTTTTAACTAGAAACAAATCATTTTATTCAAATATCTGAAAAATTAAAAAAAAGTTTTTGTTGTACTTTTAGGTGATTTACTAAAGTTGTTGATTCTTGTTTATTACTGAATTAAAAGATGTTCCTTATGGAAAATTAAATTTGTTACGATAAATTGCGATTTTTTTATACAAACTTTTATGGAACTATATTGTGATATCATTGCAATTTAAATCATATGAAACACGAGAGATTTACTACACCAAGGTCACTGGCAGAGATATTATAGTATGGCAGCTATAATTTGTGAATTTTGCGATTTGACTCTTTTTGTGGCATATATCCAGTATAGGTTGTTTTCGATTTTTTGGTAATTTTTTCACTAAAACACTTTATTATATGCCCAAAAGCAATAATCCAAAATATAAAAGTGCAGAAAGCATGGGAAGTACAATAAAATTGAAAATAAAAGTGACCCGCATAACCTCGGAATTGCTACTACGTGAAAGTAGGTAACGTGTTTTAAGAAAAACCCTTTCTTTTTTTACAAAAAAAGTACTTAATAACATAGCTGACACTGTTGTTGGGTGGTGTACCTAACTTGCATGGTTGTTGGGTAGAACAAACACCTTTATTTAAAAAAAAAAAAACAAACCTAACTGATTATTGTTAGGTTATTGGGTGGTTGATTAGTGGTTGTTGGGTGGTGAACACGGTTATTGCACGATAATAACTTTTGTTAACAAAAATATTAGATAACCTGATACAGCATTGGATAAAAAAGTTATTTAATTGAACAGTAATTCTGTAGATAATGTGTTTTTGATTGCTAAAGCAACATTTTATTAAAAAAAAAATGCAACGACTTAACTGACATGCTTGTTGGGTAATGAACCTAACACAAAAAGAGGCAAATTGCAAAGTTCACACATAATAGACGTCATTTTAACAATGTTTTCATTACAAGAACGAACAAATGAAAAAAGGAATAAGCCTTAATGTTTAACAATGGCTGCAGAATGTGTAATGTGCATAAGCAGTAAGTATATGTAGTTAATAATAAAGCGCATGACCATAATGCAATGTAAACAACAATGACACCACAATATAGTTCCATAAAAACGACCCAAAATCATAAGCAATCTTTAAATTAGATAATAAAGAATAAAATAAACAAACAAATATTCAAAAATCACTATTTGCAAAGAATATCCTACACCACATAATTACCATAAAAAAATATTCAAAAATCACTAATTGAAAAAAAAACAACCCTCACTGCATACCCTTTTTTAGTTTTGGTTGGGATTATGCTCATGTTGTTTATTTTCTTATAAATCACAGCATTATTATCGAGTTTTGAAGTATAGCATACAGAACCATGCCAGGTTCTTTACATCAACTGTATTAGTTACGTTGTTAAGATAATTTTTTAAAGTTTCTACTGTTTTTATTTTGAATTACAAGCATTTAATTAATTGTTTTTGCGATAAAAACAAGTTAGCTATTTTTATAATTCCCATTTTAATCTAACCCATTTTTGTCTGCACATTTATATTTTTAACTACTAATATTAGGCGTTGTAAGATTTTACTGCTGTCCAGGTCGACCGTAGCCATGGTACCACTGTATAAACAAAGAATTCACCAATTCTACAAAGCAGCGGCTGCATTATATCTGCCACAATAACATTTATTATAAGGTTAGTAACTACTTTAATCAAACAGGATTTTCGCCCATCATCCGTGTCAGTAAAGTTCACCACACAACAGCCGTGTCAATTAGGTTAAGGAGTTTCTTTTTCAAAAAAAAAATTTTTTTCACCCACCACCGTGTTAGGCCTAACAACCATGTCACTTAGGTTATGGAGTATTCTTTTTAAAAAAATACGGTTTTCTTCACCCAAAAACCGTGTTAGACCGTTTTCACCCAAAAACCGTTTTATCGTTTTACCGATCTACAACACGTTACCTACTTTCGTGCGGTAGCAATTTTGAGGTTATGTTGGTCATTTTTGTTTTCGATTATTATTGTACTTCTTTCCTCGCTTTTATATTTTGAATTATTGCTTTTGGGCATGTAATAAAGCGTTTTAGTAAAAAAATATCGAAAAATCCAGGACAGGCTACACTACATAATTACAATTAAGAAAATTGATAAATCACCTTAAAGTGCAGATTTACAAAAAAAAGGCCAATTATCCAACTTACTTAGAAGTAGAAGGAAATATGTCTTCAAACATTCCACGTTCATGGAGTTTAAGTATATTTCTATTGCAGTATAATCGAATATTGCACTTTTGACAATTAACTTTGTAGAAATATTTCATAAGGTTTGTGTACCGAAACATTTTGTTATTATATATATTTAGGTACATACAAATAATAATAGTAGGCCTTTTTACACAATTTTATAATTTACAATTAAAGTTATGAATTACCAAAACTACTTTAAAAGTTGCATAATTATTTAATAAACGACACACGATTACTTTAGATGCTATTAAACCGGCAAAATACCCATTTGGTTTCATACACATAACCTAAAAACCTGAACCTGAACACAGATTGAACACACAACACAGATTTGAAAAATATTTACTAAAAACTCATATTAAATGTAATGACATCTGAAACATCAGTGTTGATATTGATTACCTTATTTGATAATACTTTGTACACTTTTTTGTATATTATAAAACTATAAGAATATCAATGAATTTAACATCATACCTGAAGTTATTCATTAGCGGAAATAATTATGTTTTTTGTATTTATTTATTTTTACAGCGAGAAATATTATAAAAAAGTCCTAATTTTGTTAATTGTTTTTATATAGTAGTAGGTATTGTTAGCTGAAACTACTTTATACGACCTAAAATGTAATACATCACACATAATAATTATTTTGAATGTGCATTTATATGCAAATAATTTTGATTTTGGTTTTTTTATAGGTTGGTTAAGCTGTAACAATTATACAAACGGCAACAACAATGAACGATTTCAATATTTTAAAGTGAAAGTGAAAATGATTTAGTGCCTTTTTAGAAAAACTATAGGTGGTATTGGTTTTTACATTTCTTTTTAATCCTTACAAAAAATATTAGATTAAGTAGTTAAATAACTGACGTATATTTTTCAAATTAATTAAAATTAATTATTATTTTGAACATTGTGAGATGCATACATTGAAGGTTTTTAATTAAGCTATTTTGACTGATAAGTTAATTTTAAGAGATGTGGTTGATAACTGTATCATATGATTCATAACAATATTATAAACGAGAAGTCTTGATATACAGTGTAACAAGTATCAGTTTATTCAGTAATAGTATATGAACACTTTTTAATATGACTAATCAGTGGACACCAGTACACCAACCTCCTCATCCTTTTACTGTTAGTGGCTTATCTCTTTTGGGTGAAAAGATATTGCAAGCCATTCATTATGAATGGAACGTAACAAATACAAATATTGAAGCTGAAAATGTTTACAGAGCTAGAGGATCAATAAATTGTTACTCAACAAATTTTAAACAAAATGTCAATACAGATTTAACGCCAGCAATACAATCCAAATCATGGAAATTAACAAGATATGATAATAATTCAATTCAAATTAAAAATCTTAATTCCCAGTAAGTAGTTTCCTTTTTAAAAACAAGAAAAGCAATAATATTTTTAGAAAATAATTTACATTTTTTATTACTAAATTGTTTATCTTTAAATTTATTATTTTACTGACATGTAGGCTAAAATAATTTCTTCATCTTTCTCATAGCGATCTCATCTGTAAATAAAAAATATTTGAGTGGTGTTAAATTATTGATTCAAATAACGAAAATATGTAAGATATGGATTTTTACTATCATTTGAAAGCTCAGTACAAAGTGTTTAATAAACAAAACTTATATTCTCATAGAGCTGAACTGTTTATTATTTGGTATTTATATTGAATTATAAATTCTACACTTGGTATGCATAATAAATAAACTTTCAGATAGGTACTATAAATAATAAACAGTTCAACTCTGAGAATATCAGTTTTGTTTTTTAAACACTTATTTGTACTGAGCTTTCAAATGATGGTAAAAATCCATATCCAACATATTTTTGTTATTTAAAACAATAATTTAACACCACTCAAATATTTTTGTAGAAATATGTGTCATTATTGTAACATAGCCACCGGACCACATATTCAAATGATTAGGATTATATACCTATTCTTCCCGTCAGTGGTCTATCAGACTATTACTACGGTTTGAACATTCATCTTCAGGATACAAAATGTTAAATTCCTCTGTCGAAGTCGTCACAAAGTCAAACAAAACATTAAAACATACATCACAAACACTAAGTCGCACATTTAAAATATTCATCATAAAAATTAGGCGGCCAAGCTACACATGCGACTCGTGCGCCGTTAACGTTCACAGTCCGAATGTAATTTTATGATGAATATTTGATAAATATTTTAAATGTGTAATTGTGCTTAGTGTTTGTGATGTATGTTTTAATGTTTTGTTTGACTTTGTGACGACCTTGACATAGGGATTTAACATTTTGTATGGCCTGAAGATGAAACTATAAAGTTTCGAAACCACGGTAGCCTTTATGAGGTGAGTTGATAGACCACTGACGGGAAGAATAGGTATATAATCCTAATCATTTGAAATATGTGTGTGTGTGTGTGTGTGTGTGTGTGTGTGTGTGTGTGTGTGTGTGTGTGTGTGTGTGTGTGTGTGTTTGTGTGTTGTGTGTATTAATGTTATAATACTGTTTCAGAAACACTGACTTGCAAAACCGTAAATCTACAATTTTATGTCAAAATTCCCAAAATATTTTGAGTAATTTTGCAACTGTTGACGATCTATTTGAAACATCAGTCAATAAATGTACTTCTGTTACATCCCATTTGGATGATACTGTTAAAAACAACCAGACACATGAAAATGAAGATAGTACTTTTTCTTCTCCTGTTATGGAATTCGATGATGGGGTTTTATATTCCACGCCATTTGGAGGAGTTGTTAAAAAAACAGATGATCAAAAGACATTGGATAAAATTACAAATATTGGTGACAATCATAATGTAGGAAGTTATGGAGTTTTGAATGAAAAATATGACATAGAATTAGAAAATAATAAACAATATGAAAATAATTTAAAGAAAACTACTTTTTCAATAAATGATTTGTTTGTGATTCCTGAACTAAATGAAAGTAAAAAACAAGGCTTTTATGATAATGTTTCGAGTCCTAGACCTAATGAAGTTAAGGATCAATATTTTAAAATGGTAGATAATAATAATAAAAAAACACAACAATTGAAAAGAAAAGAACCTTGCAAAGTCAAACAAATTAAAAGGAATACTAAAATTACTTCTTATTTTCCATCAGTTGTGCCTTTAAAGAAAAAATCAGCTGTTTTTGAATTAAAATCAAAACAGTTCATTAAAAATGAGCAATTTAATAAGTTTAGCATTAGACAAAATCTTAATACACAGTTCTACACAGATACATTGTGCGGTGGTTCAGTAATAAATGACAACAATAAAAATGCTTTTTATGAAAAAAAGTGAAAACTGAAACTACAAAAAACAAAAGCACTCAAAGCAAACAGGAATTGGAGCATGAATTATTTTCAAAAAGAGAAAATTTCTGAACAGTAATAAAGTTTTATGCAAAGTTCAGAATGATTTGAAACAAGATTTGAATCAGGATAAAATTGACGGAAGTTGTTTAAATAAGTCTACTTCCATTGTTTCAAATTTAGATTTAACTTCTACAAAGCAATCCATTTCAATAGACAATAATGATTATTCACAGTTTATTTCGATCACAGACTTATTTTCTCCTAGTGTTCACACTGAAAATAAAGATCAAACTGCAGAAACAGTTGAATCATTAAATTTTGATATTAAAAATCAAAATTACGGAAATTGTGATTCAACAGCACTAAAAAAACTACATGATTCTGAAAATTCACTAGATCAGCAACAAAATGAAAAAAGGTTATTTTATCACCAACTAAAAGTGTAGATTTATTTGCTTCCCAAGTGTCATTTAATTATGTTAGTTTGGAAAATCAACAAAATAAATTGAGTAATGAACAGTGGCAGGAAGATATTCAGATTGTGAAACACCAAATTAATACAAACACAAGTAAAGGTGAAATAAACAAAAAAGGATTTGTAAAGTTAGATCATAATAAGAAAGTAGAAGAAAATAACAGTGAAGGAAACAGAGGTACAGTAATAAATGAAAAACGAATTGTTGGTAAAGAACTATGTGCTTTCAATGACAGAATTACTACTAAGTTATTAGACTTCGCTCATGCTAGAACAAGCAAAGAACAAAACAAAAAAGGTGTTTGTGAAAAACAATCAAATTCAAAAGTTGGGGATTTGAATTCAGATATTGTAGAAAACAAAACAGACATAGAAGAAAATAAAATAAATTATGAGCAGTTGGAAAAACCAATGAAAGACCAACAAAACAAATTCAAAGTAAGTAACAAATTGAAATTAAATTTTAAAGGAAATAATATTAACAATGAAGATAGAATAGAACAAAATAATGACTTGAAGACTTGTTCTGGAAACAATATTTGTCAGGAAAATATTGAAAACAAAAAAGTAATTTGTAAAGAAAATGATATTAAAAAAACTAACAATTCTTCTATGAAGTCGATAATGAAAACTAATGAAAAGTCAAACAAACCTATAGGCACTCCTGTTAGAAAAGTAAGTTATGATTCTGTAGTAAATGTATTAAATCATAGTGAAAGTGATATTAGTAAAGCACCAAGTAAGAATATTTTACAATTTTTCCCAACTAAGAAAAAGCCTACCTTGAAAAACAAAATTAACAAAGTAAAAACGCTAAATATGTTTGATAAAAACAGACAAAATATTGTAACTAAAAAACGTAATGAAAAAACAAATATAGAAAAAGCAGAAGATAAGGATGCAAAAGACTGTATTGAAAAAACATCAGGGGAGAATGTTAACAAAAGAAATGTAATAATTCCAGAAATGTTTAATATGAAGTGCAATGGAGTGGTGCGTAAAAAACCATTATTTGTGCCTCCATTGAAGAAAATTGAGATTCAGGTAAACTTATTGTATATTTCTAAGTTATTCACTTAACTTGATGAGCAAATATGAAAAATTACTCTCTTCAGTACACCAGAGGCTTGATTATCTGGATCATATTTTTCCAAAGTTCTGACCTATCTGATATGATTTTAAAAATTTCAATAAGAAAAAAGGATGTTTTTGTTATTTCCATGATGACAAAAGTTGGACTATTGTTCAGAATTAACTACTTTTATAACTTCCGGATATTTAAAAATAGTAAAAGAATCATTTTTAACAGGTTACTTATGGAAAACATTACAACTAAACAATTGTTCAAATGTCAAAACAAAACAGCAGTGTAGTCACAATTTGTTTTATGATAAGTAAAGATGCAGTGTGACATTGACAGTTGAGCACCACTTTTTGTTGGCAGCTAGGTTTTTGTTTACCTTCATGCTTATTATGAAACAAGATTTTTGTGTTACCGTATTTTTTTTCATAGATACAGTTTAAAAAACAGTAAACTGGACTACCTTGTTGTGTATTATTTTTAATACAATGTTACAGAAGCTGTAACATAAAATTTTTATTTTCTCTTTATTTTTAGTCTTGATAAATAAATTTTATGTTTGTATTCATGTGTTGCAAATTTTACTAGGATCCCAAAGACCCACCTCTGACTACCCTTTACTGTTACAAAAGAGGTGAAAACTTTTTTTGGCCTATAAATCGTGTTTACTCGTGACAGAAATAAACACTGCTGTATGGCAGCTTGTGATAATGTTATTTCACATTGTAATATACCGATAAGTGATATTTTTATATTGGTTCGCTTATCAAAATTTCATTTTTCCAAAAAAAGTATTGGTCCCATCAAGTTGGGAGAATTGATTCCCTAGTGTATTAATGCAGGAACAGTTGTAGTAAAATCAGATGTTTAGGTGAACATTACCCACACTCTATATTACCATAGTGTAACAATTTCCATAGAATATTATATGTTACATTTTTATATTTATAAAGTAGATAAAAAATAATATGTAAACATTACTTAACAGGAGTTACTCACACCTACCAAGGAAAATAATTTTATAATTTTGGATAGCGTTAACATCTCCGGAGTGGAAGAGAAACTTCAAAGTAACGACTTAAAACAAACAGTCCTTACTGTTGTATACAGGTATGACTGAAGAGGGATTTTTAATTATAATGATGTTTTGACAAATAATACAATTCCTTAAATCCTAGACAGGTTACAATAAAATTTTATTTTATTTTATCTTTCTAATAATATTTATAAAACTTCAACTGGATTTTTTACTAGAAAGGGAATAATAAAATTCTTACTATCAGTATCTTAATATATGATTTTTACTTTGTTTTTGTAATAAAGGTTAGTTACCTTTTATAAACTGATTGTGAGAAATTATAATTAATTATCATTTTTAATGTTTGTTTTTATCTTGCTTAATTTAATTTTTAGTTTGATATTTTAGTAATACTATGTATTTACATACTTCGTTTTTATTTATTATCAGGAGCTACACAAATTAACTAATGTAATGTTTACAATTTTATTTTGATTGTATTTTTGTAGGGAAGGTTATACTTTACTAAATAAACCTACAACACCAGTTAAAGTAAGTCGTTGCAATCCTGATGGGCTGATGATACTTGTAAATTGGCAACACTGTTGTGAATATTGGTACTGCAAGGTGAATACAGCATATTGGTCTGGGGAAGGTTTGCTGCGTGTTCGGTAAGCAGATTGTTGGTTAATATTTTATAGTAAAAATAACATTATATACGGTTATGAAGTGTTTGGTCATTGCTAGATGCTGCTATGGCTATGGAAATTAATGAAAAGATGACTTTTTAATAAAATAATAGAAGAACTAAAACAATCAGTCTGAGAATACATATATTTTATTGGCAATCAGTGAATTAAAATTAATGAGGAATTAACTAAATTTAGTGCATTCAATTAACCTCATTCACCTTTCCAAAACTAACAACTAGCTCTTCTTTACTGTGTATGTTTGGACAACTTACAAGAGTAAAACAGTTAGTTACTGCTGCTTTTTCCTTCTACTTTTTACTGAATTTGTCAGTTTTGACACATATGAAATACATCCTTAATGACCATTCCTCATTGCAATGTGGAGTCTGTCCAGCCATGCATGCTAAGTAATTATGAAAAATTGCTTATCTTGTTCTCAAATGAGAAATTCCACAATATGCAAGCCATGCCTGCAATATTAGCCATGTGTGGCTATCAAATGCTCTAGTAACAATTATGTGATCAATATGGTTCACTACGAGTATGTTTACAGACCGCTATTCTGTATTCTACTGTTCTTCCAGTATGGTGTGTCACCATTTTTTGGCCAACCAACTAATGTTGTAATGTTGGTGTTACTGTATCTTAGAGTGTTTTGTTCTGTTGTTTGTGCTTACTCTTTGAGTGATGGAACTATAATTGAAGAAGTTTGTGTCCATCTGATTGTTTGGGACAGCACACTGCAAATATATAGAGACACTTCATTGAAGGACAAAGCTTGGGGAAATGTTTTCCAATGTGTTACAAAAAGGAAGTAAGGAAACTGATATTCTTATCAAATGTAACATCAAATGTTGCATTAAGTGTAATGCAACAAATGAGTAGTACTAATTACACACATCAAGTGATGATATTCACTGAACAATTTATGGTTTTAATTGATTGGGTGTACTTATTCGACTCTTTTTGTCAAAGAGTACAACAAAACCAAGTCATCATTACTACCACTATTGTAATTGTTATACAAAATCCAAGCTCAATTCATGGTACCTGTACAGAAACCAAATACTCTCAAATTGATTTTCTAATTTTTTTCTGCATTTAAATGTTTTCAAGTAACTGAACAATGCAAATATAAATGTTGTTTTTAAAATGTTTAAAAAAATTTTAGAAATAGTGACATAAAAGCTATGTATAGACATAAAAGCATGCATATCGCAAACAGCTTTAAAATGTTAATCATATTTTTGCAACCAAATATAAAAATGAAAATGATTATAAGTTTAATACTAAGCTTGTGGAAGATCAATGTAATGGCCAACAATGCAACAAAGTTTTACATTTGGTATGAGCGTTTGTAAATTTGAAAAGTGGGACCTTGAGCTTAGACCAAGAGATGCTTACATTCCTTGGGTAAAACATTACTTGCGCCAGTTGTTTCAGGAATCTCCAGTGTTATTTGATTTTCAGTTCATCACATTGGATATTTGTTATTTGATATTTTATATGTGTTTATTTAGTGGTTTGTTTAAATTTTAATGTAATAATGAACTCCTAAGGGCAAAACATGGATGGCGGTTAACAGAAACTGGCGGTTGAAATTTCACAGAGTGGTTGATTAACAGAGTGGTGCTTAATCGAAATTTCACTATACAGTGATGGCTTATGGTCAAACTGGACAATAGTCATATCGAACAACAATCTAATTTACGAAATTAAAAATGACCTGCATAACAGTTTAGGTTTCAGATAAAGGTCTGAACATATTATAAGAGTATTTTCATTTTGTTAACTTCTTTTTCTAAGCAGATGTGTAAGTATAGAGATGACATTGTGATGTGCTACAGAAATAAACATTGTACTGAGTTTAAGGTAAACAAGCCTTTGATTGATGGGTGTTTTGTTTTTGTAGAGCAATTATTTACATGATATTTCTTAGTTATCTGTCCTCAGAATGCCCACTCTATTCCCTTTTCTGCCATCCTAACTAATTTTACTTAGTGTATTATCAACTCTTTTACTGTGTGTGTAATTTGTTAGCCCATTAAAAAATTTAAACAGTTATAATATTATTGTGTTACATACTTTTGATTTTTAAATTTAACAAAACATGGCTTTGTGCAAAAGTTTCATATTGTTGTTTAAATCCTGTTTTCAATTTTTTTTGTGAATATTAATTAAATGGGTCCTAAAAAAAAGTCCTTGTGGTAGTGGAAGTAAAAGACAAACTTTGACTATTGAACTAAAAAAAAGCTACAGTATGAAATAAAAATTATACAGGACAGTATTGATTTGTCCTGTTTGTACATGTGACAAAATTACAGTACATTTGTAGGATTTAGTTAAAAGAAAGTGTGACTTGTGTTCTGTTAATTTTCTTCATTCTTCATCTTTGACATATTGATAGTGAGTACTCAATTATTTTTTTCTATGTAACAAATTAAATGTTTTGCATAAATCTCTATTGTAAACACTGACTCGCACAGCAATATGTTCAGATAGTTCTGGAATGAATTAAGACTGTTAAACCACTGTACCACTGTATTTTTATATAGATGACAGTACTGCTATTTATGTTAAACACCACAGTACTAAATACAATATTAGCAGGCTTTGCTAGTAGTTTTCTAAATTTTAAGTACCTCTTTTCTTAATGCTTTGTTTTAGAGTACTTTTGGACTACTTACTGTCCCCTAGATGTAAAGGCAGAACAATCTGCTATGAAGCACAAGCAGTCTGCATGCTGGTGATGGATTCATTTCAACTTAAAACTAAAGGTAAGGTAGTAGTGCCAATCAATCAACATGAACAAAAAGCTGTAAAATTTTCAACTTTTATTATACAGGCAGACTTGTATAAATTTTTTCTATAAAGGAATAATAATGGGACAAATGTATAATCACAACTTTTAGACAAGGAAAGATTTGTGTCATATATTTGTTTTGTGCTTCAAAATTGGTAATGCATACCATCTACTTAAAGATCAAGTTGTATGCAATTATTTTTTTGTGTATTTACAGGATGTGAAAGATGGAGTGTACAGGACCCAATGGTAGGCTGCTGGCTGCTTGACCCTGATAATCCTCCACAGGATTTCAGGAAGGCTCTGCAGCTTTTAAATATGGATCAGGTGGGTTTGCATTTGTTAAAGTTTGATCTTGATGGTAACACATAATGGTTTTGGTACAGCAGGATGTTGTGTTTAATTTGAAACATAAATATGTGTGTTCTACTGTTTTTGAATATTTTAAAAATATTTTTACAGGCTATATTTTTTTTACTTACAATGAAAATTAACAATTACTTTCTTACTGTATGAACTAAATAAAAAGTATTATTTTAAATTATGACAGAAAATTCAACTTGGTATTTTATATATTTATTCACATTTGTACAATTTATGTTTCCAATCAGGCTTTGCCTTGGAAGTCTAATCTCTTTTTCTAAGTACGTTGTTTTCTTTTACTTTTGATTTATTTAGTTGTCATAATCATGTAAAATGTATATGTAAGCTAGATATTATATAAAAGAATTATGAGAATAAATAAATTTAGTACTTAAGTACAGTGGAACCTCAACTTTACAAATTTTATTCGTTCTGGAAGTTGTTTCGTAATTTAAAAAATTTGTAAGTTAACTCACATTTTACATGTAATTTGCCTAATTTGTTCCACCACCCCCAAACCCCTCCCCACACAATGAAAAAAAATACATACATTTATGTCAAATATGGAAAAAATATGCATTAATAAAACACAGATAAAACCTGAAAAAAAACGTATTACTTACACATATTATATACTACATTACATATACATAATACTAATATAAAGTAATGCATGTAATAAAGTTTCTTACGTCTAAAGATTCGGATATATTGTGGGAGAAGGCGGTGGCGAAGATTGTGGATATGGAGGAGGAGGAGGAGGAGATGAATGTGGAGAGCTGAGAGGGAGCATACGTGCATGCATACACAGTGTATTACAAAATAAAATTTAACATTAAGAATTAAAAAGAATTTAACACTTTTTAATTTTTTTTAACTTTTTAATTTTCTTAAAATTTTTTAACACTTTTTAGAACTTAATTTTTAATTATCATCACTTTATTTTGCCTTTTTGGGTTTCCTTTCACCTTCCCCAGTTTTATCTGATGTACATTTGGTGAAATAACAGTCCAGCATGGAATGTTTTTGCTGACTTTTAAGAATGCTTCTGAAATGCACTAGGCAAAAGTCATCAAACTGTATTTGTAAACACTTTTTCAGAGTGTTTTTTCCACGAGTTCAACAATTTCGTGGAATTTCACAAGGAATCCTTTTATTTTGGCTGTGGATGTGATGGATTTCATTACAAAGAAAAATATAAGTTTTTGCAGGTTAGCGTCGTTTTGTTAGTTGAAGCACATTTCATAAGTTGAAATTTTTGTTAGTAAGGTCATTTGTAAGTTGAGGACCCACTGTACTTCTGATGAATGTATATTTCCAGGTTTCTTGAGTCCAAAAAGTGGTTTTTACTAAGATTTCTATTTGCTATGAGTAGTTTAGTCTATGTTCATACTGCTGGAGACTAAACTAATTGGTTGATTTTGATAAACTTTAACTTGTAGATGTAGTTGGCATATATTTAATTGTTTAACCAAAATTGTTAAAAAATTTGAAAAATTATACAAATTTTACTTTTTAAAATTAGGTGTAACAATTTTGAAAAAAATCTGCTAGAAAGCTATTGACATAAAAAAAATGAAATCATGTAATTACTTGAAATTGTAATCAGATATTGTTCATCATGAGATTTGTGTTGTACAATATTGTACTCAAATCTATAAATCAAATTTAAATTATATATGTTCATAGTTTAGAAGTAAATAAAAATAAATATATGAACCTTTTCAGCTGTTTTTCCTGGTTCACTTACAAACAGTAAATACTGCTTTTGTTTAGATTTTAATACAATGATTTGAGTTATGAATTTTCATAAATGATCAAGATTTGAACAAAATTACATGAACTGATTTTCAAAAGGCATTTTCTGTTTGACATTTGTCTATAGCTTGTGAGAAAGTTTGTGTAATATGTTTACACAATTATTTGTTATTTTTTTAAATAAATTATTTATTTTTTATAGGTAATTATTTATTTTTTAAATTAATTGATTAATTTTGTTTTATTAACTTTAATGTTTCATTTAAATGTCCAGTCCACAATGAGGTTAGAAAGTTGTTTTATACTCTAACCTCTAATCCTCTCTTCTCAATCTTCATTGCTTACCAAACTTCCTAATATTAGGAGTTAAAATTGTAATTATAATAATTAGTTCTGAAGATTGTAAAGAATACTATTGACAAGACTCAGAAAAATTGTGAAACTGTTGACATACTGCCTGTTGTTATAAACAATAAGGTTTATAGGACAGCAGTTTCAATAAAAGCTTGGAGGAAATAGGTGAAAAGACTGTCTAGAAGGGAGTGCATAAAGGTTCAGACCAAAACCGTCTTCACGGGACAACTTGTTGCTAGGTGGCAGCTGCCAGTGAAACATTTCCACATGAGAAATTACTGGGCAACTACAGGCACACAGACAGTGTTTAGACACAACCTTTTGAATATCTTTGGTTAAAATCATTTTGAGTAACAACTTTTTTATATTTTGGTAAAACGTTCAAATACTTTGTGAAAAATTAGTTCAATACTTGGTTGTGGCCTAGTAACGGAATGGTTTAATATATAGCCCATGTAGAGAGGATATATTTTAATAGGTTATTGATTGGAGAGAGAATAAATATTTAAAGGAAGCAGAATAAATATCTTGTAATTTATTTGTATACTGAACCACTGATGGAAAGTTGGAAAATTTGTTCGAACCTGTTTTACTTAACACTACATAAATTTCTATTTTGAGTTAGCAGTTCTGTAGTCTTGATGGATATTTTAATTTGGAGCTTTACATTTGCAACTTATATTTTTTATCTGTATCTCTCATGTCTGAAAATTTTCCATAATGTTCCTAATTCAGGCTTAAAATTTGTATCTTTTAGTTACAGTTGCTAGTTGTTGATAACATTTTACTAACAAGTTTTTAAATTATGTTAAAAACAAAATTTTGTATAACTTAACTTTTAATTTTTTAGAATGTCATGGAAAAACTTGGAGGCTATGATGCCAAGGTACAAGCATGCAAAGTGTTACCAGTATTAGGACTAATGATGGATTGTGTAGAGCAAAGACTAAACAAGGTATCATTATGGTCACTGTTTCAAGACATGGAGATGAGGCTCCTACCAATATTAGCTGGTAAACAAATAATTTAATATAAAATGATAAAATAAGAAAATGTACAATTTTTGTATGCACACGCGCGTGTGTATACACACACACACACACACACACACACACATTCACTACTCTACATAGCTTGGCCAACTCTAAACTGTAAAGTGACCTGAGTGATGAAATGAGTGACACTGGCTTAATGGTGTATCAAATGAAGCCTTGGGAAACCTGGCAACTTCCCAGTATACCTTACCTATGCATGCAAGCCTCTGTGTGAGCAGACTTCATTTCCCTAGCTACTTGTGAGTCAGTTTAAGAATGTAAAATAGAATGAGCGGGACCTCACTGCACAACAAAAGGTTGGCAAAATGAAACAAAAATTCTGAAATGAGGGTACATTGAAAGGGAATTACAAGAGCAAGCTCCTGGGATAAGGAACTGGGAAGTCACCAATTATAAGTAGGGGAGGGGAACTACTCACCTTGATCCAATCTAAATTCTAGACATTATGAAGAGACTAGGTCTGGAGAAGGCCTTGTAATTGATCATCTCAGGAATACAGAAAGGAAGCAAATATACACCTGCAAAGGTCTATAGAGTGTAATAGTAACACTATAGTATTTCAATCATTAAACCTGATGGCTTACAGGGTTCATATTCATATTCTCAATGGAATTTGAAAACTTAAAATGCTAATTTATGCAAATTCAATCATGACTGCTATAGTAAATTCATATTACTATGAACACTATAGTAATTCATTCATTAAACCTGATGGCTTACAGGGTTCATATTCATATTCTCAATGGAATTTGAAAACTTAAAATGCTAATTTATGCAAATTCAATCATGACTGCTATAGTAAATTCATATTACTATGAACACTATAGTAATTCATTCATTAAACCTGATGGCTTACAGGGTTCATATTCATATTCTCAATGGAATTTGAAAACTTAAAATGCTAATTTATGCAAATTCAATCATGACTGCTATAGTAAATTCATATTACTATGAACACTATAGTAATTCATTCATTAAACCTGATGGCTTACAGGGTTCATATTCATATTCTCAATATAATTTGAAAACTTAAAATGCTAATTTATGCAATTCAATCATGACTACTATGATAAAATCAGATTATCAAAAAAACTGTAAAATGAAGACGTTATAATTTTGTTAAGTTTATTAATGGCCAGCATTTTTAAACAGATGAGCAGGTTTGTTTACGGATAAAAAACTTGTCTAAAATAATATAACAAAAGAGTATCAAAATTTCATGTTATTTATTTAATGCTGTTATTTTTCATAAATTTGTTTTTTCCACATCACTGAGACAGCCGTAAATCATGATTATTTTTTTATAAATTGTCATAGTTTTTTATTGCATTATTTATATTTAAGAATGTTTTTAAAATACCAACTGTTATTTCTTTTCAGTAATGGAATGCCAAAATATTTGTGTGGACAAAAATAAGTTGCAAGAATCTGCAGCTACTATTGAGGTATAAGTAGTAATATTTTTGTTCTTAAAATTTTCTGCCTTAATTACCCCTAAATATTTTGTTGTTTTCAACCCCTATATTTTTCTTGACTTTAGACCACCAAAATACCATTTCACCATGTTTTTAGTGATTGATCACATGGTTTACAAGTAAGTGGTGCTCCAGCAATAGGCAAACACACACACACACACACACACACACACACACACACACACACACATAACGCAATGGGTTTACCTATGGAGTCTGGAAAATACACGTTGTCCAGATAAGTAAAATATCTCACTTCTTTATACCAACAGCAATGGAATGATGGGATCATATATACTTTTCTACATAAATTGGTATTTATTAAACCTGTATCATAATAGAAGAAGCTTCCCTTGCTTTGTTTCATGAAGATCTGACAACATAATGCAAATCATCAACACTTTAAACAAAATTGTTTTCTTCTAATTAACAACAAATCAATATAAATAAAATTTGTCATTATATAAATAATATACACAATAAGAAATTATTTGAGTTTTTACATTAAAGTCAAGTATATTAGATTTGTGTTATTTACTTTTTTAGAAGAGACTGAAAGAATTACAAGAAGCTGCATATAGCATAGTAGGCCGAAGTTTTCAAATCAACTCACATGTCCAACTGAGGCAAATACTCTACAACGAAATGAAGCTTGACACGAAGTATAGTATCAAAGTGAAGCAGACAACACAACAGGGATCAAAATCTACTTCAGAACCAATGGTAAGCAAGACAAATATCTGTGGTATGGCTTGGTTTACGTTTATTTCTAATCACTTGCAAAAGCATTTTTTGTTTTTGTTATTTTAAAGCAAAAAGCACATTGAGGCTATTATTGCATCCCTAATTATAAGTGTCAAAGTAAAGGTTATTAAAGTCGTAAGTGTAGTGTTGCAAGTGTAAGTGTGTGTTAGACTCGGGTACCGCAAGGGAAGTCTAAATCCTCTAAATAGGTGCAGCTAGTCTGCAACCCCCTGCAGGGACTTGAAAAAGCAAGAGGGAGCAATCATTCATGTTGCATATTAGGAAAGGCTCGGTGGTTGATGTGGCTAAAGCACTGATCAGTCTACTGTGTCTTGGAACTGTGCACCTCAAGGTTCTTAGGCCCACAGTTACTGCCTTTGCTTTACCCTTACCATTATTGCTGATCCCTCATCCTCATTTGTCTAGCTGGCATAAACTATGGATGTTAAGCAAAAAAAAGTGCATAGTAGAAATTAAGAATTATTTAGCGGTAAGGCTGAGTGGGCAAGAGCAGATGAACAAGTTCGGTTTGAACCAAGTATCAAATTAATTACATGGGCAGTACATAAATCAGGGTAATCCAATTTCTGTACAACCCTGTGTTGCTATGTTTCAGTTACGGCTGTTAGAGAATGTGCATCCTTTACCCAAGATAATTCTAGAGTACAGACATTTGCAGAAAGTCAAGTCAACATATGTGGATGGCATCCTCCAACATTTGCACAAGGACAGTACTGTTAATACCACATGGTATAGTAGAAACGTTTTGTGATTCATTGTTGTTTTAGAGGGTACATTGTTTTAAAGTCACTTTAATTACAATAAAAGTGACTCTTAGAACGTAAGTTCTTTGTTCACTGTTTTATGGAAACTCAAACAAATTGTGTATGTAGGAAATACTGTTTTCATTTTTCATAAGGGGAAGGATAATAAAGAGTTAATAAAAATATGTGAGGTAATTATATCCATTGTACTTGTAGATTTCAACCTGTGTATACGAAAGACTCCAAACAGGTACAAGGAAAATGTTTTAGATGAAGGGAAGTTACGAAAGACACAGGTACAAGCAGGTACAAGGGAAATATATTAATGTTCAGTACCTAGTTGAATATTTATTTAATCTACATAGGGAAGACCTAGTTTCTAAGAGATGCTTTGAAAACTGTATACAATGTTAACACCAACTTTCAAATTACTGCTGTAATTACGAATTAGGGATGTGTCCTGGGCTCATTAAACAATTTTTGAAGCGTTAGCTTCTTATACCACATTGTACACTTTGTATTTGTCACCATGGAGTGATTTGATTTCATCGAATAGGCTTACGAAGTGTAAGTAATGTGAGTAGGGAAGTATTACACAGACCGCCTCCAGTTCTCAGCTCTTCTCCTTTCTTTCGTCTACTGGTTCCAACTGAGTTGGTCACGCTCGTATGTATGTTTTGTGCCTGTATGTACATACAACGTGCATGCTTCTCTTTCTTTTCTCTCTCTTTCTCTCCACTTTTCTTCTTCTTATGTTCTTGTTGCACGTGCATGTAATAATGTTGTGTACATTGTGTATATTGCCAGCAACAACAGTTCAGTGTTATATGGTTTATATTCAGTAATAACACATGTGTTTGATTTTATTTTTCTTATATTCTCGAGATGTTAAGTATCTTATATTTTCTGTATTCTTAAGACGTTATATATATATTTTTTTAAAAGCTAACGCTTCTGCGTCCCAGTGACTGTAGACTTAAATTTTTTTATGTTGTGTGTGTGTGTGTGTGTGTGTGTGTGTGTGTGTGTGTGTGTGTGTGTGTGTGTGTGTGTGTGTGTGTGTGTGTGTGTGTGTGTGTGCATGTGTGTTAACTAAAAATGTATTCTGTGCTGTGGTATTTAAGTTTGTAAATATACTATTGAAAGATAATTAAACTGTGGATTATTCTGGATTTGAAAAACTTTTTGTAATTAAACTTTAAAATATATTCCAGTACTAATGGTGGTACATACTAATTTAATAACTGCCAAGTTCCGATAAGGATATGCTAAGAAAAAAGATGGAATGTCACTCCACAAGTATTATATGAGGCATGTATTCAATAACTGGACTCATGCTACAAAACATCTTATTGATCACCAATTAAATTATAACGTTTAACCTCTTCAATGTATTTTTCTTGCTGGGCAATTATGGTGGATGGTATTTCATGGTGATACTGTATTTCACAAAGAAAGCCTTCACAGACAAGGTAAAATAGCCAGGTACATTGTCTTGGTGAACAAAATAATAATCATGGTCTTTGATTTGCTCATTTTTGCTTTTTTTGTCGTGATGAAGTGGGGGATCTTCAAATGCATTGATTGGCACTTTGATCAGAATCATAAGTAAAAAACCATGATTCATCATAAGTAATCAATCTGTTTAACAATTCTGGATTATTATGAATGTTGTTTAATGCTGCACAAAAATTAATTCTTGATTCCTTTTGTTCTGGTGTGAGAAGTTCTAGCACCATTTTATCTGCATGTTCAATGATTCATGTAAAGTCTTAAAGACACTTTCTTTGTTAATTCCTGAGATTTCAGCAAGGGCTCAGGCACTCAGATGATAACTTTTGTAGATCAATTTTCTGGAAGTTATCGTCCATTTTTGATGTTAAGGGTCATCCAGGGCGAGGATCGTCTTCGGTTGTTTCACATCCCTCCTTAAATATTTTTAAACCACTTAAAAAATTTGTTCACATGATAAACATTTACTGCTGTACACTTCCTCTAGCATGACATGAGCTTCTGTAGCCACTTTCCCAGTTTCAGAAGAAACTTGATGTTAACTTGTTGCTCCATCTGAATACTTTGTATTTTTTTCTACAGACACTAACACAAGGACTTGAATGGGCGATTCAAAACTGAGCGAGTACAACTGTGCCCATCGATCTCAGGATGGGGGGAGCATCAACAGGTACAGAAAAGTTCAAACCGGCCATGTCATGCTCGCTGTTTGCCGGTATCAGATCGCGGTGTGCCACATCTCATAGCAATAGCCATAACAACTAAAGCTTTGGAATGTAGTAGTTAAAATTGTATAAGAAAATATCATACCCTTAAAATAACTATTTAGTCATTCATATATTCATTTATAATAACTTTTATTTGCTTTTAAACATTTACACAATGTGGTTAGCATTGGTCAGTTATAATATATACTACAGTGGTTACTGAAAATTACATTTAATTTACAGTTAGCTTTAACATTCATAATTTCTTATAATAAATAAAAAGTGCTTTATATTTAGGCCATTTAGGTACACATAATCTAAGTTTATTTTCCAATAAAAATTGTATGGGACTTGTCAGCTATTAAAAAGTTAAAGTTATTGGAAATTGTGATTTTGGTATGATTTTGCAAGTCTGATAGAAGGGGTAATTAATAAATTGTTGGAAGATTCTGCTTAATATAAATGAAATTGAAATTTAAAGAGTGAACCGTCATTATTCATAATTCAGAATATATAGTCTTAAAAAAGAGCTATATTCATTAACTTCTCCATTATCTGTAGACTTTTGTGGAAGGTTTAATAGTGATCTGATAAAAAATTAAGTATAATACTAGATTGTACTAACACTAACAGACACTGATCACTCTCTTGACTTAATAAAGCAAAATGTTCATCTATTTTTGTTACAGGGAACAAATAGGAGCTGCCACTGGTCGCATTACTTCTAGTAACCCTAATCTACAGGGTGTCCCGAAACAATCTATCATAATCAATTCTCAACAAGGTAAACATCACATCCTTTAAATTTATAAGGAGAAATTAAAAGTAAAATAATTGCGGCACACAGCTGCCTTGCTGATCTGATAGAAGCGATTTTCCAAAAGTATTTTTTCTTTATTGTACACTTTTTGAAATTCTGCTTTCACCGTCATAACCATAGTTAAAATCTGCATATATTAGGATTTTAAACTTTCAAATATACTGAAAATATGTCTGACTGCAAACAATATTTTAATTTCAATGGATTTTGAAAATTCAAAATGCTAATTTGTGCAGTTGTTAGCGCTGATTACAAATTGCAAAATTAGATCTAAAAAAAAATCAAGACAAAAAAGTTATGAATTTTTAAAAATTTTGAAATGGTCACCATTTTGAAACTGTTGAACAAATTTTGCTGGTTAATGAACTTGTCTAAGCATAATAAATTTCAAAATGTTATCTAGGTCAGAATCAGTGCTCATTTCAAGGTCCTGGGTTTGGATATTACCATGGTGGCTGCTTCAATATTTCATTTTTCTGAAGGAAATTCACTAAAAAAAATGTAAAGAATTATAAATATGTAAGAGATATTTTTTTTTAGAAGGGGTATTAAAAATATTTATATTGAGCAAAGCTGATCATTAATTTATGAAAACTTTCACAGTTTATTGCTTAATTAATATATATATATAATTTGAGAACAAGACCTTTAAAAATAAACCCACAACTACCTTTCTATGACTTACCAGTCTCTCGAATTACTGTTTCCAAATTTGACCTTACTTATAACGATATAAATACTGAAAAATATTAGATGGAATAATATGATATCATTAGGTAAACTAACTAAAATATTTTACTGCACATGTATACAGAATATTAATACTAATTTATACATTTAATTCCAAGAACATTTTATTTACAGAATTAGGTTTTGAACAAGAGTTAAAAAACAAATTAATTATTAAAATCTGCCTTTTTAGAGCATTTTAGATACAAACAATAATGATTTGTTGTGAATGTTCTGAAATTTGACACTATGTAGAAAACCACAGTTCACCTGTTTGGGGAAATGCTAATTTGAATCTGCTCTAAGATGCTTTTGACTATGTTATTCAATGGAAAAACAAAATATGATAGTGCCAACACAAAAAACATTTATTTTTCAGACCACATTGCTCCTAGGTCAGCCTTTATATCCAGATCAGGTTATAGTTTCTTAGCAGCTGACTTCCAACACATTGAGTTCAGAGTTTTTGCCCATTATACACAAGACGAAACCTTGCTGAGAGCGTTCAGAGAGTCTGAAGACATTTTCCAAACCTTAGCATACATGTGGTAAGTATTAAATCTAAGCAGTGTTAGCAATCATGTGGGACATTCATGCCTCTGGTTTCAGTGTTTTCAGGGAAATTTTTGCATCACTTTTATATTACAGTGGTACCCTGGTTAACAGTCTTAATTCATTCCAGAACTATGACTGTTATCTGAGCAGACTACTGTGCAAGTCAGTGTTTACAATAGAGACTTACGGAAAACATTTTAACTTCTTACATACAAAAAAATAATTAAGATCTCACCGTTATTGTGTCAAAAATGAAGAAAATTCACAGAACAGAAGTCATACTTTATTTTAACTAAATTCACACAAATGTAATTCTATCACATGTATGCACAGAGGACAAATCAATACAGTATCTTTTTTAGTTTTTAGATAGTCAAAGTTTGTCTTTTACTTGCACTACCACAAGCACTTCCTTTATGATCCATTTAATTAATTTATGGGTCCTTTATTAATTTATGCTCCTTTTAGGAGCATTTAATTAATATTCACCAAAAAATTGATAACAGAATTTAAACAATTTGGAACTCACATACAAAGACACTTAACATTTTGTCAAATTTAAAAACCAAAAGTATGTAACAAGATAATATAAATGTTAAAATTTGTTAATGGACTAACAAATTAAACACACAGCAAAAGAGTTGATGACACACTAAGTAGGTAGGATGGCAGAAAAGGGAATAGGAGCTAGTGGGCATTCTAAAAGAGATAACTAAGAAATACTGTGTAAGTTATTGCCCTATGAAAACTAAACACCCATCAATCAAAAGCTTGTTTGCATTAAACTCAGCACAATGTTATCTCTATTTTACACTTCTGCTTAGTAATAATTTAACAAAATGAAAACACTCTTATAATATGTTCAGACCTTTATCTGAAACCTAAACTGTTATGTGGGTCATTTTTCACTCCATGAATTAGACCATTAGCCAGGGTATCACTGTAGTTCAATATGTTTTTGTACAGGTTAGGTAAGACCGGCACTGAAGAGCGAGACAAGACCAAGAGAATTGTGTATTCAGTAATGTACGGCGCTGGAGCAGCAAAAGTTTCAGAATACTTGCATGTTGATGTTGATGAGGCAAATAAAATAGTTAACAATTTTCTGTGTAAGTTGTAGTTTTATAAAGTCATGTTTATATAAACATTTATACAGTCTTTCATGATACAACATTATTTCTTTTATTTTAGTATTTTAGAGTTTCTTGTGTTCAGATTTGTAATGGTTGAATGAATATTAGGGTTTCAAAATATACTGTGGCCTTCGAAGAACTATTGTGTCCTTTGAAATAGTTGCTTATATATAAACTGGATTTTTGTATAATGCTTATATAATCTCTATGTTAATTCTGTAATGTTTTCTCTGTAATTTAATCCTCGGGTTTTATGATCTACCTTACCATTTTCAATTAATTTTATTTCAGATATTTTAATTTCTTGCTATACAAAGTATAATAATGAATTGTTACAAATTTGATAAGTAATAAAAATTGATAATTATTAATCTTTACATGGTATAATAGTGAGCAAATTTTAAGAACTACATCAAATTTAGAACTACAATCAATTGAGAAATTAGGCTTGTTTTTCAGTTATTTTTTTGTTCCAGTTTTCTAGCTTTCAAACTGATTTTTTTGGGGATTAATTTCTTTTGTGCTATGTTTTTATTCCTTTTATTTGAATTAATAATAATTTCTTTAAAATAAATCGTAAATCTCAAAATTTAATTTTAAAAAAGTCTTAGAAGATACCCACAAAAGGCTACCAGAATGCAGAGCGGAGTGGAACAATACATTAAAAACCAAACTTATTGTTTTTAATGTAAGTGCAGCCACTGAAAGCATAACAGAGCTGAGTGGAGTCAAATATCATCCCTGGGCTCCCTTTTGCATGGTTCCACTCTGTCCAGGTTCAGTTTTGAAGCTAACTCCACTTTCCCCACCAGGCTGATTACACCTCCAAACTTATTATTTCTTATTACCTAGTTTACTGTTGCTTAGGTTATGGTTTTAAACATAGTATTTTCCTAGAATCCATTAGAGTAGCCCTAAATATTTAGATTTAAAAGATACAAACACTCTCTTTAAACTGAATAAACTCCATTTCCAATTGCCATTCATCTTTGCTCTGCTCAGCTCCACATTTAATGGCCGCCTGACCTAAGGAATATACGAGTACATTGAGTTTTGTAAACTTACACAGCTGATGTCTACTTATTAACAGTTTTTAATTAATTATAATCTTTTATAAATCAACTGATTTGATTTTAAATCCAACATAAAAGTACTGTGAATTTATTCACTGCAGTCAATTAGAAGAAATTTAAAGGAGGAATATTTGTTAGAACAATTTTGCATTTATTTATTTACAGCAAAGTTCCCTTGCCTGCGTACTCTATCATACAAAGTGATAGAACAGTGTCGTACACAAGGGTTCTTGCATACTATCACAGGCAGAAGAAGGCTGTTCCCAAATATAAGCAATCTAAATCCAGGACTACGTTCATACTCTGAGAGGCAAGCTGTGAACTTCATTATACAAGGTAAAGTCACTAACAGATGTAAATATGAATTATCAAAGTTTGTTTTTAAAAAAAACAAAGCAAGATGTTTCTACAAGTGTTCCTAAGGCACGTGAGCCTTTTGGATTGTTTGTGCTCCCTTATCTTAACTAAAGGTAGACACTGAGTGTGACCTTGTATTACCTATTTCAGTATGTTTGGAGTATTAACCTGAATATTGGAAGGCTTGTTCCTTACGTCTGGTTCAAACAAACCTTATGACAATTTGCTCCTGAGGATTATGAAATGTTCCAATAAAAATTCATCCTCTGAATACCACACCAATAGGGGGACAACAGCCATCTCTGTAAATGTCAAAATGTTACTGAACATTCGTGCTTAAGCACTTTGACTGTCTGTCTAGGTGTCTACCAAACTTCGCCTCTAAGTATCATTGAGATAAGCTGCTCAGTCCTATGAGTCCATGCTTCTTCTGTCTTTACAGTCAGAAGTAGGAGTGCTATCAATAGATCATCCCCTTTACTTGAAAGGAAGTAAAGTCATGTAGGAATCACCTTTTTTTCAAGAAAGGATTTTAATCATTCCTAAACTTTCATTTTATGGCTTTTAGAGCATACTTGACCATTGTAAGTTTTGGCTCCCTAGGTCCAAGCTTCCCTGGGTGTTCATGTGTCTAAGTTTTAACTTCAGTTTTAGTGTATGGTCAGCAACTATGTTCTGACTCCCAACAGACATTGATTTTCCAAGATGTCAAACTCCAGTAAACCCAGAGTAGGTAAGGTTTGATCACCTGTTTTAAGATTACTTGCCAAATATTTCACAAAGATAATGATTTTGCAGCTTTGAATACATATGTTAGACCTTTCTTCCCTTCATTCGTTCATGCATGCTAATTAAAGTTTTTTATGTTGTGTGTGTAGCCTATGTAGAGTTGTGAATGAGTAAGTTTGTTATGCGTACAATGTGTGTGTGTGTGTGTGTGTGATGTGTACAATGTGTGTGTGTGTGTTTTGAGTTGATGAGTGAGAGTATGAGCTAGAGGTACGGTGGGATCGCTAAGCCCACTTCGCTAAGCTGTTCACTTCAGCTGCCTCCGCCGGAACAAACAAGAGATATTATTCTTCAGAACATAATTAAATCTTATTAATGAAAATGAAATCTATTGACATTTGTTACACTGTAAATTTATGTATCAGTTTTTATCAGATATTCATTATGTTTATATTTTCGAACATCTTAAAACTTTGACACCTATGGTTTGAGATATGAATTTACACTTTTGTTAGTTTCTTGTTGGGAGTTAAATGAATTTGACTTTCACTATTTCAAATAGCTCAGTTCAAAGTAAATTTCACACTACTACTGGTTGTCTTTATAATTTTTCTAGTAGTCTGTAGGTTTTACAAGATGTAAAATTGTCACAGTTATGCCAGGTAGTCACCAAATGCAGAGCGAACTATGCCTTTATAACCAAATAAATTGTTTTTAATGTGAGTACAACCACTAAAAGCGAAACAGAGCTGAACGACTCCACTCAGCTCAGTTTTGCTTTTAGTGGCCACACTTACGTTAAAAACAATAGGTTCAATTTTAAAAGCATAGATTGCTTTACACAGCGCAACTTCGTTCTGCATTTGGTGCCACCTGGAATAAGCAAACATATATTTCCTTATTTCAATGAGCAGTATTAAAAATGTATTTTTTACTTTATACATAAATAATAATTAGGTCATACAGTTGATTTGCTGACATGATGGAAACTAATTTCTAAAAAGTAGCAATATCACAATTTTTATTATGTGATAAATTATGTGTGATTATTATGTGATAAATCACATTTTTGAAAATTTGATTTTACCATCAAAATATTCATTAAAATCTGCATAAATTAGCATTTTCAACATTCAAGTTATATTGAAAAGGTAAATAAGAACCCTTACTACAGTCAGATATATTTTTGTATTTTTAGCATAACTTAAAAATTGTTAATGTTTAATTTATACAAATTTTAAGGCTATGAGCAAAAGTAAGATTTTTAAAAAATGTAAGAAAAATTTATGAATTTTTTAAAGATTTATTTTGCTGGGTAGTGAACTTACCCAAGCCATTACCAAAATGGATTTCCGTGCTAAAGTATGAATCAAATACAACCAAAATTGCTAGTGTTAGGGTACTAATATACTCACACACAAGTAAGATGTATATAATTTTTACTGACTGCTCAAAACGGATATTGAAGTCAGAATTAGTGCTCATTTTAAAGTCATGGGTGAAAACCAGCTATTATTACTGGTCACAATTGAATGATTAGTTAAACTCACATAATTACGCTCAGTTTTACGATAATATTGAGTACAACTGGTGCAATAATTAAATGGATTATAAGAGAGAAAGTTTGTGCAATTGTTTGCACTGTTTCTATTTTAAGTCATACTTAGATTAATAAGCAGTAAAATTTTTTCAGAAGTTTACATTCTGCTATATATTTTTATTTTGAATTATGATTTAGGATCAGCTGCAGATATCTGTAAGGCAGCCATTTTGAACTGCCAAACCTGCCTGTCTGACTCCAATCTGGACACAAAGCTGTTACTTCAGATACATGATGAATTGGTTTGGGAGGTTCTCGATAGTCAGATCAATAATGTGGGAGGTAACCTTAATGTGTATGAATGTAACATGTTTTAGAATAATTAAAATGGGAAACACTTGTAGTTAAGTTGGTAAGGTAGACAGTTTGATGTAACTTGCACCTGTTCATATTGTTGACTTTTTCCATATCCCCCATCTTTAATAGTCTAACTGGTGTCTAAGTACACACATTAAGCTAAAAAAAAGAAGTTAAAAGATATCATCTTTTAAAAAAATCAAATACAAGTATCAAACTTACCTAATCTTAATGTCTCATGTAGATTTGTAAATTTGCAATTGCAATTTAAATCTTCTAAATTAGATGTCTTAATTTACTAATTAGTTTATTTATGCAGAACTAAGCTAGAGAATTTTACAATATTTTATAGGATGTTGTTGTTTTCTTCATTCAAAGAAAAAAGCTTAATTAGCCTACCGAGTGCCATAGTTTACATTGTTATGTGAAATAATTTTTGAAGTTAAATTTACAAACCCCACAATTTCTTACCAAGGCATGTTTCACAAATTCACAAGTTTAAAAAATTATGTTGTTAAATGTTTGAAAAAAATCATTATCATTCAATAGCATCCTTAGAATTATGTTGCACTTACTTATTTACTCTGCAATCTATAGTCACAATAAACTCTCTCAGAACCATTGTCCATCTTCTTCAATCTTCTATCTGTCTTCCAGATCTCTCACTGCCTACTTCACAAATTTTCCATTACATGTTTGTACACCTTCTTCTCTTACCCTCTGGATTTCCAGGAAAAACATGTTTGGCACAAGTATTATGATTTAGTCACTATCAATACATTTGGTGTTCCATAAGGTCCTTAAGTTTTTGCTTTGTTCTTGTTTGATTGCATCAGTATATTTGGTGTTCCATGAGGTCCTTAATTTTTTGATTTGTTCTTGTTTGTTTCCAGTTTTAAAAGTTCTAAAAACTTTCAAATTACTTCTGTTTCCTGTACTGACAAGGATACTTGTTCAGTTTAACAGGAGGTCACTGAGGCAGGTCGTTGCCATGATCACCGGACAAGACAACATCCAGAATCATTTACAAAAGGTGGTGCGGTTGTTAAAAATCTTGCCTGAGTGTCGTTTGTGCGTCGCCTGAGTGTGTTGAAACTGTAGCACACATACTCCTTGAGTGTGAGGTCCTAGAGGCCAAAAGAAGAAGACTCTTTACATCTCAGCAACCAGATCAGGAGTTTAACCAGGACACCTTATACAAGATTCTAGAGCTCATTAAAGGCACTGGAGTCGGTTTAAGGTGAAGTGATAGTGGTACACAAAAAGCTCTTAAGCTGACATGTCAGGGGCCATAAACCACTGTAAATAAAAAAAAAAAAAAAAAATCCTGCAACGCCAAAAGCCTTTTATCTTTTAAAGGAGATATCAATGCATATAATAATGCACTGATATTACTCATAAGAATATGACCACTGTTTTACATACTGATTATTATTTTATATTATCAGTGGTGTACTTTTCTAGGTTTGCTACACTAATTGCAAAGCCCCAAGTATTGATGACAAAAAATGAACATACATTTCTAAAGCCCAACCATATTAAGTTATACACATTCGTCGTTATTCTGAATATACAAAATATAATTAAGACGTCATTTCGAATGTAAAATTAATATTATTTTACGAGTTATCCATTGCAGCATTTCAGCTCCTATTTTACTGCAACCTGCTTTACATGTCTTTGCAAAAGAAGCATAGTCTTCCCTCATTAGTCACTGAAGGCATTACTACAGAAACAGTGAGTGAGTTAGGAGAGGGAACACACCAATTCTTTGCTTTGTGAATAGTTATCTAGCATAAAAGTGCACATAAATTATTCATGTTTGTGCATCTAGTTTTTCTTGTTGTGCCGTGCTGATAAACTTAGTGTTGTACATGTGTTATGCTTGTGTATTGTTTACAACTTTTTTATTTCATTATAACACTTAGCTGTTTAATTATTGTAGTTTATATATTTTATTTTAAAAACAACTATTTTTTATTTAGGGTCTAACCTTAAATATTTTGTGATGGTACACATGATCAGCCTTTTGTACTTGATTGCACTGTTGTTTTTTTTTTTTTAATTAATAATCAGATAAATTAATCAGATTAAATAAAATAAATTATAACAGTATTAGTTTTTAGAATACTTTTATAGTCTCCTGTAGATTTCTAAAATCTCTCTGTCGTTAATATTTTACTGTTACTTTTTGTGAGACATTCAAGATAACAAGTCAATTATTTAAGTAAAATTATTATTTACAAATGGGTCTATGTGTATAGATTAAATAAAATTGTTGAACATTAAGAAAAATGCCTGCATATTCAACTCACAATACACAATTGAATTTCATTAACTTTGTTGTTATTAAGTACAAACGGGTTGGATATAATGCAAACTAGCATTAACTCATCATATCATCCGTTCTTTTATACACTAGCTTATTTAACTTGTTTTTAAATGGTTTATTTAAAAACATTTATTTATACAATTAAAAACATTTATTTAAAAACATTTTTAAAATTAGCTGTATACATTAATCTCTGTAATGAATTGTTCTATATGGGTACTATTGAGATCTCTGTACATTCACTTTTACTTTATTATTAATTTGTTGATTCAAAAAAAGCTTCATTCAATCCATTCAATGTGTGGTGTCATGATATCATCGTCTACATGTATAAAATATTGAAATGTTTGATTGAAATTTGTTCCTCTTTTGTTCCAACTGTATAGTTGTAAAGGTTTTTTCAAGGTACAGTATATAATCACTAAAGTCTCTTCATGTCATCCCCTGCCTAATTTCAAAACTTTTATAGAATCCTTTTTGTATTTCTATTTTTGTTTTATGCTTTTCATGTTTCACTTATTTTTTAGTATAGTATACCCTCCAGGTCTGTGTCCATAGTATTAACATTAAGTTGTTTATGATTGCTCCATCTAGTTTCAGCTTGAAATTTTGTGCAGAAATAGTAAAGTCAGCGATGGAATACAACTCTCAATGGGGAGAACTGCGAGTACCACTCCCTGTGGTGCTCTCTGTAGGCAAAAACTGGGCCGACATGAAACCGCTGCAGAGTTCCCAAACTACTTAGTCTTTAAGTATTTTATTGACAAGAAATATCAGTCAATTGTTGTTGTTAAAACATCTGTTTGGGTATAAAATTACTGTTTTGTGTTGCATTAAAATTTTATTAAGTAATTGTTGTTTTGCTCTATTAAAAGTACATAGAGGTTTAATTTTTTTAGAATATTTAATTTAATTTTAAAACTATTAAAATTTAATTTAATTAAAAACTAAATATTCTTCAAGAAAAAATTCTTTGAAAATTCTATTGTTTATCTCTTTATAGTTTAGCTTGTGGCACATGACTATGAATTTATAGTTGAGGCACATGTTGCCTTTTATTTATATAGATCCTTTCATTGAAAAAAATCTCAATAACAACAAATAATAACAGCAAAAAAATGAAACATAATAGCCAATTTAAAACTTTTATAGTATGGACAAATCAACTGTGGGAATTACAAAATACCAAAAGAACAGTTACTGCTCAGTTGGTGCAGTTACTGATTGCACCAGAAAATGTCTTGCTTGTTGTAAAGTAAACAACAAAGCTCAGTATGTCAAAACAAATTTACTTCATTTAATTTTAGGCTAGTTCTTCACATATGAACTCATATAATATCAATGAGCATTGATATTATCACAGACCAATAATTTTGAAAGTAATTTTTTCATCATGAAAAACAAATTAGATTAAGGGTTGTGCAAAAGATTTCATCAAAAATTTATCAAATACAGGGCAGTACTCCCCACAGGCCAACTATGCTTGTGTTTAGAAAGCAAAATTTTTAGACACAAAAAATAATTGACAAACAAAGGAAAATAGTTATGAAAAATTGAGGGGGAAATTTTGAAATAATTAATACATTTTTTATAACAATACCAAACAAGCAGAAGATGATAAACATTACTGTTTCACTTAAAATAAAAATGTGTAAATTAAAAAAAATGATAAATTAAATTATCAGTCTCTTATTTCAAGTTCACATATTATTATTATGACTGTTTCTTTCACATTGCGTTGTCAATGTATGACTTTTAAAACAGTGTATGCAGTATTTGTATTGAGTATTAATGAATAATGACAAGTGTTTAATATTCTTGAAAATAAAGGGATGAATTATGTAAGGGTAAGGAGAGGTATTAAGGGAGAAAAGTGCCTGAAAGCGCTGGGCACCTAAATGCATCTCTGATTAGATGTGCTGTATATGCTAAAATAGCATTGAAATAAAAAAAAAAAAAAAAAAAAAATAATAAATAATAATAACTGTTTGAAGAGGCCATGCAAAGGGTAAAACATTTTTTGAATAAAACAAATTTATTTACAAACACAAAACACTAATAAATATACTCGTAAAAACAGTGACACAATTTGAGTTACAAGTAATTTAAAGAAAAGGTTTAACAAGCCAAAATATGAAAAAAAATAATTTAAATACAAAGTGCTTTTCTATATTCAACTGATAAAAGTTTTAAAATAATTCAAAATTAATATTGTCAAGTATATTATTAAAACCTGAATGTTTTAAAATAAAAATGTATGCACAATTGTGTAAGTTTGAGTTTTAAAAAATCCTGTTCAGGTATAAATTAAATACATTTTAGAAGTAATCAATCTGTTATAGATAATGCTGTTAAATTTAAATGGAATCATGAAGAATAATAACTACATTTTGTAAAATTATTACAGAATAAATTGAGGTAATTGTTGTCTTTAAAAAAGAACAAAAGTGTTAGGACTGTATTTTTAAGATTTGATGGTTGTTCTTGCTTTACCATAATGTATTAATAGCCTTTTTTCTATAGTAGTACAGTGCAATTCATCATCTCTATAGCCATTATGAAGCAACCATTGAGTGGAAAGCTTCCTCCTGCTATTCGTGGTTTCAATCAAGTGTTTATCATAGGCAAGGGTGGATATATAGATCAGCACTAAGGAAAATTGCCTCCTCCCGAGAATTTAATCATTTATGGTGAAACTTACCATAAAACATTTTCATGAACTTTGTTTTCAACAGTTTATTAGACTCAGTCATGAAAAATATATATTTTACTGAATGAAACTTTTATTGTTTTTTTGGTAGAATAGAATATTTATTTACTATATGTTTCAGTGCTTTAAAAACAAACAAACTCCATGGAAGGAAAGTAGTATTAAGAATGAGGAATTTTCTGAGTTGAGAAATTCAAAGTTTCGCTCTGGTAGCATTGTTCCTGTTTCCACTAATGATAACAGTTTATTAGTAACCTAAACTAAGAAAATACAGGTTCAGGTTAAGTTGTGCTAGTGTTTATGATCTGGGTATCTAGAGAACGACAAGATTTCTATGAAAGTTTTATTGAATGCAATCATTCTAAAGTAGATTAAGAACAAAATTGGTTCAATTCGAGCAAAAACATGTATAAACGATCAAATTGGGAATGAAACCATTAACAAAACTTTTTAATAAGTCAGACTTTTAATTATACATATATTTTTAACTGAAGCCTAACTAAATTGTTTTGCACCTAGTTTTCTACAAAATTTATAGGAAGGCAGGGAGGACCCCGCTTTGGGTTGGGTGGTGTGAATTACTCCTCATGTTGTCTCCAATGACACGAAATTCTGGATTCACCCACTTAGACAAAATAATGGTTGTTATGACCCACCAGACCATAATATAATTTCCCGATTATAAAATCAATATTTTTTTCTAAGGAAAAATCATCAGACAGTCCAAGAAAATTAAATTAAATTATTGAAAAAATGGATTGTCTTGTATTATGGGTTCCAAAAAATCAATTGCATTTGGGGGGGGGGTTGAAGCTATAACTGCTATTCAAAATGTTCTGCAAAATGTTTATGCTTTGCATGTTCTATACTTACAAAGGTCAACTAAATGACAATTAAAACATTTTGGTTTTGTAGTTTCTACTCTAGAAGTATTCAGTAATAATGAAAATTTTTAAGACAAATATGCTTTTCTGATGAAGAATTTTTTTTTTAATACACGGTAACTGTCCTAATTTAAAAATTTGGAGTCCTGAACAACCAAATTCCATTGCAACTCTAAATATTGTTGATTGAATTTCTGTCATGCCAATATTGATGCATAAATTAATTTAATAAAGTAACTAAAATATACTCCCAAATTTGTTTTTCATTTTAATACCACAAATTGCCTCAATATGTTCATCCCACTTAAAGTAGTAATTTTATCAAATATTTTATTTTTTATCTATAACCGTAAATAAAATAGTTTAACACAAATCAATAATATATGACAGAAATACAAATGTCAAATACTGGGAAACAACTATTATTGGGAATTATGATTTAAAATCATAATTTAATTCATTTAACAAAACTTTAATAAACTATAGCTGTAGAATTAACTGACATTAAAATTTTGAGAAAATGTGTACCCATTGAATCTTCTCATATGAAACACAAATAATCACAGCCTTACTAAAACTAAATGTATACAAAAAATACACAACTAAGCACTACTTAATACATAACTATATACAAAAACATTATCTATCAAATGTACAAAAATATTGCACTAAAATCAAATCCTAAATACTACATAAAAATATCAGGTGTTATTAACAAGTTATAAAACACTCGCTTTTATGTTCTTAAATATTTTATTGTTTATTGTAGAAATTTTACTTCTGGAAATGGAATTTTACTTAAAATAACTAAGTTATGCAAATTTAATGTTATCAATGAACATTTATTTTCGAATAAATAACTGATGATTGAAAATATTGCCGTCAAAAATAATAATTTATGATATTTATTATTTGTTCTTTTACTATATTTTTTTGTCTTGTTTCTTTTTCTTTAATAATTATATTTTTGTACCACTTACAATATCAGAAAACCTATCAATTGTTGTTGTACGGGAAATTATTTGCAGTAGATTAAATAATTTTATGTGTAATGATGATGTATATATGACTAGTTCTATACTGTTAATTAATGTATGTTCTATAAACAATAATTGCGGCAAACAGCTGTTTCGCTGTTGTCATGGAACTGAATTACCAAAAACTGAATTAAACAACATTTAACATCCCCTAAACAAAAAATTTGATACCTAGCATACACTGTTTATTCATTTTAAAATGGAAGAAAAATTACATAATTAATAATTTTTCATCTTTTTCATAAAAATCATTGTACTCAACATTGCCTGTACAATTGGTAATTTTAATTTTCAAATTTTGTTGAAATTGCAAAAATGAACCTGAACACTGCTTAAGTTCGTTTTTGTATTTCCAGTGAAATTTACAAAGTTAATTTATGCAGATCTTAATGCTGATGATAATAGTGAAATTAATTTTTTTAAAATGTAGTATAATAAACATTTTGAATGATGAACAGTTTTAATTTTGTTGAGCGTTAAATTATTACCAAAATTAATTTTTATGTTAAGTTTGAATCAAATCTGATAAAAATTGCAAACAATAAAGTGCTAACACACAAATACGTGTATACATTTTTTAACAACTCACTCAAAACATAATAGGCACTTATTTCATAATCCTAGGTCTGGGTCTTACCATGATGGTTGCTCTAATAAATTTGCTAATAAAATAATGTAAACTAAATGAGCCTGATGAAGCAGTGTATTGGATCATTACGAATTTCCATGGAGTGGTTACTATGGTAAGATTCAGAACAGGGACCTTGAAATGAGTGCCAATCCTGACCACTTGATTACTTTTTGAAGGTCGTTAAAATTTGTATATATGTATGTGTTAGCATGCTCACATTCACAATTTCATTTTAAAAAATGATTTTGGTAAAAGCTTAGAAAGTTCATTAAACAGCAAAATTTGTGAAACAATTTCAAAATTGCATTTTTACAGCAATTCTCTTTAAAATTCATAACTTCTTTGTCTTAACATTTTTGAAAATTTGATTTCACCATTGTAATCAGCATAAAGAATTATATAAATTACCATTCTGAATAATCAAAAACTTATTAAAATTAAGAAATTTAATTAGATGGTGATCACGGTTCATTTTCATATTTTCAACGAAACTTTGAAGTTTAAAATGCTAATCTATTGAGATTTTAAATGCTGTTTATGATGGTGAAATTATAATTTCAATGAAAAAAATGAGATAAAAATATTGATTTTAGAAATTTGCTTCTATCACATCAGCAAGACAGCTGAAGTACTTTTTCGATATTAAGTAGTACATTACTGGTACAGGAAATATGTATGGGCTAGTACTACAACAGAATAATGGAATTTGTTTTAGTACATTAATACTTGGTCTTTGTAAATTCACTATGGATTATCGAAATTATATTTTATACAGTTGCAAGGTTTTACCCAACAACAACAACTAATAACTAATTAGGAAATTTCTGCAAGTTTCAGAACTTACTAACTTGTACTACTAGATGTGTTCCATAATTTAACTTACCAATACTAAATTTGCTATATCAAATTACTGAAAGACACACATATACACACACACATAAAATCAGTTCTGTATAACTAAAATTCTAATAGACAATGATACTAAATCTATTTAAATATTTACAAAAATTTAAACCTAATAATGTAAATATAAGTGAACTAAAAATTAATTCTGCGATATTGCGTCACAGGTTGGCATTGTTTAAAACCTAGTTTCTTCTTTGGATGTTCCATTTTCAGTTTTATTTATTGTACGGTATGTATCTGCACAAGAAAAAAAAATTAAAAAACTGGGATGAATTTATTAGACGCCATACATTATGGTCTGTGTGATGGCGGTACACATTTGGACCTTCAGTTTTATAATCATTCAATCCTAGCTGGACTGCAGCTCATTGCCACATGAATTAATTCAACTATGATTTTTGTTTGTTACCAGATACTGTTAAAAAATTTTATATTTGAAAAAACGAAGTAATAAAATGAAAATGACATAAAAGAAAACTAAGAAATATTAACACTATGGATTGTTTCATCTTATTATTCCATCAGTCATTACTACTTTAAAACACACAATATTAATGATATTAGGTGTCATATTCGTTTTATTATTTCAAGGATTTCAAATACAAATAAGAAAATTCTAGCGAATTGAACTAGGCAAGAAAAATTAAAAAATTCCCAATGTATATACATATGGACATGTTGCTGAAAAGAGTAACTGAGGGGATACAGAAAGAGATATGGTGGTGAAATCACTCTCTAAGCACTCCTGGCGCTAATAAGAACAAACAGTGAGATTTTCAGTGAAACCAGTTCAGTAGTTTTTGCTTCTATAGAGGACGTACAAACAAGCATTGACTTTTTTATATGTAGATTTGACGTATACAATTCAGGTTGACAGACCTCAGGGATGATGCAAGTAGTGACTACTGAGTGGCAATCAGTGTTATTGGAGAGAAATAGTAGATCTTACCACCACTCTTCCTTCAAAAACACTGTCTTGCATCATTTGCACCATTTATACATGAGGCGTAACTTGTCTGTTAGCTGTAACATGAAATATTTCAGTTAATAAATAACATTTTTCTGAAATCAAAAAAAATGTCCAACAAGGTTAAATAAACATACAAGGAATTAGCTACTGTGACAATACCTCCTAAATGATGCTAGGTTCAACTAGAGAAAAATATCTGTTAGTAAAACAATCTCAAAATACATGTTGATTCTTTTTTTTCAAAAATTTCTCGGACTTTTCTGGCATATTGTTCATATTTGTCTCCCTGAACTCCTCACAAAAGTCCAATATCCGCCACTGTAAAAGACACTGTTAAATTGACTCAGTGAGATGTGTCAATACTCCAAGACCTTAAGCTTACCTGTAATACTCTGTCTTGTTAAGAGCTGGAGTAGTTCTTGAGGAGAGTTGGCCTGTAAGAGATCATTGTTGAGTCCAGTCAGTGATTTTACAACTTTAGCAGAAGCGTTCAGCAAGATACACTGTACACCTTGCTTCTTTACATCCTGTGTTATCGACTGAATACCCTATAAGAACAAAAAGCGTTCACATTAGCACTTTGGGAAATATAGTCATTTGAAAGATGGGTGATTTGTAGTAGAACGAAAGTTGATTGATACCTTGGACATGATTGTTCTAAAACAGCCAAATACACTATGGACGAACTAAAAAACTCAAATTATTAATAGGCCAATATATCATTTTGTGTTACCTTATGTTATAAAGAATTACTGTGTTAATGTACTGGTCTTAAAAGAAAAAAAAATATTTTATCTATTAAATCTATTAGTAAATTATAAACTTTTACTTTATTTTTATTTTCAGTGAAAGGTTTTAAATTATAAAATTTTTAAAGAGTGATTCAATAAGAACAACGGTTTTAAATTGCAAGCTCTTGTTGCATTGTTGCCATGGCAACATGTTATTTACATCCTTATTAATCAATATTTTTTGAGGTTAGTTATGAAGGAACTCTTTACAGTGGAACAATGAATATTAATTCTGACAAATATTGTTAGTGTTACAGAAACTGTGCAGGAGCTTCTTACAGTTCTACATCATAATGCGCCTAATGAGTCAACAGTTCATAGGATAATGATAAAATTAGAGACAGCTGAGTCAGATCAGAATACCACAACTGTGAGTGGCAGTGTTGCCATCAGTCCACAAAAGTCAGTTTACTATTATTCATAACAGTTGTGCATATCAAGAAGCTCCCTTCAGCTAATTCACAGTAGCAAAGAAGCTCCACAGCAGGCCTATAAAATTCAATTAAATCAATAACTGAAATCAGTGGACCATTAGCAACAGAAAAAAGACAACATGCAGAAAACAATTTTGTAAAGACTAATCCTATCCTAATGAGGCACATTTTCATTTAAATGGCTATGTTAATAAACAGAATTATCACATTTAAGGGTGAAAAGTCCATGAATGTTGAGTAACTCCCACTCAAACATCCCACTCAAAGAGTAACTGTGTTGTGTCAATTTTAGGCAGGTGGGTCATCGGGCCTTTTTTGAAGATAAGTTCCAACAGGATAGTATTACCTGTCACATCTCACACAATACAATAGCCTCGTTGAGGACATTTCACAATAATCCGAGTCCTTTCACTTAACGGCAATTGAAACTAGCGAGCAAGGTCATGTGACCTAACACCCCGTGACTTCTTCCTTTGGGGATATTTAACATATAAATTTATCAAAATAATCCCCTTACATTACCACAACTAAAGGAAGTTTTGCAATGTCATCGAGTTCCCAAATCGAGGAGAACACCTGTCTGAAGGTTATAACAAATTTTATTGATCAAGCTACAACGTTCAGACCAAGTCATGGAGGACGTATGTCAGACATAATTTTTCATACATATTTTTTTCATATGTAATGGCAACATGTATCCTTTTTATTGACGTTGAAATATGGTTATATTTCATATATATATATATATATATATATATATATATATATTTCTATAATATATATTATTTATTATGTATGAGTCATGAGTACATAATAATTTAATTGTTATGTAAAGTGTATATATATATATATATTACTTTATTCTATGCTTACAAAAGCAGTGTTCTCATTGAATCATCCTGTATGTATTTTATCCTTCCAAGGCTTTAGAATATATTACTATAATCAAAATATTAATATAAAATAAAAAATAATTAACATTGTTTTTATGTGGCTTTCTTGTTACATAAGTCACCAAAGGCTAGTAAATTTTGTTATTTATGCAAGGTAGCAAAAAAAAGAAGCTAGATATATTAAGAAAAATTATACTTTCATTCAGTTAAAACTACAATCACTTAAATAGTACCACATATTTTTGCTAGCATAAACTGTATTATGCTTCAAAACAAATAGTTATGAAACTCAGGCACCTGTGGTATATTTTCAATTAGCTGAATCTACTGTTGATTATTTCCACTTAAAAAGGTTGTATTTATATTCTAGTTTGAGTTTACTTTACACTAAATCGATTCTTACCACCAAAGAGAACGTTTTTAGTAGAGTATTATTTCCTTTCATGGATATATTTGTTACGGTAGTCCAAGTTTAGAACAAACTGCTAATGATTTTTAATAACGATTTCATAAATCTCTGCCAAGTAACATTGTAATGTTATCAGTCATTGGAAAATTCTGTGGGAAATGCTTTAAAACAGGAGAAACAGTGTAGTGGTTGTCAAACTATCATGATAAGAAATCATGTTGCTGGTTCCTCACCTGAGCTGCAGTGAAGTCAGTGCGTGTGATATGTGCGCAGTCCAGAACTATAGCCTTGGGTCTGTCACCTTCTTCAGAGATGGCAGCTGCTTTTGTCATGATGGTTTGTCTGATATAGTCCACAGCAGGGAAGAGAAGACTACCTCGAGGCTGCACCAGCCAGTACACAACTCCTGGACCACTCTGTGTTTAAAATCTCAGGTTAATGTCTTTTCCTTAACCTGCACCAGTATTATCTTAAAGAAAATACTTTTTAAGTTGAACATTAGCTATTTCAAGCTTATTTTAACTCATTAAATGTTTATTGTTAAAGTAAATTTTATTAATACAGTAAATATTTTAATGTCATGAATTGGTTTTAATATGATATTAATAAAATAAAAAATAAAAAGATTTTTAAAAACATGCTTTTTCAATTCAAGTATAAAATGCACTAAAAAGTAAAAAATAAATTTTTCATCAGTCAGAGAATAAAGCGTGGGTGCAGATTAGATTAATTAGAAATTATTGAAGAAGATCCTTGTAAGTGAGCATTGATGGATACCCACGCTTTATTCTCCAACTGATGAAAAATTTATTATTTACTTTTTAGTGCATTTTATACTTGAATTAAAAATCTATTTCATATAATTTTATTTTCTACTTTTTAGTGATGAATCTCGTAATCGGCTCAAACTCGCTTCTTCCGACAACTTTCAATGTGAAAAGTGTTAAAAGATACTAACACCATCTATTGAGCAACACTAAAACTATTTTTATATATGCAATTTTAGTTAATTAATTAGAGCAGAATGAAATAAAATTTGAAGGGCTTAATTATTGAATATTGCATGTCATAGGAAGCAAGCAAGTGTGCAAAATTTCAAGTCGATTGTTTAGCGGAAGTGCGTTAAAAATCGATTACAAGATTTGAACCATTAAACACACAGACAGAGGAAGCAAGTTAAGAAAAACCATGTAATAATAAAAATAAACTGAATTTGTAAACTATGTAGTTTAAAATATACCTTTTTACTGCAGGTAGCAGGTCTTTCTCGGAATAAAAAAATATTTTTATGTAGTAAAACCTTACAGGAAAATTAAAAAAAAATGTAGTATAGAAAATGACAAAGTATAAGAGTAAATAAAAACCAAACCTGCTGGCATTTGTTTACCCACTGTCAGGTTCATTAGAAATTTAAAATGTAAAACGCTAATTAATCTAGATTTTAATATTGATTGTGAAGTTCTTTTTATAAGATTTTTCCAAAAATTGCAAAACAAAAAAGTTGCGAATTTTGAAGATTTTGAATGATTGCCATTTTGAAATTGTTGAGAGGATTTTGCTGGGTAGCAAAGATTGAACAATCTTTACCAAAATTAATTTTTATGTCATGTTTGAATCAAATTGGACTAAACTTTAGTGTTAATTTTATGTACAAATGTAACATTTTTAAATGATCTAGAGTTCAGAATTGTATTTCATTTCAATGTCTTGGGTATAAGTCATACTATAATTGCTAGTCAAATGGATATTTCTTAATTAAGATATATATTAAATTTGTCACCAACATAAGCTTGGGAGGAGACTTATAACTGAAATAAAGGTATTAAAATTGAAATAAAAATAAAGTTACAAAACTAAGTTATTACTTAAAAGACTGTAAGTAGCCTACTTACTCCCACACGTTCAATGGACATCTTTGGCCGTGCGTTATAATACAGAAGAAAAACCAAGTCAACCGTTATTCCTAAAAGAAGTCCAATTTCAACTCCAAAACATAGACAGGCTATAAAAGTGGCCAGCGCTGGAATCAAGTTTCTTCCTGGAAATTCAAAAGAATTTTCCTGACTATGCCACTATATTTGAAACAAATATTGTTGTTGACATTCCTTTTCTTAATATAAAGTGAAGTGATGATGAATACAATGATGAATAAAGTATAAGGATTGGATTGTTTTTTCTCAATACTATGATGAATAAGGTATAAGGATTGGATTGTTGTAATAACTTTTGAAGTGGCACATTGGTTACAATAATTTTTTTATAAGGACTAAGGTTGAAGATATGAAAGTCTATGTAAACAAAATTATTATTGACAAAAACAATAAAAAAATTTACGATATGTATAGGGTGTATCAGAGAGAATATCCAATTCTTATTCACAAATTTATTCTTCTTATTGAAATAATGAAAAAAGAAAATATAAACATAAGTTTGAATAAGCTACGTTAGTAAGTTAAGTTCGTTGAATTTTTAACATGATATATCCTCTAAACAGTTAATGAAATTACTGGAGCCAAAAAAAGTGGGTAAATTTAGTGATTCTATATGGTTTGCACAGCCAATTTAGAAGTTAACAAATTCTGGACACTCTACAACAAAGTGGACCCCATCCATTGACCTCAACTTCACTTATTGATTTGCCAGTTTCGGTTCAGGAAGGATTTCCTTCTAAGAGTCTTTCAATTACTCACCATCTCTGGACTCGCCGTGTCTTGAACTGACAACCTGCAGCCATAAAAAATGATTATCTATTGCTCACGACATAGTGGTCTCAGAAATAAACTTACACACCTCATTGCTTAAGCTTCATCATGGACCTGCCATCCATCCTATTATATTTATATACAGTGGATCATATGCCACAAAACATTTACTGTGACTATATACACATCATACAAACATCATATGTCATATTAAATACGTTTAGGTCATACTCTCATGTCTTTATTTCTTATCTTTAACATGGCTGCTTTCTAGCCTTGGATCTTGCAAAATCGTCAGTCAAATCTTTTTAATCAAGTTTCATTGTTATGTCACCACATGGATAACAACAAAAAATTTTTCAGATTTTCACTATCCAGCGGTGATCTATTTTCCAACTTGTTTCTCTTGAGTGTTGAAAAGATTCTATCTGCTATACAGTTTGTAACAGGAACAGTAATATAAATTCTCATTGAAACTTCTAAATTCAAGAATGTACTTTTTATTTTTCTTGATGCTAGCATACTTCTCTTTTGTTTGTTTGATATATCCCATTTTATATACAATTTAAAATGTATACTATGAATTACTAGATATGAACAACTTTCGCTTTAATTTAAATAAAAATTAAAATATCATTTAGTGAGCACTTGCATCTTATCTTGAAACGTTACTGTACACTATTTGCATACTTATTTTTATTTTGATTTTGTTTTCATATTTTTAAAATTTTTTGCCCCTGAGCATGTGTCCAATACCAGATTCACTTAGTATATTGGCACTGATGGTTTATAACCTAGAAATGTTGAGAAAACAAGTACATGAATTGTACCCCCAGTTCTTAACAAAAAAATTTGGCATTTATCGCAAAAGATTAGGTTCAAAAAGCATACTTTTTTATGTTTGCTTTACGAAGATTCATGATACAAAAACTTTTATAACACAATATGTAAAGAATTTAATTCTGAGAAAACTGTTTTAGAATGTGAAAAATTATTCTGTAAATTAGCGCTCCATGTTGCAAAAACCATTGTACTAAAAATATATTACTTACTCATTTACGTAACTTGATTCTAAAAATTTTTATTTGTGTTTATATTTCACTAAAAATAGATTTTAAAAGATTATATTCATTCCTAAAAATTATTTACATTAATTTTTTCAAACTTAAATTCTTTAAAATTTTTGTAAAGACATTTTTGTTTCCAGGCAATTTATCAAAGTGATTGCAGCCCCCCCCCTAAAAATGTGTGCTTTTCAATTTTAGATATTACTTGTTTTAAAACTTAAAAAAACTTAAATATATCTTCAATATATTTCAGTCTTAAATAAATCTTAAACATATATTCAGGTTTCTCAATAAAAACTTTAAAATACTAATCTGAGATTTTATGTTATCCAATTTTTAAATTAAAATCTTATAAAACTGTCATTTATTTATATTTACTAGCATAAAACTTGGCATTTACTAATAAATTTTGGCTTCAGTAATTTCACTAGGGCTTAGTCACTCTTTGGATTAACAATCATGTTCAAAAATTCAAGGACCCAGTAACTTGTTAACAAAACAGTCAATGCCAGCCGTGTAAATAATGACTCTACTCACTGTTGGATGACCACATGGGTTTTATGACCTCTACTTCTACCATGAACAGCACAGCGCAGATAATCACAGCAGCTAGAGTTGTCTTCGGTATGTAGTAGAAGTATGGAGTCAACAGGCCTAAAGCTAAGAGTACCAGAGCACCTGCAGGCACAGAAAATTGTCAGGTGTAATCCAGCTGACTGAAATAACCTACATTAGATTCAAACTAGAAGAAGGGATAATACAATCCCAGGTACTGTGATAAACAGATCTATTGTGCAACTAAACCTCTTGAGTACTAGTTTAGCAGATTGATGCCCATAGTAAGTTCCAACAATCCACTGACTAGCTCATTCTGCTGAAGATCTGTAGGGTTATACAGAACTGTATAACTTAGACTAATACTCACTCGAGTAAAGCCCCTCTAGAGGAGAACGGACCCCGCTGGCGTTGTTGACAGCTGAGCGGGAGAACGCTCCTGCCACAGGCATAGATCTGCCCAGAGAGCCGACAAGATTGCACAATCCTAGGGCAATCATTTCCTGCGTAGCATCGATACGGTCTCCGTTGGCTGCAACAAACAAATAAATGTCCTGACGTTTTCTTTACTAGTAATTATTTTTACTTTGTAATTCTAACCTCTACTTCAAATTTTTAATATTTCGGCTCTTAGAAATTTGTACATCTATAAAGTAGGCATATTGAGAGCTTTTTTTATAAAAGTGTTGATGAAGGAAACTATAAAGTTCTAAAGGCCTGAATTCTCAGTAATTAGTTGAATGTTTTTATACCTCTAAACCTAATCTGACAATTTTAAAGAAATTTTTCTTTTTCTTGGCAACTAAAGAAGGGTGGATTTAGGAGGGACTGTAGAGAGGAGCAATAATTTTCAAAACGGAAGCTATTTCGGTGGGTATGAAATACTCTCCAGTAAAGAGCTCCATCCCACAATACTTTTGAAAATTTGAAATTTTTAAAATGTTAAATTTAACATACTTTTTTCTAAATTTTTGTACAATAGAGTTTCGATTAACCATCACCCTTTTAACCGTCAGTTTAATTTTATTATCTGACATTTTTAAACAGTCTTCTATTATAAATAATCTGTAATAAATAATAAAGTAACCTTCTATACAAAACAAAGCACTGAAAGTGGACTTGACTTATTTATAGCATAGGCGAGGGCAGCTGACACTAATTGCTACCCTAAGCAAATTTGATAACAGAAAAGTAAACGATCCTATCATCTACTTAAATGAGATAGAAACACTTCAAAGAGTGTCAACAAATTCCGAAAGAGTGCGTGAATATTTCTATTGAAAGATAAACACTCTCAGAGTATTTACGATAATACCATTCAGAGTATAAGTCGATCACGTAACAGTCACGTGAATAATCTAAGTGGAGCGTGCGTGCTGTCTCCATATCATAACGTGAATACTTGTACTGGTAATTTTCTGTATTAAAGACCTCTGTATGTAAAACTTGTGTAATACACAATTAGAGTTAAATAGAACACTTAAGAGTTTTACTTTTTTTTTATTTTAAGGCGAAAAGCACATTGAGGCTATTATCGCCTCCCTAAATGTAAGTGTGAGTGTTGTAAGTGTAAGTGTATGTTAGACTCGGGTTCCGCGAGGACGTTAGACGGATTTAGAATCCTCTCAATAGGTGCAGCTAGTCTGCAACCCCCCTTTTACTACAATTTCCAAAATAATAATAATAATAATAGTTATTGTTGGTTGCTTACAATACAGTTATAATTGTTATTATCACTTTCCAAAATAATAATAATAATAATAATAATAATAATAATAATAAGCAAGATCACAACGTATGAAGCAATACTGGGCTACGAGGAAGGCACAGAGCATTGAGAAGTGATTGATTTGGTGTACCCCAAAGTTGGGTGAAACAAATAAAGAATAATAATAATAATAATAATAATAAAACATTGTGTGCATTAGTACAGAAAAATTAAATAAACAGAGTATAGTATGTTATTTATATCGATCTCCGAAAGTACGGGTGGTCTATTTCTGTTAAACGGTCTCTAGAGTAACGGTTAATCGAGACTCTACTTAGAAAAATATTTTTTTTTTGTTCACAACGTGACTTTTAATTAATAGGAACAGGATAATTAAAATAATTAAAACGTTTATTATTCAACTTATTTATATACGAATATAAAATCGAATCGAGTAAACAATCGATCAACGCGTTTAGCCGGAACTGTGTAACAAATAAAGAAACAAACGAACACAAACCAAATACCGAACGGTCAAGTTGAAACAGAGACCTGGCTTCGCTCGGTCAGTAATAACATGAATATTCCATCTTTTAAGTAACATTGTTTTAAAAAAAGTGAGAAAGTTTGTGTAAATTTTATTCACCCTTTAAAAAAATATTTTTTGTTAGATATATCAATTTTTTGTCATTTCAAATATTTAAAATGCCAGTCTAAATCAGCTCTCTCACCAGTAATTTGCATTTCCAAAACTATATTTTTGAACAAAAGTACCGAAACCAAGGTCAGCAAAACAAATGTGGCAGTCGAGAAAACCCAAGGTCAAGAGCAAGGAAAATAATCGTGACCTTGTCTGTTATCTGAATTCTTCTAATTATAGTTATAATTATGCCACGAAACTTTGAAGTGATATAAATCATTTCAAGGCAAACAAATATTGTTTTAAATTCGTATCCGATCCCTAAAAGATCCGGTTGTGAAGCTTTTAGTCAAAAACAGAAATATAGGTAAAATTATAATAGTGACTATTTAAAAGATTTTTTCCAAATCGGCTTGGCAGAGTTTGTTTAAAGTTTAATCATACTTTTTAGAATCAGCGTAAAAGCATATCACTACAAAATATTGGCCATCAGGGGCTCATTTTAGTTTTTTGTTTTGTTTTTGTTTTTTAAAAAGCTTAACGCATTTTCTTTCAAATTCTGTGCACTGACTGAGAAAGTCTCTTAAAGCCACTGCTGATTTTAACATGTCATGTTTTTTAGTTGTGATGCTGGATTTTGCGGGACGCGTGATGCGAGGAACATGTTTATATTGATATAGCCTATAACAGTGTATTTTGCCCGTCGCATATCTCATATTAAATTAATTATAATTAAAAATGACTGTATTTCCGCCCGGGATCAAACTGAGGACCTTACGCGTGTGAGGTACACGCGATAACCACTACATTACAGAAACTACGAAGACGTTTGTCCGATTTAAGTATATGAAATTAATTTTTAATTTAATTTTGGTAGTTGTATTAAAAGATTAGTTGTTTTTTCATTTAATTGAACAGCTGATCGGTTGTAATACGTTTCAGGTTATGTTGTTAAAAACTAGCTATGTTAATTTGTCGTGTTTTCGAATAAATTATCGTAATTAAAGAAAAGGAAGAGAAAACATGGTATGTGATTTCAATTGTTGGTTCAATAACAGTAATGTTTATTAACGAACCAATTTCAACGAAATCGGATCAATAGTTTTTGCTCTAGGAAGAATAACATACACAAGCACGCACGCACGCGCGCATGCACAACCAGAAGAATGTTAAAACCTTTTTTTTTATCTAGAAGACATGAAAACATAAAGATCTATTAAAATTTATTTATAGAATTTTGTATAACGATCACAAAAATTCCTGTAAAGTGGTAAAAAAGTAAAGAGATTAAATACAAATTTCTGTGACTGAACCGAAAATAAAAATCATTTTTATTTTAATTACGGTAAATTGTTCGAAATTAACATAGCTAGCTTTTAACAACATAGCCTGAAACTTATTATAGCCTATTAGCTGTTCAATCAAATCGGCTGATCTTTACGAATTAGCATAAAACAACTGATCTTTTATATAACTACCAAGATTAAATTAACAAATCATTTCATATTGGGTCAAAGTTCTTCATAGTTTCCTTAGTGTAGTGGTTATCGTTACACGCGCAAGGTCCCCAGTTCGATCCCGGGAGGAAACACAATAATTTTTAATTATAATTAATTTAATATGAGATTTGCGTCGCGCAAAATATACTGTTATATATCAATATAAACATGTTCATCGCATCACGCGTCCCGCAAAAATCCAACATCACAACCAGCCCTAAGGCATGATACATGCTCATTTTTCGAAAATACAATATAGTAGATTTCCTTCCAAAGATTTATTTTCCTACGATCCTAAAATAATTCTTAGACAAATTATTACAATACACAATACACGTAAATAAAAGGAAAAAATTAATAAATATTTTCAGCTAATCTATTCCATAAAAAAGACATAATGTCTAATGTGCAACATGATGTGTCGTGTAGCAAGCTGGGATATATTCGTCTAAGCAGCTGATTTCGTACTACAGCTGTTTTCCATAATACTGTTTCATTGAGGTTATGTTTATTGCTATTATTAACTGTGAATACAAATAATAACAAAAAAATCTTCACTAATTGGATTTTAATTGTTAATATTGAAATATTTATTTGTTTTATACGATGATTACAGTCATGTAATGCTGTAATTATACTTAGTCCGTCCTAACTATTCATTTGGGATTTTCACAATCTGGCAACGCTGCAACTTGCTGTGTTACGAAAAAAGACATATCACTCACAACGAAAACTAGGGACATTATCTGCAAATAACTTTTTTAACCTTCATGAAAATTAAATTAAAAATTTGCTTCTTAATAGGCAATTTTTCTGGTAAATACTGTTAACAATTTATATTGATCCAGACTTAGAAAAACGATTTGTTTCTGTTTTAGGGAATATATTGCTTTTATTTATTGTATACTATCATCTAACTCAGCTGTTCCTTCCAGTAATAACACTCGTATTATTTCCTATCAATTGTTTATCCTATCCGACTATCTGCTAGTTTATGCATGAAAATGTTCTGATATCAACCGATACGATACTTGGTAAAGATACAATATCGAAAATAATATCGATACTCCTGTATCGGACGAAAAGTATCGATTCTCGTAATATCAAATTACTTTGATTTGTTTTAATAAAATATTTACACTAATAATAATAACCAGGGGCCCGTGCCAAATTTCGCACTATGAAAGTTTTAAGTAAACATAGCCTTTTGAATAAGAGTAGTCGTTGGGGTGAAGGCGGTAGCTGAAAGGAAAGGAAAATATGTTTAAAAAATAAGTCGAAAAGTGATTGGTTTGAAATAATAAGCAAAAAAAAGTTTGAGCCATTGTAGTATATACATTTCAATACAGATAATTGTTTTTTAATTGCAATTTTTACAAGGAATTACAGTACCTCGTTGTAAACGATATTTGATGTAAGAATGTAATCTTCTTGTACTCTTTGTATTTCATATTCTTTAATGGATACAAACATGTTAGTTGATTTAGTTACCCTTGAAATGGCTACATACAATTGTCCGTGAGTACAGACAGCATTTGGTAAATACAATCCTGCTCTTTGAAGTGTTTGTCCCTGCCACTTGTTTATAGTGATAGTAAATGCAATTTTAATAGGTAAATGTTTTGTAGTCAACTGAAAACGCATGCTTTATAATCTCTAACTGTATTTTGATATTTTAATTGTACTTTGTATTATATGATGTCCGTATTAACAATAGATAAATGCACGATGGCGGGAGAAATCTCAAATACATTTGTGTAAAAACAGTGTCCAAAACATGTGTTTGGTATTCGGAATGCTTGTCCCGGCTTGTACGACTGGCAGGGATAGGGGACTGTCAGTAGGGCCACATAACCTATAAGTTTAATGACTTTTAAGTAAATATTAAAATTTTTCTAAGCACGTTATGCAAAAAAGTGGCATTTGCAATGGGATTGTCTATTCGTGATTAATAAGTTAGCTTCGTAAAATATAAAAAATATTGTCTGATTTGTGAAGCCGTTTTGCCTATGACAGTTAAAAGTGTCTTTTATGTTAAAGTTTTCCACAAACAGTAAGTTTTAGCGCAAAATCGTTTTGCAATGTCGGAAACCAGTTAAAAAATCTTTCTAAAGACACCTAATTTATGCCTGTACTATTAGTATGTGCTGTGAAAAAGGGATGTTGACTCGAGAAATAATATATATGAACATAATTAAACATGTTATTATTATTTATAATGTTGCTTGACAACCGCGATGTATTAATAAGAAAGAATTGTTAAATGAGTTTTGGAATTTTAACCTAAAATACGTGAAATTACATTTTACAAGTGTGAAAAAACTAAATACACACTTTATTAAATACTTTAAAAAATGTGCAAATATAACGGATTCGGTATATTAAACAAAAACAATACGTAATACGAACTATAACAATAATCATTTTTAATTAAACATCTGAAAATGATTTGGAGTTTGAACTTATTTTGAACCTAATTCTTGAAAATACTTCTTTACTAATGAGAAAAAACTAAATACACACTTAATTAAAACAATAATATAAGTACTACAAAATATATTTAAAAAAAAGTAATGTTAAACAATGTAGCGTGAACCTATTTCGTGAAAATTATACATTTTGTTATTAAAAATAAACTAAATTCACACTTTATTTTTACTGTAAAGTACTCTTGACCCGGATATCAAAGTCAAATGTTTGCTGATAGTAGATAAAGATAACACAATAAGGCAATAATAAAATAAAATAAAAAGTTAAAAAAATGCTTTTTCAATTCAAATATAAAATGCACTAAAAGTACAAAGTAAATTTTCCATCATTCGGAGAATAAATCGTGAGTGCAGATTAGATTAATTAGAAATTATTGAAGAAGATCCTTGTAAGTGAGTATTGATGGGCATCCGCGCTTTATTCTCCGACAAATGAAAAATTAATTTTTTTACTTTCTAGTGCATTTTATATTTGAATTGAAAAACCGTGTTTTTAAGTCTTTTTTAAAATTTATTTTATTTTCTACTTTTTAGTGATGAATCTTGTAATTGATTAAAAAAATTTTTTTTGTATAATTATTTATTATTTTTTGCAAAAACAAAAATTTTTCAATTTTGCTAATGTTTCTAATTTAAATATACATTAATGGCTAATTAAGTTTATGCTAACAAATGCTGACAATTTTGAATATTTTTTCGTATCTGTTTTAACAAAAAAAAAAAATCAAAAAATCTGCAATCAACATTTTTTTACATACGTAAATAATAGTAGAATGTTCAAAAAATTAAAAGGTGTAAGAAAAAGTTTAGGACAGCGCTGGGCTCGAACTAGCTTCTTCCGACAACTTTCAATGTGAAAAGTGTTAGAAGAAACTAACGCCATCTATTGAGAAGTGCTAAAACTATTTTTCCATATGCAATTTTAGTGTGCACCATGAAGCAAAATTTGATGTGCCTAATTATTGAATATTGCATTGTCATCGGAAGCAAGCAAGTGTGCAAAATTAAAAATCAATTGGATGATGGAAAGTGGGTTAAAAATCGATTACAAGATTAGAACCATGAAACATACAGACAGATGAAGCAAGTTAAGAAAACATCGTGTAAAAAAGACAGGCGATACTTTGCTGCATAAATAGCAAATTGTTTATTTGCTGCTTTTTGAGATAGAAAATATGCGTTGACAGATATCACCATACGATATTTGAATATCGGGAATAATTGAAACACCAATACCGATACCGATAGTACCAGTATGGAAAGAAAAATATCGATACTAGTTAGTGTCGAAAGGATCGGAAAACTTAAAGAGACTGCAAAGCGACCTGAAATATCAGCGTGTTCATTTCTTAATAAACAAAAATTCCAAAATAACAAACACGGGAATTAATAAACAAATTAAAAACAAATAACAATCTCATGGAAAATAAGACTAAAAGATAACCAAACTCAACACAACAGTTTATAGATTTTTACTTACAGAATGCCTTTGCGATTGCGATGTTGCTGATAAGAGCAATCAAGGGTACCACCAGGATGCCAGAACCCAGGTGAGCCAACATTCCAAAAAAATTGACCTGTTCACCGTTTATTTGGGTAGAAAATGGTGGAAAGCCGAAAGTTGGTAGACCTGATTCAATGTTTCCTGAAACATAACATTTCGGAGTTGCTTAAAAAATCTTACAAATTCAAGATGCTCAAGATAATTTGTCTAGAATAAAGATTTTTAAAAGTTCCCTTTCTTTATTTTTAACCTGAACCATCAGTAGCTTATGCGGGAGGGAGGAAATCTTTTATAGCGACGAAAAAGATGCGGTGAAATTATTTCCCTATAGTTCCTTTCAATGCCGCTATAGAGATTTTACTGTACAAGTGTAAAATATAGTGCTTCAGATATACCTTGTTTAACTGCCCAACTAGCACTACCCTACTCCGCAGCTGTAAGACAGTCAAGAAGAGTCCTTTCCAAGTCTGTCCCTCTAGACGTCTTCCTACTTCTTCCGATCTCCGCTGCGGAACATAGTCCGCTTCCAGGAAAACCCAGCTTGAACCCAGTTAACAATTTCCCAATACCGGCGAGACTTCTGTATTAAATAATTAGGTTTATGATCTATTTTTCCGTCTAGTGGTCTATTTACTCACCTGGTAAAGGCTACCGCGGTTTCGAAACCTAATTGTTTCATCTTTAGGCCGTAATACAAAATGTGTAATCCCTCTGTCGATGTCGTCACAAATTTAAACAAAACATTGAAAAAAAACACTAAACACAATTACTCGATTAAAATACACACGATGAAATTTGATTTGGCCAAACGATACGTGCAACTCGTATGTCGTTACATTCCGAACTGCAGTACATTCCGAATGTAACTACATACGAGTTGCACGTATCGTTTGGCCAAACCAAATTTTATCGTGTGTATTTTATTCGTGTAATTGTGTTTGGTGTTTGTGACGTGTTTTTTCAATGTTTAACTTTGTGACGACCTCGACAGAGGGATTTGACATTTTGTATTACGATCTGAAGATAAAACAGTAAGGTTTTAAAACCGCGGTAGCCTTTACTAGGTGAGTAAATACAATGAATACAGAATCTATTCTGATCGCTTCTTGGAGAAAGAGCATAAAAGTTCCAATAAAACTTTATTGGAACTTATGGTCCAGTTAACACTTTATGGTATAAAACTTGATGGTTAAAACGTTATGGTCAGTAACATTTTTCGTAAGTATTACTGTTGCCGGTAGATTCTGTATTCATTGGTAAATAGACCACTAGACGGAAAAATATGTCATTAACCTAAGTATTTAAATATGTGGTCCGGTGACTATGTTGCAATTCTGTATTAATTTAGTTTTCTGTGACTGTACTTAATTCAAAGGACCTAATATGTTTAGTTGAGTTAGGGTTACGGGCAAAGCTACGAAGAAAGATGACGTCATTGTTTATGCCAACAGTGTATTGGTATTTATGCAGGGTAGTTTTTTTTAAATAGTGATTTTTGAATATTTTTTTTCTTTTATTGCATATCTTGTTATCCAACTAACACATATTCACCCGCGGAAAATAACTTCTTTAAACTTTACTTACGATTTTAGGCTTTCTTTACGGAACTATATTGTGACATCATTGCTGCTTACATTGCTATATTACCTGCACCGACTTACTGCTCATGGGCGTTATCATTTACTACACCGACTTATTGCTCATGCGCTTTATCACGTATATTACGTATTACTTTGTTTTTCCTTGCAGTGAAAATGTTGTTAAAATGAAGTCCGTTTAAATAAATAGTCTTTCACCGAATAACAGTTTCGTGTTCTTCCCCCAACAACCGTGTCAGGTAGGTCTTTGTTATTTTCTTTACAAGAATTAACGTATTTTTTTATCGTTTCAGTGATCAAAAACACGTTCCTACTTTCACGCGGTAGCATTTTGACGTTATTTGGGCCACTTTTTCTATTTTTATCGTACTTCCCGTATTTTCCTCGTTTTTATATTTTGGATTATTGCTTTTGGGTATAATAAAGCGTTTTAGAGAAAAAAATACCAAGAAATTGAAACACAACCTACACTGCATACTTATTACTGATTTACATAAACAAATAATGAATAAGTTAGTTTGCTAATAACATAACTTGGTCCATAACTGTATGTTAGTGTTTGCCCTGAAACTTTCACATGCTTTGTTTCGTAATATATTCATACAAACATTCTTTTGCTAATTTTGCTTGTAAACTAATACGTTAAGCCTAAGAGGACTTTAATTTCTCAAAACCTATGTTAGACGTCTTTGTTATGATATATAAATACCAGGGGTCCCGTGTAAAATTTTTCATTATGAACGTTTTAAGTAAATACAGCCTTTTGAATAAGTATTTCATTTTAGTTAGTTGATTTAGTTACCCTTGAAATTGATACAATTGTCCGTGAATAAAGATGGCATTTGGTAAATAAAATCCTGCTCTTTGAAGTGTTTGTCCCTGCGACTTGTTTATAGTAATAGCAAACGCAATTTTAATAGATAACTTCTTCCAGTCAATTGAAAAAAGCACCTTTTATAATCTCTAACTGTATTTTGACATTTTTATTGTACTTCGTACTTTATGATGTCCGTATTAGCAATAGATAAATGCACGACGAAAGGAGAAATCACAAATATATTTTGTATAAAAATAGTGTCCAAAACATGTGTTTGGTATTTGAAATTCTTGTCCTGGCTTGTACGACGGGCAGGGATAGCGGACTGTCAGTAGAACCACATAACCTATGAGTTTAGTGACTTTTAAATACGTACTGAAATTTTTCAAATACGTTATGAAAAAAAGAAGCATTTGTAATGGGATTGTCTGTTCGTGATTAATAAGTTATCTTCGTAAAATATACAAAATATTGTTTGATTTGTGATGCCGCGCATGCGCATCCAAGTGCCGTTTTGCCTGTGACAGTTAAATGTCTTTTATATTAAAATTTTCTACAAACAGTAAGTTTTAGCGCAAAATCGCAGAAGCCGGTTAAAAATCTTTCTAAAGATACCTCATTTACGTCTGTACGAGTAGTATGTGCTGAGAAAAAGGGATGTTGACACGAGAAATAATATATATAATTTCAAAAATTATTCCTATAAATTTTAAAAGTAAATGAAATTTTGTAAAAGTAAATAAAAATTAAAAGTAAAGTTGATATTTTCTACAACCAAATTGTAGAGAATTAATTAAATTTAATCAACACTGTAGAAGTTGTCAATGTGTCTGCCAGTGGCCGCTCTACCATACAGGTGAACAAGTCGACTGCCTAGGGCGCGCAAGTCAAGGGGTGCCAAATGCGAGAAAAAAACATCGTTTTTTGAAACTTTTATTTTAAAAATTATAAATCTGATTGAAGTCTGTATAATACTGTTCTAAGATTACAGACTTCACAGAAATAACAGAAATTGTTAATTTACTTACTTAAATTTTTCAGCTTGTAATGTTTATTATAAACGTGAAATCAGATTTTTTAAAATAATTTAAGGCTAAAAAAATAATATCTAAATAAATGAAAGAAATATGGCTTCCATCACTTCACAGAGTGAAGATGATCTTGAAGTGAAAGATATCGTTTCAAAGACTGTTAACGAATTTTTTGTCGAATAATTATTGTTAGAGCGTGATAATGCGTTTCGCGCCTAAGGCATCGGTTTCGAAAAATGTTTGGGGCGCTTTTTTGATGTCTAGAGCGCTAATTTCACTAGAGCGGTCCCTGGTCTCTGCAACGCGGTTGAATTCCATAAAGCACATCGATGAATACCAGTCTAACAATAACAGACCGACTAACAATAGAGTCTCGCTAATCCGGACTCGATGGGACCGGAACCTGTCCGGATCATAGAAAGTCCGGATTAAACGGAATAATATGTAAAATGTATCAAAAACAAGTTTTATAGGCAAAAGAAAACTTCTGTTCATTAAATATCAACGTTTATGATTCACCTGCATCAATACGAAGTAAGGTTTGGTATTTTTGCTCCATTGTTACAGACACTTAAGTTTCGTAGCCATTATGTTGCTCTTAATAAGTGCACACAATAAGACACCCGCACTGAATAAAAATATGTATTGTACTGTCACCAGCACGAGTAAACATCAACTGAAGGAAACTAAACAAAAAAATTCAAGGGTTCTTCTCCGAAAACTGGTGGTAAGGCTTCAGGCAACTTAGGACAAGCGTACCCTCTCAGAATTGAATTTTTTTCTTTTTGTGTCACAACATTCTTTTTTATCTTTTATTTTTTTAGATTCGTCCGGATTAACCGGATGTCCGTACAAGCGGGGTTCGGATTAGCGAGACTCTACTGTAATTCCTACTTAGGCTTAAGACCAATTAGTCGTACAATTACCCCAATATTAAACAGCAGGCCTAAACACGCCTGAAGCTTTATACCTGTGAGATTAAAGGGCGTTAGTCCTTGTTGATGAAAGACATAAGCCATGACAGCACTAGCGAGTACGACCATAGCGTTACGTCCTGTGGAGGCCATCCACAGCAACGTGGATGTAACTTTCTGCATTCCTTCCAGAGGTTTCTGTCCGTCGCCTATCCGGATGTCCTTCAGTTTCTGCAACACAAGGTTTAACGACTATTATTCTGTTATCAGAAATTTCTGCTGGGATGTGGAAAGTTCGGATGAAATAATGGTGCAAAAAATCTCATTCAATCTAGCTTACGCAAGTTGGTTCAAAACGAACTAAGTTTTTATTTTAGTTGGTATAAAAAAGAACACAAAGAAAAACGTTTTTCTTTTTGAATCTAGCAATGAATAACATCTGATGTACATTAGTTTTGAAACTAATGTCTTCAAGGCTTTGTCCTACACTGGAGACGTTCTGTTAAGTTTTCTGCAATTTGTTGACATATGGAAAGGAACAGTGCCTACTTCTGCAATTTTCCTATCCTTTAACTCTAGGGTGTGCAATATTTAAACACTTATAGTCATATGAAAATATATATTCTTTGAACAAGCTATGATATATTTTTCACAAATTTTCTTAATATTTAAAAACTACATTTTTGTTTTAAAAAGCTTTCACAGGCCACCAGATGGAAACCCGTGATTTAATGTTTTGACGATCTTCAGCGCTGCTAGTGAGCGTGATGTTTCATTTCAATACCACTGTTGCTAAATGCAGTACGTTGTATTATATTTGTACACACTACTAAAGTTTAAATAAATAAAATGTTATCTATTGCAGTATAAATTAAAGAATTTTTACTTTAAATCTTTGAACACTCAAAACATATCTCGTTAATTATCACTTTCTACATCGTTTGCATAATGTGTAATAAAAAAGTAATAATTTATTTCATACACCTTAAAAACAATATTTTTTTTTACCCAATTTAATAATACATAGGTTTATAATTGTGCGTTATAAATTTTTATATTTTATATTTTCGTGCGGGGAAATAACAGTGTGTGAGTCAATGCCATCGAACGTTACTACTCAACTCAAAACCATGGTTTACTACTATCCGTTAAGAAAAAAGTATGGAAAATTGGTCCGGATAATCCGGACTCTCTCGGCAATCTTAGAGGGCCGGATGATAGAGATTTTTCTGTATACGGTGGCCTACAACTTACCCGCAGCGTGAGCAGCAAGACGATGCAGATCACGCCCAACACCACATCCCAGAGCTTTGTCTCGCCGCAGTGGCTGAAGAACTCAACCCAGTTGGTGATGAAGTTCTCGGCGTTGTACTTGAGTCCGAACAGACTTTTCATCTGCGACGTAGCGATGATAAGAGCCGCTGCCGAAGTGAAGCCCGACACCACTGGTACGGACACGAAGTCTACAAGGAAACCTGTAACAAGCACGGCCATTTTGAAATTTACCGAATTTTGTTTCTCATAAACAATAGGTATATGTTTGAAACATTTGTTATCACAAAATAACAATATTGCGCAAGAATATTAAAAAAATTTCGCATATAATTATTTTCCCAAAAATTTTGTTAACTATCGAAAAAATCCAATAATTTCTCAGTTTTATCAAATTTCCATCACAAATAAAGATTCATAAACAATCCAATGTAACAAATTCGAGGACGAACGTAATTTTTTTTTAATTTCAAATTGGTCTACACTCACTTTAACTCTGGATCTTCATATATGATCGACGTTTAAGGAAAATCTGAAAGAACTATTTTGAGAAATTAGGCCGGTTTACTTTTTTCTATACAGTCTGGAATACAGCGAACCGTTCCATTTGTTTCAGTTATTGCGGACAACATTTGAGCAAAACATCGTTAAAATCGGCCAATTTGTTTACTCAAAAATGTATACACAAACATGCGCGCATGCGTTTTTAAACACAAAAACAGGCATTACAGAAGTGCGAGATGCAGATCGTAGACGAACAATCCACGATGTTTGTGCGATCGTAAGGGTTCGTAAGGGATCCAGAAACTAAGCATCAGTCGTCGCCATCTTTATTCCGCTGCTAAAAAAAAAGTTCGTAGCAACATGAAGTCAACTTTGTTTTTTCTGACATCGAAGGCATCATTCACAAGGAATTTGTCCCCCTGGTGAAACTGTCGATAAAAGTTTTATTGTGAAGTTTTGAAGCGGCTACATGAGAGCATTAGACGTAAACGTTCAGAAGAGTGGAAGAACCAAAGGTGAGTTCTCCATCGTGACAACGCGCCTGCGCACACATCGCTAGTCGTTCGGAATTTTTTTGCTTCCAAAAACAAGCTAGTGACTCACCACACAACCTATTCGTCTGACGTCACCCCAAAATAAAGTTGAAATTGTACGCTTTGACACAGTAGAGAAAATGCAGGCAGAATAGCAAGACATGCTTCGAACATTTACACTTGCAAGGCTTTCAGGGATGCGTGGACTCATGGAAAAACGCTAAGATCACTGTATCAATGACCAAGGGGACTATTTTGAAGAAGTCAATGGAAAATGGGACTTATGGTAGGCAATTTTATTTTTATTGGAGGGGGAACTTTTGGGTACAATAATAATATGTGATTAAGTAACTCACCTAGCTGAAGGAAACCGCAGATGAGTTCGACGCATCCGGCGAGGAAGCACAGAAGCACGGCCATATCCGGATTAGTATCGTGCGTGTAGGTGAAGGTCAGCAAGGACAAGAGCGACGTAGGACCGATGCAGATCTGCCGAGTGGTGCCGAACAGGATGTACACCAAGCTGCCTATCCATGCGGAGTAGAGGCCGTACTGATAGAAACAAGACAACACTTAGTAACTTTGTTATACAGTGCGTTCTACAGAACGCTTCAGATATTGTCATGCCTTAGGGCTGGTTGCGATGGGTTTTGCGGGACGCGTGATGAGAGGAACATGTTTACATTGATAATGTATAATAGTACTAGCTGTTACCCGTTGCAACCTCGCCCGCAATTATAATGTACGTAATAAAAGTTATAGTCGATTTTCACAATCAGAAGAGGATCGTTCCAATTAAATATATTTATATATACAATATTATACGATTTATGATTTTCGGCCAAGACATAGATTTTTGCTACTCGACACTCTAGAACAGGGTTCTATTATATTTTAATAAAATATAATATTAATTGTTATATAATTAATTGTGTTAATTGTTATACACTTAACACTTGTCACAAAATTAAATACTAAATAATTAAGTTGGAATGGGTAAGTAGTATGATGGTGTTTAAAATAATTTAAATCATTTATTATTCACACCTACCAATATATAATAATCGTATAAAACGTCACTGTTGTACAGTTGTGTCGTTAAATTAATTTTGTGGCAATTGTGGTAAGTAGTATAATAGAGTTTTTAAAACGGGATAGGCCTACGTTTATCTCAGGTACCTAAACCATGTTCATACCAAATTTCATCTCAATTGGTTCAGTAGTTAAAGCGTGATTGAATAACAAACACACAAACATTCTGAATTATAATATTAATAGCTGTTACCCGTTGCAGTTTTGCCCGCGATTATAATATATTAATAATAACATTTATAGTCACTTTCCAAAATCAGAATAGATTATACTTGTCACAAAACTAAATGTTAAATAATTAAGTTAGACTGGGTAAGTAGTACGATGGCTTTAAAATAATTTAAACATTTATTATTCACACCTACCAATATTAATAATAAACTTATAAAACGTTACTGTTATACAATTAAGACTTGTCACAAAACTAAATACTAAATAGTTAAGTTGGACTGGGTAAGAAGTATAATGGCCTTTAAAATAATTTAAACATTTATTATTCACACTTATCAATAGCCTATATAATAAACGTATAAGACGTCACTGTTATACAATTAACATGCGAATACTAAATAATTAAGTTGTTCTAGGTAAGTAGTATGATGACGTTTAAAATAATGTAAACATTTATTATTCATACCTACCAATATATAATGAATGTATAAAAGGTCACTGTTAGTCAATTAACATTTGAATACTAGATAATTAAGTTTGACTGGGTAAGTAGTAGGATGGCGTTTAAAATAATTTAAACATTTATTAATTTAATTATACCTACCAATATATAATTAACATATATAAAACCTTACTGTTATTCAATTAACACTTGTCACATAACTAAATACTAAATAATTAACTTGGACTGGATAAGTAGTATGATGGCGTTTAAAGTAATTTAAACATTTATCACTGACACCTACCAATACCAATTATATATAATGAATGTATAAAACGTCACTGTTGTACATTTAACACATTCCACAAAACTAAATACTAAATTTCTTATGGAACGTAAAACTTTCTAATATAACGCAAAGCTTTCTTATGAAAAGTAAGGTTTTTTGTGGAATGTAAGGCTTTCTTATGGAACATAAAGCTTTCTTATGGAACGTAAGGATTCCTTCTGGAATGTATGGCTTTCTTATCGAAAGTATAGCTTCCTTATGAACGTAATGCCTTCTTATGGAACGTACGAGGGTTGATCAAATATAAACGAGACTGATTTTTTAAAAAATTTATTGCTTACTTACAAATTATTCTTGATACAACTTATTTTTCTACATAGTCTCCCGCACGAGTAACACATTTTTCCCACCGGATTGGAAGTTTTTAATTCCATCTTCGTAAAAGTTCTCGGGCGTTCATTGAGCCATTGGAGCACGAAGGTCTCCACCGCAGAATCGTCTTCGAAACGCTGGCCTCCAAGCGCCTCTTTGAGTGGCTCAAACAGGTGATAGTCGCAGGGTGATAAGTCTGGACTGTATGGTGGTTCCCAGCCAATTTGATCGAGTTTAAGCCTCGTAGCGTTCGCCGAATGTGGTCGGGCATTATCGTGAAGAAGAATGACGTTTCTCGCCGGTTTAGATTTCCTTTTCCTACGAAAAGACTGTTTTGCGGCCTCTAAAACATCGCAATAATATTGTGCATTTATTGTGCGTCGTTGATGGAGGAAATCGACGTGATTATCGAAAAGTACAGTGGCCATTACCTTCCCGGCCGACGATCGTGATTTGGCCTTCAGGTTTTCTACTGCTTCCCGTCCTTCGGCGAATTCCTTGTGCCAAGCAAAAACGCGAGCTCTTGACAGGGTCCTATCCCCGTATTGAGCCGTCAATCTACGAAAGATTTCAGTCGGATTGACCCCCTCCTTGGTCAAAAACTTAATAATAATTCTCTGCTCCACGGAAACGTGCACTTCACTCTCACTCATTGTATAGTTTTATACTGAAGGGTCCAACGGAAATGTTGCCCGTCTACGCCCGTCCCATTTTTAGAAAGTCAGTCTCGTTTTATATTTGATCAACCCTCGTAAGTCTTTCTTATGGAACGCAAGGCTTTTACTTATAAGGCTCATAAAGCTTTATTATGGAAGCAAGGCTTTCTTATCAAACGTAAAGCTTCCTTATGGAACGTAAAGTTTTCTTATGAATACCATCCTTCAACAACTTGTCAACCTTCTGTATTGCGACAAGGTGGTCAGTAGTTATACTTTTCTGTATAGGGTTGGTGGTAAGAAATTGTAATCTTAGTCATATTATATTTCTGAAAGTTTGTGTGTTTGTTTGTTTGTTATTCAATCACGCTTTAACCACTGAACCAATTGAGATCAAATTTGGTACGAATATGGTGTAGGTATCTGAGATAAACATAGGCATATTCCGTTTTAAAAAACGTCATTATACTACTTACCCAGCCCAACATAATTATTAGTATTTAGTTTTGTGGCATGTGTTAACTGTAGTTATGTTTAATTACTGTTTACTGGACCTGAGATTTAGGTACCTGAGATGGACATAGATCTAATCCCATTTTAAGAATCTTAATCTGTGTTTTATTTATTGCAAAATTATTGCTATTAATGTTAAATTTTCAATTATTTTAGTTGAAATTTTTTCAAAACTGACTTTAATTTGTTACTTTGTGTTGAATTTTCAATATTAAATAAAAAAAAATCCCTACGCAGAGTGCAGATTACAATACGTTAAAAATTACTATAATTGTAAGTATTTTCTCTTTGTGAAAATCTGGCTTGCTTTATAGTTTGTAGTTTTGTTATTTTAAATTTCATTAGAATGTCATATATATAGAAAGGTCATTGTGATTAGATCAAATAATCACAATCTGGTGTTTCTCATTTAAGACTTTTCAGTGTTTTCGACGCAGAAATGTAAATGTCTATAACATATACAATTTTATTAGATACTTTAATTGTAAGGTAGTATATATATTTATGTAATTACATTATATGAAAAAATGGTAAATATGCAGTGTAGCATGTCCTGGATTTTTTATATTTTTGTTAATAAAACGCTTTATTACGTGCCCAAAAGCAAGAATCCAAAATATAAAAGCGCGAAAACCACTAGAAGTACGATAAAAATCGCAAATAAAAGTGACCAACATAACCTCAAAATTGCTACCGCGCGAAAGTCGGTAACGTGTATCATCGGTAAAACAATAAAAATACGTCTAACACGGGTTTTGCGTGATAAGAAACCCATTTTTTTAAAAGAATACTTCATAGCCTAACTGACACGGTTGTTAGGCCTAACACGATGATACGTAAAAAAAACTTTATTTTTTAAAGAATACTACGTAACCTAACTGACACGGTGATGTGTGAATAAACCTTTATATTTTTTTAAAGAATGCTACATATCCTAACTGACATGGTTGTTGGACCTATCACGGTGATGTGTGGAAAAAACTTCATTATTTTTTTAAAGAGTACTCCATAACTTAACTGACACGGTTGTTAGGGCTAACACGATGATACGTAAAAAAACCTTTATTTTTTAAAGAATACTACGTAACCTAACTGACACGGTTGTTGGGCCTAACATGGTGATTTTTTAAAGAGAACTCCATAAGCTAACTAACATGGCTGTTAGGCCTAACACAGTGATGCATTAAAAAAACCTTAATTATTTTTTTAAAAAGAGTACTCCATAACCTAACTGACACGGTTGTTGGGCCTAATACGGTGATGCAGGAAAAACCTTATTTTTTTAAAAAAGTACTCCATAACTTAACTAACACGGTTGTTAGGCTTAACAGGGTCACTTTATTAAAAAAAATAAAAATACACCAAACCTAACTGACACGGTTGTTGGTCCTAACACGGTGATGCGTGATCTTTAACGTATATTATGATTGCGGGCAAAGCCGTGACGGGTAACAGCTAATCATATTATATTTCTGAAAGTTTGTTTTTGTTTATTTGTTTGTTATTCAATCACACTTTAACTGGAATAATTGAGATTAAATTTGGTATGAACACGGTTTAGGTACCTGAGATAAACACAATACTATTCCAGTTTAATTGTATAATAGTGACTTTTTAATAATACTGTATTTTATTAAAATATGAGAGGACCCTTTTTTAAAATATCGAGTAGCAAAAATTTATATGTCTTGGCCGAAAACCATAAATTGTATAATATTGTATATAGAAATATATTAAAATGAAATGGACCTATTCTGATTTTGAAAATCGTCTATAAATTTTATTGCCTACATTATAATTGCAGGCAAAGCCGCAACGGGTAACATATAGTACATAAAATAAAAGTAGAATCACATTTTAAGTGCTGAGTCTAGCAGGTAGGAAATATTACTCACTCCATGCTCTTATGCTATGTTATTCATATGCGTGTTTTATAGGATTTCGTCAATTAAATAGGAAAATACATTCACCGGAATAATACCACAGTTTACTATACAAGCTCCGAAACGTACCTGAGGACCTAGACCTGCCAGAGCGGCGTACGCGATGGCCTGAGGCATCAGAGTCAGACCTACAGTAACTCCAGCTACTACGTCCGACACTGCATCACTTCCGGTGTACAGTGGAAGCCATTTTGTTATAGGAAGACGCTGTTTTACCAGAGACGTGAAAGAAGTCAGCAGTGGAAACATCGTTCACACCTATAACATATAAGAAAAATAAATTACTACACGGAATATATTGTGAGAAAGTCATACCACACGTTTGGGGTTCCGTTAATAAAAAAAAGGAGTTTGGATTTATAAATGTAAACTATATTACTGTATACAGAAGGAGTCTGTGCACACGTTGACTCAAAATTGGCTGCAGTATGTTTACTATATCTTGAGCTTTTTTATTCGACTGAAGGGTAATTGGAAAAAGGACTGGATCCAAAGCAGGTCCAATGGAGCGTATAATCCCCTACCATATATGGCGAGTCGGAGCAAAGTATGAACGGGCACTCTCTTGCGAGGAACTGACTTATTCCAAAGAACGGTCCCCTTTACTGTAAAGAATTATTCCAAAGAACCAATAATTTTAGTAAATTGTTCATCAAAACTAATCACTAAGGAAATAAACCACGGTTAACGCTCGAACAGTGCTCTAGTCTGTTCGGGTTGAGTTAAGAACTGATTCACTTAAAGAAAACTATTTCTGTTACTGAACAGATTGATTCTAAAGAGCGATACTTTTTTGCTAAACAGGTGCATTCCAAAGACCAATTTCTTTTACTAATTTGTTCTTCAAAACTGTTCATCACTAACGAACCTGTAAGCAATGTGTTGTTTACGGCCGAAAATAAGGAAACCTGTTGTTTTCCCCTCAAATTCGCAGCCCGTGTTCTTACAGGTGGTTTGGGCATTTGAACGCTAGGAACTTGAAAGAAAATGGTCAACAGGATTGCTTACCCCGAACCAATTGTACAACGGTAACAGTTAGATTTTCCACCCATTGTTAGTAACGCAGTCAGCAGATTGTTTACGTCTGATGTATATGCATTAAAGGTTACGTTAGTTGCTGTGTTTGCCAGTTATTGTAAAGCCTTTTTGTGACAGTGGCTTAGGTATCTTGGCTTATGTTGTATTAAAATTTTATGTTTCAAGTTTAGATCTTGAAAACGAGTTTATTCATGTGCTGAAAAGGTCATGAGTTTTTCTTCTCCATATTATGACAAACGTCCGATTACATAATAACAACATGCAATAAGTAATCATTAAAAAAACAATTATTTATTTTAAAGAACATTAGACTTGAAACTGTTTCCATTTAAGTATAAACTAGTATTATTTCTACGATGATCTCCAGCTTGTCTCCAGCTGGTTCCACCCCACGTGTTTTTAACTTAAGGATCGCCCCGTGTAAGCCTTGCAGAGTGTTGCTCAGTAATTAGAACCATACATAGTTGCAAAGAATGGCACAGATACCAATTTGAGATCGGAAGAGGTGATTACGTCGAAGGCCGAGGAAGTATCAGCTGACCTAGCTAATGTCTAGGCTAGGTTGTGCAATTATACGGTATACACAGGCCTAGATTGTATAACATGGCTCCTACAACTTCCTGCCAATTGTGTGTTGTCAGCCTGTTAGCTTAGGTATGTTAATGATTGGTTAATAGCTCATTCTCACAGCCGAGTTAACCCTATCGGAGGCCCATAGGCACCGAACTTGTAGGAAACTCTTGATAAGCAATAAGGGTGCAGTTGTTAGGTGCGCTGTTTTTTGAACTGTGTGATGCTACTTGCGCCAAGATCTTGAATCACTATAAAGTTGTTCAGCCTTACTGGTTGTGACCCTGTTAGGTTAGGTTAGTTACGGCCCTGTTAGGCAAAACAATATACGAGATCGGATCTCTATTCATTGTTAAGCTACAGAAATACAAATTATATTAGTTCATTATAGCTTGTCAGATTAGGTTAGTTTGTTAATATAAAAGACGAATTTCCCAACAGATTCAAAACAATATACACGATCGCTGATACTGAATAAGGACATCAAGAACTGCGTTACTAGATAAAGACGCAGTTATATCTTTTACGTTAACGAAATAAATCTATAACTGTACGGTAACGAAATATATCTATAACTGTACGGTAACGAAATATACCTATAACTGTAAAGGTAACGAAATATATCTATAACTGTACGGTAACGAAATATATCTATAACTGTACGGTAACGAAATATATCTATAACTGTACGGTAACGAAATATATCTATAACTGTACGGTAACGAAATATATCTATAACTGTACGGTAACGAAATATATCTATAACTGTACGGTAACGAAATATATCTATAACTGTACGGTAACGAAATATATCTATAACTGTACGGTAACGAAATATATCTATAACTGTACGGTAACGAAATATATCTATAACTGTACGGTAACGAAATATATCTATAACTGTACGGTAACGAAATATATCTATAACTGTACGGTAACGAAATATATCTATAACTGTACGGTAACGAAATATATCTATAACTGTACGGTAACGAAATATATCTATAACTGTACGGTAACGAAATATATCTATAACTGTACGGTAACGAAATATATCTATAACTGTACGGTAACGAAATATATCTATAACTGTACGGTAACGAAATATATCTATAACTGTACGGTAACGAAATATATCTATAACTGTACGGTAACGAAATATATCTATAACTGTACGGTAACGAAATATATCTATAACTGTACGGTAACGAAATATATCTATAACTGTACGGTAACGAAATATATCTATAACTGTACGGTAACGAAATATATCTATAACTGTACGGTAACGAAATATATCTATAACTGTACGGTAACGAAATATATCTATAACTGTACGGTAACGAAATATATCTATAACTGTACGGTAACGAAATATATCTATAACTGTACGGTAACGAAATATATCTATAACTGTACGGTAACGAAATATATCTATAACTGTACGGTAACGAAATATATCTATAACTGTACGGTAACGAAATATATCTATAACTGTACGGTAACAGAAATATATCTATAACTGTACGGTAACGAAATATATCTATAACTGTACGGTAACGAAATATATCTATAACTGTACGGTAACGAAATATATCTATAACTGTACAGTAACGAAATATATCTATAACTGTACGGTAACGAAATATATCTATAACTGTACGGTAACGAAATATATCTATAACTGTACGGTAACGAAATATATCTATAACTGTACGGTAACGAAATATATCTATAACTGTACGGTAACGAAATATATCTATAACTGTACGGTAACGAAATATATCTATAACTGTACGGTAACGAAATATATCTATAACTGTACGGTAACGAAATATATCTATAACTGTACGGTAACGAAATATATCTATAACTGTAAAAATATATCTATAACTGTACGGTAACGAAATATATCTATAACTGTACGAAATATAATAACAGTACGGTGGTAACGAAATATATCTATAACTGTAATATATCTATAACGAAATATATATCTATAACTGTATAACTGTTTTAGTAACGAAATATATCTATAACTGTACGGTAACGAAATATATCTATAACTGTACGGTAACGAAATATATCTATAACTGTACGGTAACGAAATATATCTATAACAGTACGGTAACGAAATATATCTATAACTGTACGGTAACGAAATATATCTATAACTGTACGGTAACGAAATATATCTATAACTGTACGGTAACGAAATATATCTATAACTGTACGGTAATATCGAAAATCTATATCTATAACTGTACGGTAACGAAATATATCTATAACTGTACGGTAACGAAATATATCTATAACTGTACGGTAACGAAATATATCTATAACTGTACGGTAACGAAATATATCTATAACTGTACGGTAACAAAATATATCTATAACTGTACATCTATAATGATATGGTCGTTAGGCAGGCTTACCACAATTTCTGGACTCCAATCCCGGACATTTTTTCTACTTGAATGCATTGGCTTACAAGTAATGTATTTATTTTTTAAATTATTATTTTTAGAATAAAAATGTTAACTAAAGTAGGCACAAAAACAAGAAAACTTTTACTTAGGACTGGGACCTGTACAGTTGGGTTCTTGCTTCTGCCTTGGAGTAGGACGGGTGTGATATTTCTCAGATGATAGTACTTTTCCAAGGAACACCTTATCAGTTTTAAATTTTTCGTAAAAGTTCACACAAGACACATCCGAATTAACGTCTATGTTTATTAGCTCCTTTACAACCAAAACGAAGTTTCTTCCTCTATCCGCCGTCCAAACGTTTCTCTTCCCATCGTGCTGAACCGGGCAAGCACCTCTCGAACTCCCCCAATTTGAAGATATTTATGAATTAAATGTTGTACTTTAACATTGTACCAAAGACACTGTATTCCCTTCCACTTATCTAGGTCCTGAGATCTGACTTAAATTTTTCCAATCGTTAAATCAAAACGGAACGAAATTTCCGTTTTCCCGGTTTTTCACACAGATACCAAAAAATCCCCGACACACCTAAATCCGGCATCCCCAGACTATCCGGGCTAATCCAGGACTTATGGATCGTTAGATCATGTAACCACCGAGATTTTTAAAATTTTAAATTTGATACAATGACTACAATTTTTGTAGAAAAACTTCCTATTTTAGGGAAATCAAATTTCTGTAGCCTTTTTAACCAAAAAGGCTTAAAAATATTGAAAAATAAAAAAACGTTCCGAGGTAAAAATTATATATGCATTTTCTTAGTCACTCTTGGTGCTTACAGACACACTAACATGACCTAACCTAACTACGAGGGCTATTCAGAAAGTAGATTACGTTTTGGATAAAAAAAAACTAAGTACAGGAAAAAAATTTTATTATATACATTTGAAAGAGGAACTAAAATACTATGTATAAGCTAATCAAACCTATCCTTACCTAGCCCAGCCTAACCTAATATACATCCAAGTTGTTACGTCCAAGTTAAAACCACTTTTTTATTCAATAACCTCAAGATTGTTTTTTTCACAATCATAATACTTTCTTTATACTTCGTATAGTAAGTTACAATAATCGCAACACGCAGCTGTCTCGCTGACGCGACGGAAAATAAATTCCAACATGAAAATTTAAAGCTAATTTATGCAGATTTTAACGCTGATCACAATGGTAAAATTTGATTTTGAAAACTGTGTAACATAAAGAGTTATAATTTATTTAATTTTGAAATATCCGAAATTTTAGAACGTTAATCGGATTCTGTTGGGTAACGATTTTTCCAAACTATAACCAAAATCGATTTTTGTATTGAGTATGATTCAAATCGGCAAAAATTGCGATATGTATTCTTATGTATATAGCTCTGAGTAGTAATTCTTTCATTCTCTAAGATATCAAATTACACAGTTTCAACCAAAGGTTTTGTGATTAAAAAACTTCTTTATATTTCTTTAAGCTCTCTCAACAAATGACCTAGAAACAGGGTTGAAAATTCTTCAGATCTCAACTATCGTACAACCGTCATAAATTATCTTTTTTTGTGTTTCTGTACGTAAAAAACAGTGTGTTTTAATGTTGCATTTCCTAAAGTGGTTACAGGTAAACTACCTTTGTTAAAATATTTTAAAATAAATACCGGTAGTGATCGTGATGTAGTTGAGACTTCAACTCAGATGAGACTCTGTTTCAGAAAATAGATGATCAACGGCGGAAATTTCAGCAAAGACATTTTACTACTGTTTATTAAGAGCTGAAAAAAATAAATGACAATAAATTTTGAGGCGCATCAAGCGAGTTAAAAAATCTTCATGATGAGTTCAGGCTAATTTTGCTTTGCATATTTTAGCTCTTCGATACTAAAATGCCTGTTACGAACCTGTTATAGATTTGATAAAAACCAAAATTCGAAATAAGCTTCAGACCCCACTCTTAATGGACTAAATCTCACAGCTTTACATGTTAAAATATTTAGAAAAAGTAATGCACTTTAACTTTCTATAAACGCCAATAAAGGTGTCTTTTTAATTTGATGGATTTAAGCACAGCTTAGTTGAAGTCTTAAGTAAAAAATTTACTATAAACGCAACAAAATTTAATTTTTAACGGTCGCCTCGGTGGCCTAGTGGATAGCGTACTAGGCTTTCACCCCGAGGATCCGGGTTCGATTCCAGGCGAGGGCTTGGCATTTTCATACGCTATAAATCATCCCATCGCCTGCATTAGCCCAAGTGTGCACAATAGTCGGACGTTAAAAAAAAAAAATTACCGTATTGGATATCTGATTGGACCAAAATTATCGTACAAACAGCAATATTTCAACGTGCAAAACGGTAATTATCGTACGGTTTGCAACAGTGTCTATGAGTTAGAATGGGCAATATTTCTAGTCCCGTATTTAACCACGATGTCGCTCCAATAGTTCAATGAAAATTCGATGAAAAGCTTAAACTCTACGAACCAGGTCTTAGAAGTAATTAAGCGGAGAAACCTTTGTGTTCAATGTTGATTGTTTATTGACGAGCTTTCGCCGCCTATTTAAGTATGCATGGTGGGTCGCCACAGGCAAGTAGGTCCAGAGAAAGTATTGTGACCTGTCAAAAAGTCTGTTTTCCCGTTTTCACTTTTCATCAACGTGGTTTGCAAAACGGTTATTTCTTTATGAGAAGGGACTGTACCACTTTTAAGTAACCAGCGAGACCAGGGTACAATCGTGCGAAGAACAGTCGATAATTAATTTGTCCAATAAATGTTGCAAAACATTCTCACATTCAATTACCCCCCCAAATATATATATATATGATTTAACTAGCTATTACCCATTGCGGCTTTGCCCGCAATTATTATGTAGGTAATAAAATGTATAGTCGATTTTTATTGATACTCGACACTCTAGAACAGGCGACATATAACTGACCATGGGAGAAGCACGGAGTTCCCAAACGTATTCCTGCTACTCTTAACGTCTGACCGTGCGACTTATTAATTGTTATTGTAAATGCCAACTTTAATGGAGACTGCAATCTTTTAAATTGGAAAGGCAGGGGATTATTTATATTAAATAATTAAATAAAGGTTGTTTGGATATTATTAAAACGTCACTGTTGTACAGTTAACACATAATACAAAACCGAATATTAAATAATTAAATTGGACTGGGTAAGTAGCACATTGGCGTTTAAAATAATTTAAGTATTTATTATTCACACCTACCAATATATAAACGTATAAAACGTCACTGTTATACAGTTAACACTTGTCACAAAACTAAATACTAAATAATTAAGTTGGACTGGGTAAGTATTAATAATGGCGCGACCATACAAGTTTCACTTCAAAAATACATTTTATTAATCACTAAACAAAATGTCCGCGATCACTATAATGCGCGTATGGATGTGTTAGAGCGTTCTGTGATTGTAGAGCGTTCCGTGACGTGACGGACGAGCATGGCGGCAAACTGAACTTTTCCCACGTGCAAAACATACACACATACCCTGCGTAAAGAAGTAGTCCCTTCAAAAAACAAAATCGATACAGAAGCTATTCATAAAAATTCAGAAAATTGGTTAGTCAGACATTCAAATTTTGGTAAATTGGTCTTTTAAATGACTGACGGGGCCTGTCTGCGACCTTCGGCCGTTCCGCTACATCTAACACTGTCTCAGCTGAATGCGGCTTGTGACTGCGGCTTAGGTTCTGTTTAAGTTTTGCCTCAGGTTACGCTCTTGAGTTGATTCACACCCTCACAAATTATGGTAAATCTCCTATTAAATATTAATAATAATAATTTGAATAACTATTCAATAAGTAATATTTTTTTTTAAATAGAAAAGTTACAAGTCTTGTAAAATTTAAAAAAAATAATTATTTATTTTAAAGAACATTCTCATGTAAGTAAGTTGTATGCAACATAAGTAATGGACAAAAAGGACGGAAATTTAAACGACCCCTACAGAAATGTTCTTGTAATCAGGGTCGTTGCTCATTTCAAAGTACCGGGTCTTTATCTTACTATGAAGGCCGCTCCAATAGCTCATTTTATAAAGTAAATTCGCTAACAGCTTAATATGAATAAGTTAAACGGCTCTAAATTTTATCTACCCCTCAAAAAGTGATCTAGAGGCATTAGCGGATCCAGGGAGCTGGCGGGGTCTGTAAATGGAAAACAATTTGAAGAAATATGAATTTATTAGTTAATTAATTAACAAAATAAAAATTCTAACTATTTGCACAAGGGTTCTCTGAATCCTGCACGCACCGGTACAGCGGGACAGGTTAAAGTTGAAGCTATCCTTGAAGAGAAAGGGGGAAGGAAAAATTAGTAGGTACGCGTACATTTGTTAGTCGGAGGACACGTTGGAAATGAATGTGCACAGAGAAATAGCTCACAAATTTGACCCAAACAAAATTGTTGATGAATTCGCGAAGTTAAAAAAAACAATGTTAGACTTCGTTACCTGAAGTGAATTATCAGTTAAAAGCCTGAACTTAGTAATAATGTTTATAAAATGTATTTTCACTTACTCCTTTTATAATTTTAATTTATATTTATTTCTATATTTGATTTATGTAGACTATACTATATGTCATGGATTCTCTAAAATACATCTATGTGTATTATATATTTTTTTTAGATTTTACCTTAAATATTTATTTTATAGCATGAAGTATAGATCTAATTGAAGTAGATCAAGACTGTACTTAGGCCCGTATGGAATTATTGCATATGTACATGGAACTATTAGAAATTTTAATAATATTTTATGAGTTACCGGCTTTATCCTCGAGTCAGCCCTCCCCCCATTTTAAATTTAAGCATGGCTGAATCCGCATATGCTAGAGGTCAGAATCGGTGCTCATTTCATAGCCCTCGGTCTGGGTCTTACCATGATGGCCGCTGGAAATTCGCTAAAACACAACTTTATTACTGACGTGATAGAAGCGAATTTCCAACAATAAAGTGTTTATTTTCCAAAACAAATGTGCTTATTTCTTCTCATATCAGCATCAAAACCTCCTTTAACTATGTCATTAAACTTTAACATTACGTTGAACACGAAAACGAACCGTGACCGCCGTCAGTTTTGTTTTAGAATTTCAAAATGGAATTTAAAAATTAAAAAAAAGGCTATTTTAAGCTGATTTTGACACTGATTGCTACGGTGGAATCGGATTTTTGTAAAATAAATAAGTTTTTTTAATAACTTTTTTAAAGATTTCAAACTGCCGACATTTTGAAACTGTTGAACGGATTACGACTTGTTAAAGCTATTACCGAAATCGATTTTCGATCCCACTTTGCGAATCAAATCGGATGAAAATTACGAGAACGCTAGAACACACACACACACACACACACACACACACACACACACACACACACACAATTAAAATTTTTAATATTGACCCCAAATATAATGGATTAATAATGTAGTGGTCCAAATCGGTGCTCATTTCATGGTGCTTAGTCTGGGTATTACAATGATGGCAGCTCCAATAGTTGATGTTTCAATCTACCTATAATAATTTATTTGTAAGATTATATGGTTTTACTATAACTTCTCCATGTGTTCCAATATAATGGACGTGGGTTTCGTCTGTTGCCTTATCAACACACATTATCAACAGAATTAATCACTACACAGTCAACAATAAAATTAAACAACACTGGATACATTTAAAAAACATTAACATTTTAACAACACCAATTAAAATGGTGATTTCCGTGAACGAGTCAGAATTAGACCATTCCCTTAAGCAAGGGAAATTGCACTGTAACGGGAATATTTACTCAATCAAAAATTGACAGGCATTTTGTTTTTAAGATTTTTACTTAATGATGAATAAACATTTGTGTTTGGAGTTTTATGAGGAAAATTTAATCGAAATCATTACAGCCGATTTAAAAAAATATTTCAAAGAGATTTATTGGTCGAAAAGGAACTTTTTTTAATTAAAAAATAGCAATTTTACCGTACCTCTAGCGCATACTACTCTCACTCATCTACTCAAGACGCATACATTCACTGCTCTACAAAACTTGGCTAACTCTAAACTGTAAAGCGACCAATGCTGATGGAATGAACGACAACTCTAATGGTGTATCAACGCATAGGGAGATCTGGGGTGACCTCTTAGTGTACCTTAGCCTTACCCATGCATACAGGGCTCTATATACAAAGACTTCCTTTTCCTAGCTAATTGATGATGTCCCCAATAAGTAATAATATAAAATATAATGAGTAGGATCTCATAGTACAATAAAAAGGTTGGTCAAATTAAGCAGAACCTCTGTAACATAAGTCGGGAGAAAGAAAAATTGAAAGGGAATTAGCAGAGCAAGCATCAGAAAAATCTTAATAACGAGGTAAGGAGCGGGGAAGTTGCCAATCAAAAGTGGGAGGAGCTACTCATTTTAAATATTTTTCAAATCCTGGACGTTATGAAGAGGCTAGATCAAGCGAAGGCACTGTAAAGCTCGGAGCATACTTGCAAAGTTATCGCGGATGCTGCGTCTTATCGGTGTTCCAATGCACACTCACAGTGATAGTCTCTCATTTGCCACCAACCGTGATGGATAGTATACGCGCCCAAATATTTAAGAATAAAGTTGTTTTTTCATACTTAGGCTACAAGTAAGTAAATCGTAAAAATAAAATTAGAAAAAGGTAATACGGGGTTCATCCATACAACTGCTAGAGGTACTTGAAGGGAGCTTGTAAGTATGCTTGATGGACCTCAGTGAAGACGATGACAAATGCTTTACACTATTTTCGAATGTAAGTTTGATCCTTATAGACCTCACGACTAACATCCCAAATTACCGAGCTAGTTTTTACTTCTTCTATGAAAAGTTTGACATCCACATTTTCATCAGACATCGTGTAAAGAGACTTCACAAGCTGTAGTTACGATAGGAGATGCGACGCTGCGGCAAATGAGTATCTCTGCCAGCCATCAAGGTACAGAAATATGACGCCAGTCTCACAGGTACCTGCGGCAACCTGGACAACTACCAGGAGTGACGCTGGAATCAGACAGGTAAGTTATCACCGTTTCGTGTGTATCCCCACAGTAGTTGCTCTGCATTTCTTCTTGCGCGATTAAAAATGACTCAGCGTCCCGATTACTTTTGCGTCAAGTGTGCAGCTGGCCTAACGTCATCGCCTAAACAATATAGCAACTGAGTTACACAACCTAGTACCGCTGACACCAAAACAACCACACTAAAAACCCTGGCCTGAAAAGGGCCGTAGCCTGCGAAAACCTAATTCACTGCCGTCAGCCAAAACTCACTTCCGACTGGTTCGCAGTGCCCGCGTATCTTGGGTCTGCACTACGCTATACTAATTCACTTCTGCCCAGGCACTACTGCCGGCGCATCACATAGCATCTCCCGTGCACAAAAGCTTCATTCTGATTGGTGCGTTCGTTCTTTAGTTTTAACAATAGAATTCTGAGAAATTATGGTAACGCTACAAATACAGGTCGAAAATCATTGTTCGACAGAACATCGAGAAGGACCACCCACTACACTACAACAACCCAGCAGCCTACCAACATCCGAACCAAAACAAGACATCACAACTTGCTCGTGAGGAAATAGGGACCTGGTGATCGCCCGGACTTCTACTTTCTCCCGCAGACTACAATAAACTGAACATCTCAGAAACATAGAAAAGAGGCACAATAGATATATAAAGGTCGCAGTGCAATAGTAACCCTAGAAAAAAATCATTTATAGGCAAAAAATTACAATTATGCGCCAAATTTCATGGATTTTACAATTAGTCTCCGACAAGCACACACGCGCAAGATAAAATAAATTCTAATTGACTTTTTAAGGGCTACTTTTCATCAGTTTAAAAAAAATGTAAATTTTACACGAGAAAGTTTGTACAAAGTTCTCGGAGGCGTGTAGAAACAGTAAATATACTATTAATCCACTTTCTCGCCAATTTGCGTTGTCCTTTCTCTCGTAAAACGTACAAAATACCGGTACCAGTAGTGTACAGTACACGGCAGTGAAGTATTGTTTGCTAGGCCTTGGCTATAATACTGTACTTTTACTTACATTGTAAATTTTACCATTATTAATTTTAAAATTTTGTTTCTACCTGTTACGCGCACGCTCTCTCTCTCTCTCTCTCTCTCACACACACACACACACACACACACACACACACACACACACACACACACACACACACACACACACACACACACACACACACACACACACACACACACACACACACACACACACACACACACACACACACACACACACACACACACACACACACAGTAATGAAAAATACTGTACTGACTTCCTCGTTTTATATTTCCATTGTATAAGAATGAGCCCAAAAAACAGGGTAAACCAATCAATACGCAGGCGCTGCTATTTCTCAAAACTATTAGCGCACGCAGCTGTCTCGCTGACTTGATGACAACGAATTTCCAAAAAGTAACATTTCAATAACTTTTATACCTTACACTAACAGATTTATAGATTTAACCAACGTAACCTGCATAGCATTTCAAATTACACTGAAATTACAAAAACGAACCCTGATCGCCGTCCGATTTATTTGCGTATTTTCAACGGAATTTGAAAATTTTCAAACATTAACTTATGCAGCGTTAACTTATCAACATTAACTTATCAAACGTTTAACGCTGATTATAACGGTGAAATCAGATTTTCAAAAAAGGTTAGGATAAAAATGTTCTTATTTTTAAAATTTGGAATAAGGTTGAAACGATTTTGTTATAAAAAAACTTGTTAATGCTATTACCAACAAAGATTTCTGGGCCGAGTTTGACTAAAATAAATCCCAAAATTTTGAACGTGCGCGCGCGCGCGCGCACACACACACACACACACACACAAATTAAGGAACCTTCAAAAAATGGATCTAAAGGTAAGGATCGGCGTTCATTTCTAGATTCCGGGTTCGGGTCTTACCATAATGGAGTTTCCAATAGCTTATATTACAACAGAATTTAAAATAAAGAACACAATACAATAAGGAAAGTACAAAAGAAACGTATTTAAAATAAAACTATTTAAGGAATTATAATGAAGTATTCATTTGAAGATCAGTAGCAAAATTGTCGATATGAACATTGGGGGGGGGTTTGTATCTAGTTTTATAGGCTTATAAATTTATTAATTAACATGTATCACGTTTCAGGGCTGGTTTGGATGTTGGATTTTGCGCATCACGTGACGCGAATGCATAAATTTCTATTAGTAGTTATAGTAAAAAATCAGTTGTTTAATATTAATTCGTAACGATCAGCTGATTTCATTAAACAGCTGATTGGCTATAATAAGCTTTAGATTATACTGTTAAAAACTAGCTATGTTATTTTGTCGTGTTTTCGAACAAATTATGGTAATTAGAACAAAAAGGAAGAGAAAACATGATACATGATTTTCATTTTTAGTTCAATAACAGAAATTAGTTTTTTAAAATTAGTTTTCATGTAGTACTGTCTATAGCCTAAGTTATTTGTAAAAAATTACATTTCAGAGTTAGTCTCAACTTAACAGACCAATGTTTTTAGTTATCGTAGATATGTATTTTTACAAATTCTTAAATAGCGCAAGATTTTACAAACGTTTTATCAAGTTCAATTATTTTTCCAAAATATCCGTTTCGGATTGCTATAGATTGCAAGTCTATTGAAACTTAAAAGTCTGCATGATTGCTCAAAATCAGTTCACCACATTTTGAAAATAACTCTGAAAATATTTCTGAAATACTAGTGTCATACAGGTTCATAATTAATGTAGCCTCCAAACTCGACAGCGATCAGGGTTCACATTCCTCTTTCTAATCTCAAACCGTGAATATCGTTTATATACAATTTGACCGACTCACTTGTGCCAAGAATTTTCATTTAGTCTGTTAGCGAAATTTCAGAAAATTCCGATGAATCAATTTCAGCCGCTTTTTGGTATATTTTGTTTACAACCACGTTTACGTTTTATTTGGATCATCATTCGATCAGATTTTGAGAAAAATCTATTTTTATCACAGCTAAAAAAACAAGTCAAAATTTTGCCGGAATATTTTCATTTCTCGAGTGATAATTCTTTAACATACGTACAGATATCCAATTCAAAATAACTTAAAATGATATGTATTACAAAATCAAGCGACTTGATCATAGAAAGACTACTTATCATTTATAAATTTAACAATAATAAGAGAAACTATAATTATATACAAGTGCTGTATTACAAATGTTATGTATAATGCTATTTATACAGAAGTTCTGTAATTTTATGCTATAAAAGACAATTTAATGTTTGAATCGATTTTAGAAAGTTAAAAAAAGGATAAAACTTCTAAAAAGAGACCGAATGATAGTTAATGTGATGAGGACAATTGCAAATATTTACTTTTAAAACGCGTAGTCTCTCAACATCTATTTTACGTTGTATCAATATGCGGTTAAAACAAAAAGCTTTAAAAAAGAAAACAAGACTTTGCTAAGAATTATTTTCAATATCATGAAAAGATTTTTGTTTTGCAAGATTTATGGTTTTTCATCTGGGATTCGTTCTTATGCAGCATTAAAGTCTTTCATTTTCTTTCCGCCCATTTCTCGGTTAGTTGCTCAATAAATAGGCCTACAAAATTTTCCAAGTAATACGCATGCGCAGGTAATTTAGCACGAGTTAGTTACTGAGCGGCTGTGATTTAGAGTCCATAAACATAAAATTTCCGGTTAAACGAAACCATCTGATAATTTTATAGAGCAATCTGACAGATTAAACATTTTAAGCCTATCCGGTATTCACAGCTAACAGTGTTCGCACATATAGCTTGACGTTATATCCGGAAATAGTTTAGAACAGGATCTACAGCCACTAACTTCTGTCAACTTATTGTAGATATGTGACTACTAATAGTTATCTTTGTGTGTGTGTGTGTGTGTTTTCGTTTTTGCAAGTATTACTGGATTTTTCAATTGACAAAAAGTCAATTTTGATAATAGTTTGGACAAGTTTAACCAGCGAAATTCGTTCAACAGTTTCAAAATGGAGGTCATTTCGAATTTTAAATTCACTTTTTCGTCCTAAACTTTTTGAAAATCTGATTTCACCATTGTACAAATCGTTTAAAATCTGCTTGAATTAGAGTTTAAAATTTGAAAATCAATCGAAATTTCGAAAATTATTCTAATAAAGTTCAGGATTCGTTTTCGTATATACAATGTAATCAGAAAACGTATTATATAAATTTATGCTAATCTGATTTAAATTTGGTCGAAATCGATTTTTAACAATAGCTTGGACATATTTGTTACGTTAAGTTCTAACCATCAAAATGGCTGCCGTTTCAGATCTTTAAGACAATCATAACTCTTGATCGTTTTTGACACACACACACACACTGGTTTTTCACACACACACACACACACACACACACACACACACACACACACACACACACACACACACACACACACGGGACACACACACACACACACACACACACACACACACGGGACATTTGGGGTGAAGAATGACACAATAGACGGATAACAGAAATAGATCACCAATACTTACGACAATGGATAAAAACGACATGAGATTGAATGTCACATCACAAAATGTTTGTATCACAAAATGTTTTATTATTATTTTGGAAAATGTAGTACAATTTTTAAGTTTTCTATTTTATCCTAATTATGTACAATTTGTAGGTCTTAAATACAACAAATTATCCATTTTTAACATTTTATCAAGTATTCACGTAACATATGCAAGAGTACCGCGCTCCACTTATAATACCCACGTGACTGTTACGTGTCGACTTATACGTTTGATGGTATTATCGTAAATACTGTGAAAGTGTTTATCTTTCAATTGAAACAGTCGCGCACTCATTCAGAATTTGTTGACACTATTGGAAGTGTTTCTATCTCATTCCACTTGATGATGGATTGTTTACCTTTCGCTTACAAATGTTTGCTTGCTTAGGGTAGCAATTAGTGACGTGCAATAAATAAGTCGTGTCCACTTTCAGTGCATTGTTTTGTCTAGAAGGTTACTTTTGTTATTTATTACAAATTATTTACTGTGGAAGACTGTTTAAAGATGTCATATAACAGAATTAACCTGACGGTTAAAATGGTGAAGCTTAATCAAAACACACACACACACACACACACACACACACACACACACACACACACACACACACACACACACACACACACACATATATATATATATATATATATATATATATATATATATATATATTATATATTCTTTTTATCAAAATTACGGAAGTTTGACCTAAAATGGGCTAAAAAACTATAATAAACAAAATCAAATAACAAAGCGTCTGAAATGTGAACAAATTAAAGCGCCTTATATCAGACCTTTGGTGTGATTACATTTAAAATCAAAATCGGTCAATACTTCTAGTCTCAATGACACACGTCTAGAAAACGATGTTTTTAGAATTCACGTCACACTAATTCGATTTTTTTCACAACCGATTTTTTTTTACTTTGTGTATAAAATAAACAGGCTAGTATAAAAACGGCTGATTCATTTTTACTATCTGACATAACCAACAAAAGTTTCCCGAAAACACAAGAAGCAGGCTCTGAACTTGCCGATAAAAGAAGATGGGGAAACGGCCTAATTTATTGAAACCACTTTCTAGAAAATCCTATAGGCCCCCTACTTGCTTAATCAAAATTCGATCTCATGTGTGTTGTAGTCCGCAGGAGAAATAGAAGTCCGAGCGTTTACCAAATCTGCCGCGGGTTGGCGGGGAACATTTCAGTTCAAAATTGTGAAAGAAATTCTTGTTTAGAGTTGGCCGGATTCCTCCTATTTCATCCCGAGCAAGTTGTGGTGTCTTTTATAGTTGTTCCGGATGTTGGTAGGCTGTGTGTAGTTGTATAGTTAGTAGTCCTCCTCGATGGTCTGCACGAACGAATTAGAATGAAGCTGTTGTATACGAGAGATGCAAGGTGATGCGCCAGCAGTAATGCCTGGGCAGAAATGTATTAATCTATCGTAGTATACACCCAAGATAGCGTGCACTGCTAACCAATCGGAAGTGACTATTGGTTGACGGGAGTGAATTAGGTTTCGCAGGCTTTAGCTGTTTCAAAGCCGGGAGAGAAGTACGAGCATTTTTAGCGTGGTTAGTAAGCGGAATTAGGTTGTGGAACTCAGTTTCTATGTTCTTTAGACGATAACATGTGCAGAATCATAACTCAGTCTGAATACCAAATGACATTAAAAGAAGAAAACATTTACGGTTTGTGAAGAACTTGGTAAAAACAATTACGAACCCGAAGGCAAACAGGATTTTGTTTTGAGATCTTTTCCGGTTTACTCCCAAACAATTTTTCAAAAAGCAATGTTTTATTTCAAAATTTACTACACTGACTCAAAATATTATCCGTACAATATAATAATTCAAACATTTGCGTAAAATGTGATGAACGAATGTCCGAATTAGGTTTTTTGAACAAATAGCGACTCGTAATTTTTCTTTAGATAATTATACAGAAAAATATGATTTATCTTGTTCGAGCCGGCTTTGAAAATATTGAAAGTACTTGGTCTTAAGAATTGAGCAAACCAGAACTACTTCTCGGGCTTTGCGACACCGTATACACACACACGCACACACACACACACACACACACACACACACACACACACACACACACATTCAAAAAAACTCAGTTTTTTGTAGGGTACTCAAGAGGCCCTAAAATAGATGAACCCATCGGAATTTCAAGATTGATTTTCTCATGATCACCGTTCCATCTCTATACACTTTATACAAATTACTTATTAACACATTTACACACAGACACATGAACAGTATACAAAGGAAAAAAATGTTAACACCACTGAAATTGTGTTTCAAGGTGTCGGGTCTTGGTCTTACTGATGGCTGCTTTAATAACTCATTTTCTAATGTAAGTTTTATAATTAGTTAAGCGCAAAAAATTACCAGATGGGTTGGTAACACTTACACATATACAGAAGGAAATTGAAGTAAAAACCATTCTTTTGGAATCTGAAACCCTGAAAAGAGACCGTAATAACTAGAAGAAGAAGAAGAATATAAAAAGAAGACCGTAATAACCCTAAAATAACTTTTTTCACTGTTTTTAAACTTTCTTTGTAATTATTCACTAATTCTCCCCCACCTCCAACATATGTCACATTTAAATACATATGTCGTTCCTTTTACGTTAGAAACTGTTGAGGAATTAATCTGAAAGGTCAGAAAAGCAATTTCAACTCAAATGAAAAAAATAACATCCGTAAGTTGGTTATTACAGAAAGTAATGTTAAAAATTAATAACGGTTTTTTTCTCGCCAAAACGTATTATTTAAAACATAAAAGTGCGGAAACCACGAGAAGTTTTGAAAAAAATCGAAAATAAAAATGACCGGCATAACCTCAAAATTGTTACCGCGCGAAAAAACCTAACGTGTTTTCATTGCGAACACGATTAATTAAATGTGTGTTATTAATAATGAAAATAATAGAAAAAAATAAACCTAACCTAATACAGTTTTGTATCAAAAAGTACGGTTCATGTATCGAATTCGTGTTCGATACAAAATCGTGTTAGTTAGATTTTTTTTAGTTATTTTGAGGCTAAAAGCACATTGAAGCTATTATCGCCTCTCTAAATGTAAATGTGAGTGTAAAGTGTTAAAGTGGTAAGTGTAGTGTTGCAAATGTTATTGTGTGTTAGACTCGGGTATCGCGAGGGACGTCTAAATCCTCTCAATAGGTGCAGCTAGTTTGCACCCACCTGCGGTTAGTTAGATTCTTAAGTTTTTTTTAATTAGTATTGTTTTCATTATTAATAACACACATTTATTTAATCATTTTCCCGATGAAATGATTAACTACTTTCGCGTCATAGTGATTTTGAGGTTATGTTAATCACTTTTATTTTCGATATTTTTTTAACTTCCAATAGTTTCCGCACTTTTATATTTTGTTTTACTAATGGACATAAAACAGAGCGTTTTGGCAAGAAAAAAAACGTTAATAACTTTTGGTATTACTTTCTGTATCACGCAAGAGCAGTAGTTAGGTTACTGGAGTTATGTTTTTAATTTTTAAAGTTTAAAATTGCTTTTGCGACCTTTCAGATTAATCTATAAATAATTTCTAACACACAAGGAAAGACATATTTAAATATAAGTTGAAGGTGGGCGGGAATAGTGAACTTATCCCGTCAGAACCGACTTTGAAAAATATTGTTCTTTTACAGTTCTTTTGGCTAAAATGGAACACAACAGTACTTGGTCTCCAGATTTGGGCAAACCAGAATTACTTGTCAAATTTCATAGAAATCGGTCAATCAGTTTAATTTTGAGTGATTTTAAGTGAGCACATACAAATTCAAGTAAAACTCATTTTTGTAGCGTACTCCATGGTAAACGCCTGAAACGAGGTGGATCCATTGAAATTTCAAAAACGGTTTTTTCATTACTATACTTTTTCCCCCGCAAGGGGATGCACACTAGCTGCACCTATTGAGAGGATTTAGACGTTCCTCGCGGTACCCGAGTCTAACACACACACACTTACACTTACAACACTACACGACTTTAACACTTTACACTCACACTTACTTTTAGGGAGGCGACAATAGCCTCAATGTGCTTTTCGCCTTAAAATACAAAAAAAATTCTCTCTATACATTTTATATGAACTACTATACTATACTCATATATACAGTATACATAGAAAAATAAAAATTTTTAACGACCTTCTCAAAATGTGTTTATCATGATCGTCCCCCAATAGCTCAATTTTCAAAATAAGTTCGCCAAAAGTAAAACTGATCAGCTGGACTGGAAACACACACATTTGCAGACGGGTATTTAAGTAAAAACACATTTTTTGACTCTCGGACCCTAAAAAAACAGCCCATAATAACCTGACCATTATCTTTTTGCACGGTTTTTAAACTTTATTCTGTGAATGTAACCAGCTGATTAAAATCAAAAACCAGTATCGTTTCATTAAAGCCTTTAACATGTAAGAAAAAAACTTACTTGGAGCCAATTCACTATAAATCCAATGAACACAGAGACACAAAACACCTCCGCACAGCACGGGAGCACATTGACGACTGACGACCGACAGCTGTTGGCTGAACTACTGAACACTGAAGGAACGATCAGCTGTTTCATACTACTAACAGTACAGTACTATATTGTAGCCTACAACCTTGCATACCCATCCTATTGCGTAATTATTTGTTTGTTAAATAACTTTATTTGTTTGTTAATTTGCTAATCTCGTTAGATTTGTTAATCTTCTATTCGAGGAAATTTACTTTCCTAATATACGCACTACACAGAAAGTTATACAATAGGCCACACGAAGTATTTCGACCATTCGAAAGTATTTTGAAAAATCGCTTTCAATGGGTTGTTATGTTGTCGGCTATACATATAGTCCAAATAACAGTAGACCTTGCAGTATATTCTTAATACTGCTCCACGACAGCGCTAATATTACCAATTTACCCGGTAACCGAAATATTTACGAAAAATGTCACTGGACCAACTTCACTTGTAATTTTATGATCTTTCTACGTGGAGCGATCAAAATTATCATAGGTTTTGCCGTTCAGCCAGTATTACAGGAAATATTAAAGTGGCAATTACACTTTCATCGTTAAATCAGAGCCCGCCATCTTGAAACGGAAGTTAATGGGAAAAATCTTACATACACGTCGTTCCAGCTTAATACAACGTATTTTCGTACCAAATTGTAAAACAAGCAGTCAGAGCATTTGGCCATAACTGCGTACGCTCATCATCGTTAAATCAGAGGCCGCCATCTTGAAACTGAGGTATATGGGAAAAACATCTTAACACAACTTTTGGGTTTCGTACAAGGTACCCTCGTACCAAATTTCAAAACAATCGTTCAATGCGTTTGGTCAAAACTGCGTACAAACACACAAACGAACACATAAAGCAAATCCCAAACGATCGAGTTGAAACAGAGACTCGATTCACTTGATTAGAGCGTTCAAAAAGTGTGTGTGTGTGTGTGTGTGTGTGTGTGTGTGTGTGTGTGTGTGTGTGCGCGCGCGCGTGTGTGTGTTCGCGATTTAGTCTGATCTAATTCAAACTTGACTCAGAGATCGATTTTGGTAATAGCTTTAATACGTTTGTTAACTAGCGAAACGTGTTTAACTGTTTCAAAATGGCGGCCATTTAAAATCTTTACAAAATTCAAAGATTTTTAAGTATCTTTGAAAAACCAATTTCACCATCGTAATCAGCGTTGCAAACTGCAAAAATTAACATTTTGAATTTCCAGTATCCGTTGAAAATAATATTTTAACTTCACGGCGTTCAGGGTTCACTTTCGTATTATTAGTGCGATTTGAAAGTTAAAAATGTTAATATGTGTAGGTTTTTAAAAGCCGTTTACGGGGGTCAAATCAGAATTTTACAAATAGGGTAAGATGAAAACATCACTTCCGTCACGCGAGCGAAACAGCTGCGTGCAACGTTTATTTTTAATTAAAAAAATGTTACGCTTTTTTATTTGGCACAATCTGCATAAAAAATAACATTTTTAAATTTCATTGAAAATCTGTATATACGAGTATGTGCAGAAGTATGTCTGTGTAGAAATGTTTATCTTTGAGATATTCGCACCAAATATATCACGAAGTTTGTTTAGGGTTCAAGGAAATTACTGGCGGACATCACCCTCTTCTCACCCACCCACCCTGCCAAAGAAAAGGTACGTAGAGACTACGTGCGTTAGAAGAGAATACCATATTTGAGATACCGTAGAACCGCGGTTCTCTTATAAATGTTTATTCAATCCATCTGTCAGTTGTTGCCTTTCTTGATAATCTGTGCTTATTGCAGAAACACTGATACGATTTTTGTCGTCTGTGCATTAAGCCCATCTCTTGAACAATTTCCTTTATCACTTAAACTTTCATTCGGTCTCTTTTTGGAACTATTATCTATTTTTTTTAACTTCCGAAAATCGATACAAGCTCTATTCACAACTACGAGTTGCCTTTTATAACCTAAAAAATCATACAAACAATTGCTACATAACATCTGTTTAAATATCATTACACAACATCTGTAATACAACACTTGTATAAAACTATAGTCTCTGTTATTATTACCAAACATTTATAAATAATAATATTTCACGTGTTTTATTCATTTTAACGTTTTAAACTTCTAATTCTACCATTATTTTATTTAATATTTGTTCCATGCTCGCCTTTCAGCATCCGAACTAAATAGTCTATCTATGGTCAATTCGCTTGATTTTGTAATACATATTGTTACATCTCTGTGATAACCAGCTGTTTCATGTTTCCGTTTTTCTCAATTCGTTTTCACCGCGCCATAAAATTTGCCACACCGGGCGTAAAGAAATACTTCAACGCTATTTTTCTTACTTCAGCGCTGTCATTAAAACGAAAAGAGATATACGCACACCATCTTTTTGAAAATTCGTTGGTCTTTACGAAACCTGATACTTCCCTACATCAGGCCATTGACCTTCAAACGCCCTCTCACTTTTTAAATTTATTTTGTTTTCATTAGACCCGAGCAACGCCAATAACCCACAGCTAGCATGAAGACAAACATGATGGCGGTTAAGTTGTTTATTTTCATATGTTTTATGTAAAAGACGATTATTTTCGCGTTTCAAAATGTTCATTTATGTAATGTTATTTAATCACCTCGAGGACTTTCACACACTGTGATTGCTGGTTTTGCTATACCGAGTTGCTAATAGCTGCATGTAAACTTTCTTTATCTGTTCTTGGGTCGGATCCCTTATCCCAAGCCGAGGTGGAACTGCGTACACCTAAGGATGCGTGTCTGAGCTCACCCTTAAGTCGCTACCAGCTGACCTACAGATTCAATGCGACGCTCTGTATGGTGGATATTTTTTTCCTAATTTGTTGTGATATTTGGATGGCTGGAAACAAACCTTTAAAAATCAGAAAATCTATACCTTGGTAGGAGTGAAAAATAACATAAAGAGGGAGGAACTGGGGCTGTATCCAACCACAAGGAACTCACATTGAGGGATACTAGGCGCAGATACCCAACCTCAGCGGAGGAAGTGAGTGATGGGGGTTAAAAATCTTAAGTCAATAAGGCGACATGTCTGTAGCTGTACAAACGCCTATCGGGGGTGCAAAAGCGCAAATTGAGAAGAGAGGAGGAGGTAGAAAAGAGACTTCTAATGAAACATGAAAGCAGAAGACCTCACAGCGATCAAACCTTGTGTATGAAGACCGATCTTAAACGATGCCAGTCGGCGTTCCATTTGAGGTAAATGCCAGCGACAAGCATCGTGTAAACGCTCCATGCTAGTCACTGAAGATGCCAGCAAGCCACAGGCGTGCCAGTCGCTGGCAGCTCCAGCAGAACAAATATTTTTGTTTTACTGGGGCTCCAGCCCTTCACCACCTTGTAAAACTGGCACCATGTAAAACGACAACTGCCGTCCGCCAGTCGCTGGAAATATTCAACCGCATGGATTGCGTTTACCCGGTTCTGTTTAAGTAGTTAAAGGTAAATAAAAATGGCTATTCGTTTGAGCGAGGAAACAAATGTAACATTTGTACAGTTGTGCCGTGACCACGAAAACTTGTGGAACATGTATAGTAAAGATTACCGCAATGAGAAGGCTGGGAATGCTTCGATGCAAGCCATCGTTGATGACATGAATGTGCCAAATTTTAATGTAAAAGACGTGCCAAAAAAATTAAAACTTTAAGATCTACATAATACTTAGATTTGACGAAAATTGAGAATGTAAAGCAAGTGGTGCGGGAACAGATTTTATATATAAACCACCAGAGCCATAGTTCAGTGACATGGACCACATAATAAAGTGAGCTGGCGTTCCTGTTGCTGCATGCCGATGACCTTCCAGTCTTTTCACAACTGGAATGCCAGCCACTGGCAACGTGTAAATGGACCTTAAGAAAGACTTTCCTCATGTGACTGCTGTTAAGAGCTGGCGAGAACCTTAATTCAAGACTGGAGGGCTGTCAGCCAGGAACATTTAAACTCTAGGCGAAGGACAACACAGAAAACCACAGGATTCATCACAGGGAAATGTAGTCTTCGGGTGTACATGAACAGTACAGGAATGTACCACGGAGAAACCGTATGCAGGAAGGAAGAGGGAACTGAGGATCTTGCCAGCAGGAGGCAAAGAGTGTTTTGCGCCCAGGACCCTGAAGACCTCCTGCCAAACGACCTAGGCACCGCACTGCTAAAACTCATTGAGGGCGCCAATCTTCTGAACTAGAATCTACAAGCTGTACGCACAATAGGTCCTTTGATCGCTGTTCCAAAAGCCAACAAAACCCACAACATGAAAAATAATCTAATCTAATCTAAAAAATGTTATTCAGTAGTTTTTGAAACTTCGCTTCCATTACACCAGAAATTCAGCTTCGTATCCATATTACATTAATGTAAAACACATAATGCACCTATTGTATAGTCCGTATAAACATTCATGTAGACTTTACATTCGATTTGATAGTGTATTTATCTACTTGTTTTTTCCACTTTGTATAAAACACTTGTCAGTGGAATGGAGCGTGAACGAGTGTCCATTGTTGCGAAACACAGGGTGAGAATAAAAGATTCGCAAGCCCAAGGTCGATCCGGACTCGAACTAATCTGTGATTGAAGTCCTGCTTACGTCTGTGATCTGTGGTTTCTTTGTGCTCCGTGCAGGAACTGCTGTAGCACTATTATATGTGTCAGGTTTTTGTATATCTGTTGTTTTTGTTGCACCTTCTTCTTCCTCAAACAACCGACCTTGGTTCAAGGGCGAGCAAAATATTTTGGCGTAAAGTGTCGTCAAATTCTCATCGTTATAGTGTGTTACAACAGTCTTGTTTCACACTGGTAATGCCATCCATAATCTAGATGCTTTAATTACGTATAACCTAACCTAACGTAACCTAACCTATACGTTAACGTGAAAAAATCCTAATCTATCCATTTTCAAGTCCTCTAGGACGTCTGTCCGTGCATTAAGTGGAGACTAAACTAATTGACCGTTTTTGTTAAAATTTGGCATGTAACTCTGGTTGTCCCTTATCAAAACCATTTTTTAAAATTTTGCAGACAACTTGAAAATCAAGTTTTTTTAATCGACTGCTACGATTTTGATAAAATTTTGCTAGAATGTACAAAAAATACGATAAACTTGGCATAATTTCTCAACATTGATTTGTCAGATTTCAATCAAATGTTTGTCACATACTAAGCTTTGTAGCTTCATTGTAGCAGAATAAAATAAAATAATCAAAAAAAAACATTTACGGTTCTGGAAAGCATAGAAAAAAACCACATACCAGAAAAACAAACCCTGACCTCCGTCGGGTTTTGAAACTAATTGATCGATTTAACTATTTTTAATTACGATTTTCTCAAAACCTACTCTATTGACTTTACACAAATTTTGGTAAAATATTGTCCATGCGTTTGGACTATAAAATAAATGTGTCGTTATTCCCACACAAAAAATACTATAGCTATAGCCCTTTTTGAATAAACAAAACGAACCACATATCAAAAATGGATTTTCTAAAAATTTCCCATAAAGTATTTCATTAAATTTGGTCGAATTTAGTTTTCAACTTCCATCCTTCCCCCCAAAAAGCGAAAAAAAACCAATATGATATGCACACAGCATCCCACAATGTGCTTTTGTTTGGATAGGCTATTTGAAAACTACATCTGAGATAAAAATTTCCGAAATCAAAATTTTTGTTGATTTTTTTCTAATAAAAAAAATGATTTTTCTATTTTTATGAACGAAATTTTTAAATTGTACATCGAAATCGGTTTATTTGCGATAGGAACAAAAATCGAAGATAAAGGCCGGGTTTTTCTTGGTATCCAGTCACCCGATATATTCACCGACAGACCCAAGATCTACAGACAACAAAGTTAAAACCAATGTTGATACTTAGAAAATTTGAAAACATCAGATTCACGGAAATCTCAAAATTCAGTTTTTCACAGTCAGTCCCATATTTTTTTATAGAGAGAAATTAAAAATCGGAAAGAATATAACCATCAAAATTTTTGTCCATAACTTATGGCTTCTCCACGAAAATAAATTTTGAGTAAAATGTATTGAACAGATTTTGTAAAATCAGGTCGTTTCGATTATCTCAAAATACCTGCAAAACCCCTTCACTGACTTTCGTTTTTACCCGTAATTTCCCAGTAATAATCTACATATTATTTAAGTAAGAAAGGGCTACATTTCAGCCAATTTTGACGGAGTCGTTGTGTCATTTTCGACAAGATTTATACTTTTTATATCAGCTGATTCCAACCTCTCCCCCCCCCAAAACGATATCGAAATCGGATTTCCAAAATAATTTAATACAAAATTTATGAAAATTGAAAGATTTCAAATATCTGCCATTTTGAAACTGTCGACCGAATTTTTTTGGTTAACGAACTTGTCGAAGATATTACCATAATCGATTTTTTTGCCCTTTGAATCAAATCGGATCCAAATTAGGAACGAGAGCGCGAGGGCACACACACAGACACACACACACACACACACACACACACACACACACACACACACACACACACACAACTTCTCAAAAAGTAATCTAGTGGTTAGGATCGGTATTCATTTCAAGATTTTGGGCCTGGGTATTAACATGATGGTCTTAAAATGAAATAGTTCATTTGTCTTATAGGAATTCCCTAAAAATAGGAAATACATATTAAAACGTATCTTCCAAAGGACCCAGACAGAGATCATCAAAATGGACGCTATAACCTAACTCTAAAATAGAGTATGATCAATTCACAAAACTAAATGCGTAGGCCTACAGTACGTAATAAACATGTAAATAATGTGGTTATGTCTATTTAGAGCAACGTTCCGGCATTAACTTTCTGTGAATTACAGTGGTAGCTATGTTTACATAATATTACATTAAATTACAGAGCGCTGGAAAAAGGAGAACTTGATGAGGCGGTATTGTGCAGATATGTTTTCAAAACAAGTGAGGATCTATTTGGAACCCGTTACATTAAGGCCTACATGTCGAACCATGAAATGTCCAGCGTTTGTGAGGTTAGCAAGGCAGCTGAGGTTAATTGGAGTAACAATCGAAGGATGTGCCAGGAAAATGACATACAGTATTCATATCAAGGCAGTTAACTAATATAAATACAGTTGTTATTATATTTGTTTTGTGTCATGATGTCAAACCATCATGAGTTACCACTTCAATGTCCGAGCGAAGCGAGATCTTCGTTTCAACTCGACCGTTCGGCCTTTGGTTTGTGTGTTTTACTCAGTTTTGGCCAAACGCATTGACCATTTGTTACGACATTCGGTACGAAGGTGCTTCGTATAAATCTTTGTATGTACGTTTAAGATTTTTTCCATTCACTTCCGTTTCAAAATGGCGGCCTCTTATTTATGATGATAATTGTACGCAGTTTTGGCCAAACGACACCTGGTTTAGTAAGGAAGTACCTTCTATAAAGCCCGAGTGATGTATGTTTAAGTTTTTTCTATCTAATTCCGTTTCATCATTGCGGCCTCTGATTTAAAGATGACGAGTATAAGCAGTTATGGAAAAACGCATTGGCCAATTGTTCTGAAATTTTGTACGAAAGTACCTTGTATATATATATATATATATATATATATATATATATATATATATATATATACCTATATATATATATATATTAACTTTTTTTTTTTTTTTTTTTAACGTCCTACTATTGTGCACACTTGGGCTAATGCAGATGATGGTATGATTTATACCGTATGAAAATGAAAAAGCCATGGCCGGGAATCGAACCCGGGTCCTCGGGGTGAAAGCCTAGTACGCTATCAACTAGGCCACCGAGGCGGCCAGTACTTTATATAAAGTCCTAACGACGTTTTTATAATATATTTCAAGATGGTGGTCTCTAATTTAGTGATGACTATTGTATGCAGTTTTGGCAAAACGCATTGACCGATTGTTTTGAAATTTAATACGAAAGTACCTTATATAAAGTCCGAACGATGTTTTTGTAACATATTTCAACATGGCGGCCTCTAATTTAATGATGACACATGTACACAGTTTTGGCAAAACGCATTGACCGATTGTATTGAAATGTGGTACGAAAGTACCTTATATAAAGTCCGAACGACGTTTATGTAAGATATTTCAAGATGGCGGCATCTGATTTAACTATAACGACTGTATGCAGTTTTGCGAAGTTCATTGACCGATTGTTTTGAAATTTTGTATGACAGTACCTTGCATAAAGGTCGTACGACGTATGTACGCCACTCCTTTCTATTCACTTCCGTTTCAAAATGGCGATCTCTAGTTCAACGAAGAGGAGTGTAGTTGTTGGCTGTTTCTTGTAGCACTGGTTGAACGGCGAGACCTATCATAATTTTTACCGCTTCATAGGAAAAGAGCGACAATTTCCAGTAAAGTTGGTCCAATAAGATTTTCCTTAAATATTACGGTTACCGGTTAAACTGGCGGGAAAAGTTACGAGCGCGTCAGAGCGCTGTCGTAGATCAGTGGCCAGGCAATTATGAATACACTGCGAGGTCTACTGTTCTTTGAACTACTAGTACTAAATAATAACATGTGTTTCACTGGTAGTGGGTTACATTTTTTTTTTTTTTTTTGTAACTTGTGAAAATATTAAAAGTCACAAGTGTGAAACTGTAAAATGTTGGCAGTGAATTAGTTAAAAGTTGGCACTGGTTACTACAGGTCTTGTAACTTTATGTTTGTACCTACAATTTTCAAAATTTGGTTAAATTTTACTGGTGAATACGTAACTTGTAACTTTTGTGAAACAGGGTCCAGACGTCGGATTGAAAGCGGCAGGCGACATAACGCACGATCATGTAGTTTCGTGTTGAAAGACGCATGCGTTAACGCATGCCGCATGTTGCCTTGATGGAATTACACCTCAATGACTAATACACATCATTGACCAACGCTTCGTCACCATTACATGGCCTAAATATTTGAATTAAGCCAAGTTTATGTAAATAAGTGATTTATAGGTTATATTTGGTCAGTAACATAGGTTGTAATTACAAAGTAAAGATTTGCACTCAAATTTGACCTTTATAAAAGATTACAACTATTTATACACAGCGTGTCTCACAAGGTAACCGACACACTTAACACTCTTAATTTCGTATTCCTTTAATCAGAATAACGAAAAGGTTCATATAAACATATGTCCGAAAACGCTTCTTTCACCAGCTATGTATCTATCTTATCTTTGTGATGTTATTAAATTACAATCATATATATTATTTCTTGAATCAACATCCCTTTTTCTCAGGACATACTATTCGTACAGGCATAAATGAGTATCTTTAGAAAGATTTTTAACGGCTTCTGACGTTGCAAAACGATTTTGCTCTGAAACTTACTGTTTGTGGAAAATTTTAACATAAACGACACTTTTATAACATATGACGACACTCTTTGTCATATGCAAAATGGCATCATGGATGCGCATGCGCGGCATTACAAAGCAGACAATATTTTGTATATTTTACGAAGCTAACTTATTAATCACGAATATAAAATCCCATTACAAACACCACTTTTTTGCACAGTGTGTTTAGAAAGAACAATTTCAATATTTAATTAAAAATGATTAAAATTATAGGTTATGTGACCCTATTGACAGTACCCTATCGTCGTACAAGCCGAGGGACAAGCATTTCTAACACCAAACTGATGTTTTGGACACCATGTTTTTACACAAATATATTTGAGATTTCTCTTTCCATCGTGCATTTATCTATTGTTAATACGGGCATCATAAAATATGAAGTACAATTAAAATGTCAAAATACAGTTAGAGGTTGTTAAGCATGCCTTTTCAATTGACTAGAAGAAGTTACCTATTAAAATTGCGTTTGCTATCACTATAAACAAGTCGCAGGGACTTGTTCAAAGAGGGACTGCTATAATTCAAAGAGCAGGATTGTATTTACTAAACACCGTCTTTATTCACGGCTAATTATACGTAGCCTTTCAAAGAAAAAGAAAGTACAAAAAGATTACATTCTTACATCAAATATCGCTTACAACGAGGTATTGTAATGCACTGTAAAAACTGGTATTAAAAAAACAATTCTCTGTATTGAAATATATATACTACAATGGCTCATAAATTTGTGATTATTATTTCAAACCGATCGCTTTTTTTATTTATTTTTTAAACATGTTTTCCCTTCCTTCCAGCTAACGCCCTCACCACGATTACTCTTATTCAAAAGGCTGTGTTTACTTAAAACTTTCATAGTGCGACATTTCGCACGGTCCCCTGGATTTAAGTTAGCTATGCTATTTAATTTTTAAAAGAAAACATTAATATTTTTTAGCGTCCTTACTTTATGCCAGTTAGAATAATAAGGACGACGGATGAGCGTTAACGGTAAGGGTAAAGCAAAGGCTGGAACTAATAAGTTTAAGATGCGCAGTTCAAGAGGCAACAGACAAACCGGTGCTTTAACCACATCGACCACCGAATCTCCTACTAATTTAACCTAACTTAGTAGTTTTGTAGAACAATTTAGTAAAGTTTTTTATTCGGTAAAAGGAATCGTTCCTTGAAATGGTTAATTATTTCGCAATCCGTTTTGTAAGTGCGTCCCATTCCAACATTTCTTGTAGCCTCTGGTCCATTATATGCCTTCGGTCCTTTTATGCGAAATAACCGCCCCCTACAAAAGAGTGAAACAACTGTTTAGAATCGTAGACGTAAATTTTCTCATAGAAAGCTGGTTAGAAAATGTGGAAACCACAACTATGGAACAAGGGCGACCGCCCCTCCCGAGGCAAAAGAAACAAAAGAAATTTAAACGATCCTATTTTACTTCCATAAAATAGGAGTATATACTTACGCTTCGAAGGACATTCTGGGAAAGGATCAAAGAGTCTTCTGAGGGGTCCGAAATATTTCAGCTTTGTCTGTGCACGAAATTTTGTCCGTATGTACGTCTGGACGCTTTGTGACGCTTACGTCGAGTGTGACAACGGTTAATCATTCAGATCTTTCATATTGATTCTCTCTTCTCTTCCTGTGTCAACTGCAACAGCAGAAAGCCCTTTCTCAGCTCTCAAACTGATCAAAATTTGTTTGTTACAGGACTTTCTTTACTATATGTTCAAACAGATATGCATATAGAAAGAGAGAATTATAGATAGGTACATTGAGAAGAGGGGAAGAAGGGAAAACGCGTTTTCTTAAGAGCAAGTTTTGTTTAAAAAATGAGTATCATTTTTAAATAATTGTATTAAAAATATATTAGGTTCTTTTTAGATTAGACAGAAACGCCTTCTTTACTGGGCTTTCACCCCGAGGACCCAGGTTCGATTCCCGGCTAGGGCTTGGCATTTTCATACGCTATAAATCACCCCATCGTCTGCATTAGCCCAAGTGTGCACAATAGTCGGACGTTAAACACAAAAGAAAAAAAAAATATTTTCCTTCCAAAGAAAGGACATTTTGCTGATTTATACTCACATTATTTTATTTATTTATACTCACACACACAACCTTGTAAGTGGTTAACGTGCTAAACACTACTATACCAGCTCTGAAGTAAAGGATTCAAAGCTAACAAAAACACAATTTTCAACAACTTACAGAATATTTATGTATTTTTATAATATTTTAATTTCTATTGCAATATTTTGTATTTAATTTGCTTAACAGTTCTGTGTTGATAAAAACTTATAGAATTTGTGGTTTTCGTCTTAAAGTTATATAAACGGATCCACTTTTGTAAACGTTTAAAAAACTAGGTATCTAAAGGAAATCATTTTTATACTTATTTTATATCAGTTCTAAGTCTCGAAACAGCCTAACGTGCTAGTTTTTGAAGACATAAATTCATGAATTTTATTTTTCTGTGGTGGCCCTCTTGTGAGTTGTCTTCCATCCAACCGCCCTGTACTTCATTATGCCCATAGACGTCTATAGACTAGACATCTAGTGTTCCCAACCGCCACTTCCTTCCGTTTTAAGATGGCGGCCTTCGATTTAACGATTAAGAGTGTACGCAGTTTTGGCCAAACGTGTTGACCAGATTGTTCTGAAATTTGGTACGAAGGTAACTTGTATAAAGCCCGCAAGATTTTATCTCATTTACTTCCGTTTCAAGGTGGCGGCCTCTGATTTGCAATGTACGAGTGTACGCCGTTTTAGCCATGCTCATTAACCGATTGTTTTGAAATTTGATGCAAAAGTATTTTGTATAAAGCCCCGAAGGCGTATGTGTAACATTTTTTCTTATTTACTTCCATTTCAAAATGGCGTCCTCTGATGAAGTGTTGGTCAAAAGTATTGGCCGATTTGGTACGAAGGTAACTTGTGTAAAGCCTGAAAGATGTATGTGTAAGATTTGTTCCCGTTTACTTCCGTTTCAAGATGGAAGGCTCTGATTAAACGTTGAGAGTGTAGTTGCTGGTTAGTTCTTGTTATATTGGCGGAATGACAAAACCTATCATAATTTTTACAGCTTCACTGAGAAAGAGCATAGAATTTCTTATAAAACTGGTCCAATAAAATTTTTCGTATTAAGGTTACCGGTTAAATTAGGATTAAAAAACTTATGAGCGCTGTCGTGGAGCGTTCTGTAGGCTACATTAGTAAACAGTCTACTGTTCTTCGAACTACTAGTACATCCGCCATTTCAGAATAGTGTTACTGTATACAAACTTGCTACTTTTGCTCTTCCTGTACATGTGTTCACCTTGATATTCATTTTCTTATCCTATTGCGTACTGTGAACATTACTTAACACTAATTGCTTGATAAAACAAGACAATACTGGATCCATTGCGCATGCCCGCCCACGCACAGATGTGTCAAGTTAAACAGTTGCTTCCTCTTTGCGTTGTCACACATTCATACAGTCGCAGATCTACCTCCAACACTCGTTCACTGCATCACCGGATGTACGAATCAAAGACTTACGCAGTTAACAGTTCACTGGCCTACACACGGCAGTCGATGGACCGTCGTTGATTCTTCTATTGTTCAATGGTCCACTTAAAGGACGTTGAGCTAAAGTGGAGAGATTAGCGCCTACTGCAGCGGCTGAAGCAGAATTTCGCTCGAGAAATCGGGCCATTTGAGCGAAATCTGAAGAACTAATTGTTTTAAAAATATGCTTAGTCTATTATAAAAATCTTTTCTCGTTTACAATTTTGTTTGTTTGTTTAACTTCCATACTTTACGTCAGTTAGACTAATGAGGGCGAGGGATCAGGTAAGGGAAAAGCAACGGGAGTAACTGCGGCTAAAACTAAGAATCTTAAAGACCCATTTATAAGTTGCCAGTGGCTGGCATGACAATTGAGAGACGACTGGAAGGTCACTGGCATGTGGCAACTGGAACACCAGCTAACTGGTGTTTTACCGTTTATACGTTGCAGCGGCTGGCATGCCAGTTGAGAAACGATTGGAAGGTCACTGGCATGCGGTGTTAGGAACATCAGCTCACTGGCGCTTTACTGTTTATGCGTTGCAGTGGCTGGCATGCCAGTTGAGAAACGATTGGAAGGTCACTGGCATGCGGCGACTGGAACACCAGCTCACTAGCTCTTTACCGACTATGCGTTGCAGTGACTGGCATGCCAGTGAGAAACGATTAGAACGTCACTGGCATGCGGCGACTGGAACACCAGCTCACTGGCGCTTTACCGATTATCCGTTGCAGTGACTGGCATGCCAGTGAGAAACGACTAGAAGGTCACTGGCATGCGGTGTTAGGAACATCAGCTCACTGGCGCTTTACTGTTTATGCGTTGCAGTGGCTGGCATGCCAGTTGAGAAACGATTGGAAGGTCACTGGCATGCGGCGACTGGAACACCAGCTCACTGGCTCTTTACCGACTATGCGTTGCAGTGACTGGCATGCCAGTGAGAAACGACTAGAACGTCACTGGCATGCGGCGACTGGAACACCAGCTCACTGGCGCTTTACCGATTATCCGTTGCAGTGACTGGCATGCCAGTGAGAAACGACTAGAAGGTCACTGGCATGCGGCGATTGGAACACCAGCTCACTGGCGCTTTACCGTTTACACGTTGCCAGTGGCTGGCATGCGGCGACAGGAACGCCAGCTCACTGGCCGAGCATTGTTTGTTTGTTGAGGGCGTACAACGTGGTTGATTTGTTTTATTTGTTTCAATATCGCTGAAACATCAGAAGAAATTTCTAAATAATGTGTAGACCTTAGTTTTTTTGGCGTGTCCTTTACTATAAAATTTCGTACATTCATGTCATCAACGATAGCCTGCATCGAGGCATTCCTATTGCCTCCCGATTGCGGTAATCTTTACTAAACATGTTCCAAAAGTTCTCGTGGTCACAGTAAAAATGTCAACGTTATTTCCTCACGGCAAAAAATAACCATTTTATTTGTCTTTAACTACTTAAATATAACCTGGTAAACGCAATCCATATGGTTGAATGTTTTCAGCAACTGGCGGACGGCAGTTGTCGTTTTACATGGTGCCAGTCGGCTGGCTCCAGTGCGGTATAGTGGTGGAGGGGGAAGCTGGAGTGCCAGTAAAACAAAAAAATTTGTTCTGCTGGAGCTGCCCAGCGACTGGCACGCCTGACGTTTGTTGGCCTCTCCAGTGACTAGCATGGAGCGTTTAAACAGTGCTAGTTGCTGGCATCCAGCGACTAGCAACCTCAACTAGAACACGCACTGGCAACGTGTAAATGGGCCTTTAAGGTGCGCAGTTCAGTGACGCAACAGACTGACCAGTACTTTACCACATCGACCACCGAGTTACCGTTTACACTTTATTTGGACCACGCATGATACATAAGCTTGTTATAATTTTGTAACGATTCCTTAAAAATGATCCAGTACACAGGATCAGCGTTCATTTCAAGGACCCGAGTCTGGGTCTTACTATAATGGCCGCTACAATAGCTCATTTTCCACAAAATTTTAATTACATTGACTGCTTTAAGTATTTTTAGTCCATTTATAAATCCGCATTGAATCTAGCGTACAATCAGATTAACAGAACAAGATATTATGACTAACACAATTAGAATATAGATGTCGATTGGATGTGACATATGATAATCGATCTGCTGACGTCATCCCAAAGTTGAAGTAATTAATTATCAACATCATGCCTAACTAAATCATTGAACACGCATCAATATAGGTGAATAGTAGAACGAGTAGTGTTACCAACTTGAAACGAGTAGTGTTACCAACTTTTCAAACTTATAAAACCGGGCAAGAGACACTGAGTTGTTTAAGGGTATGGAACACCCAGCTAGCGGACGTATGTTAGAGCCTGTTTTTTCAAATTGGATACATAAAACATATTTGGCTAATGTAAGCTTAAATTAACAGGATAAATTGTTTTTTTTTTTACTTGAAGTAAGAAAAATTGCAATAATTGTACTAATTGAACTTCTGAGTTCAGTAGACCTGTTATTTTCACCCAAAGTATGCCAGTGCGTCGTACATATGAAAATAAAATAGATATTTAATAAAATGATTCTTATTAGCAAGCCAAATTGAACTACCATAACTCATAAGGTTATAATAAAACACACACACACACACACACACACAAACATTATATATATAGCCTATATATATATATATATATATATATATATATATATATATACGCATATATATATATATATTATATATATATATATATATATATACATATATACACATATATATATATACACACACACACACACACACACACACACACACACACACACACACACACACACAGAGAGAGAGGGGGGGAGACAGAGAGAGAGAGAGAGAGAGAGAGAGAGAGAGAGAGAGAGAGAGAGAGAGAGAGAGACCTTTGATGTCTCCTCCTTTCCAGAATACCCACTTCTCTACTTTATGGGAGTAAAATAGGATCTTTTATATTTTTATTTTATTTCTTTTGCCTCGGGAAGGGCAGTTCCCCCTCTACCCCCTTTAATCCGTCCTTGAATGCCATATCCCCCCCCCATTTGACCTTCTTAGACAGGTGTACGAAAACACAATTTTGGCAGATTTTTACGTTGATTGTAATAGTTAATCATATTTTTTTCAAAAAAGTGTAATATAGGTAGAACATTCGTATCCATCACGTCAGCGAGCCAGTTGCGTGCCCGATAATTCAACTTTCCATAGTTCCCCGGTAGCCTGTAGTTGTAAATTATCGGAAAAAGCGAAAAACAACCTTGGCGGTCACTCTAATAGATAACGTAATTACAACTTACTCTGCTTTGTGTACGTGTGACATATAAGCCAAGGCAGGTTGAGGCAGGCGTGACCTTGGATGTTAAATTATAGGGTTTGTCTGCGTCTCATTTCCGGGTTTATTTCCTGTCACTTCCGGTCCACGCGGTAATGGTGACAATTCGTTGTTAGCTCACTGCGTAGATCTGCCGACCACTGAACAAACATAAACTCAATTAGCAAAATAAATGGTGTAAAAATAGTACAAAACACTTTCTCGCATTCAATTATCTACTTGAAAATTCGGCCTAAATTCTCAAAATCGGCTTTCCCAGAGCCGTATTTCCCATTAACCTATGCAGCCAGGGCCTAGCGCGTAAAATTTTGAGTAAAAAGTAGCGGCGGCAAAAATTAAAAAAGAAAGAGTTTAAAAAATCTAAAAAAGTTGTGGAAAAAATAGTAGATATAGTAAAAAAAATCTATTATTAAAGCAAAAATAAAATCATATATTATGTTTTCTCTTCCTGTTTATGTTAATAACGATAATTTGTTCGAAAACACGACTCATTATAGCCTATCAGCTGTTCAATGAAATCAGCTGTTTAATAAAAATCAACTGCTCTTTTACTGTAACTACCAATATAAATTTGTGCACTCGCATCACTAGACGCGCAAAATCCAATATCACAATCTGCCCTAAAACCTGATACATGTTAAAATTGTATTTATCAATGGCAAGAAAACAGAAGACGATAAGTATCATTGCTTCATTTTATATAGAAGGTCCTACCACAACAAAGTACAATGCGCTTGAACCCTAAAGCGAGTGAAAAACTACCTGAGGAATTCTGTGGGCAGTGTAAAGTTCTGTGGGCTGTTGCCGTAATGGCCGTTGAAAATAACGTAACATTACCATTCGACTGTAAAGAGATTATTTCAAAATTTTCAAAACTTAGTCTCAATACCTTAACGTTTTATTGTAAACTCAATGATGTATTGCCTTGAATAAATTCTATTTTGTATATAAACCTAATTTTAGGTTAACATTATTCATTTCAAAATGGTTTTTTTACATTACATTCTCAATTTAAGATCTTTTTAAACAATTATGTTCTTAAATTATGTATGTATAAAGACAAAAGACAAGTTTTTTTATGTTCGAATAAAGGAGCGTAGATGGAGGGGAAGACGGCCAAAGGGCCTAAAGCGCCGAATACCTAAATGAGGCCCTGGTTTTACCAGATTTTGCTAAAGTTTTGGTGAGGCCTATACGTAAGGAATCAACTCAATTGAAGCTAATTAAAATTGAAACTTTGAAATTAACAGAGAGTACATCGAAAAAACTCGTCGGCCGCCAGTGTTTATTATTGGTTCAATTTTTTAAATTTTAAATACAGTACACTGACTTTAGATATTAACCTTCACTTACGACAAAAATTTAAACAAAATTCTGACACTTTTGAAAAATTAAATTATTTAGTGTTCCGATAAGTTCCGAGTTTGAAAAATAAAATTAAAATGATTTCAGCTGAAAATGTGCGAACATTAGCATTTTAAATTTTCAAATTGTTGCAAATACAAAAATGAAGTTAACAGGCCCACGGGCAACAAACAAAAAATTAAAAAAACATAAATGCTACGTTACCTTACGTTAATGTTTTGATAATTAACGTTTCGGGCCTCTCAATATACCCCTCATCAGGTTAAAAATTGAAAGAATAATCTAAAACTTATTCACTGTTACACAACAAATTGCACAATGTAAATATAATCATTTACTTATATTATTTTTCTTGTCATTAAAATTTTTAAAACTATATTAATATATACAATTGTTGTCTTATATTAGACATTCAATTATTATGAATTCACTGTGTTTTGTATGTCGTTATGTATGGTATTGGTGTGATACGTGATTTTTGCTTTGTGTGTGATTATATTGTTAAGAAAAAAGAAAGAACATGGGAATTTGTTTTGTATGTTAGCGCAAACTGAACTTTGGTTGTAAAGGATGTTTAAATCGTTTTCTGTTTTGTTTTGACTTGTGACGTGTTCGTGCAACAAGCGCCAGACATCGCTATTGAAAGTCAACTGACTGCTGTTGCTGATAATATAGATTTTTTTGAAGGATTCTACAATTGGGATTGTTAAATTATTTATTTAAGTGTTTTTAGACACTTTGATACTGTCATTATTTAGCTAATTTCTCTTTAGGTTTTTGCTCTTCTGAACGAGAATGTGCAGGATTAATAATTTCACTTAGGCCTATATATATATATATTTGAGTTTAGATTTTTGTTTTTCAGAATATTAACTTTTTTTGTTATTTTAAGGCGAAAATGCACATTGAGGCTATTATCGCCTCCCTAAATGTAAGTGTAAGTGTAAAGTGTTAAAGTCGTAAGTGTAGTGTTGAAAGTGTAAGTATGTGTTGGACTCGGGTACTGCGAGGGACGTCTAAATCCTCTCACAAGGTGCAGCTAGTCTGCACCCACCTGTCTAAAAATTCCAATCTGTTAACTTTTTACAAAGTATAATTGAGATTAAATAACATTAGTTTTTAAATTCTTGGAGGGCGCCTTTTATTTAGGTTCAAGGTTGTCGCTTTTTTACCCAGTCTGGTCCTGGAACTTAACGTTCAGTGGCGGCCGGTGGGTACTTTATTAAAATAAAGAGGGATGAGTGCTGTGTAGAATTTTATGTGTAAAAATTTTTCGCCCCCCCAAATACCCGATGTATATTATACAATTTATATTATTGTACAACTAACAAATTCAACAGAATATAATAAAACATGTTATTTAAAAATAAACCCTTCTAGTTTTTGCGTTGACAAAATTTTGCGATAACCTCTTTATTAAGTTTGTTATTTGTGAAGTCATGTTTTTTTCGTTTGATATACTCAGCCCTGTTAACTTCTCCTGGTTAACCGAGAAAACGTAGTTCTGGTTCTGCCGTTATCACTGGATTGGTCACTAATAGTTTGATGTATTTAACAATGCATATTATTGAATGCACGTAACAACCATTAAAGTTGCGAAATTCATTTCTAAAGTAAATTGACAAGTTTAGTTAGGCTACTTTACTGCATAAACAACGAAAGGCACTGCGGAAGTCGCAGTGCTGCTTTGCCTCTTCACTGGCCAAACCTCAAAGCAATCGAATGCCAACGTGTTTTGAATGCAGTGCTTTCATCTCATTGAACGAGCTGTTTTAATCATATTAAAAACTTGTCATGTTGGCCTGTATAAAAGTATAAAATGTTAAATTTATTTATTTATTATTATTTGGGGGAGTTGCAGTTCCTGAGCCGAAAGTATTAACGACGTTTTGGGTTAATTTTTAATATAAAAATTGTCTTTCTTGTGATATTAAATTTTGGAAATTCTCTCTTCACTTGACAAGAGCTGTTTCTTCATCATAATAATTTTTAAGTTATGTTCAGTACCATTGTTTCGTATTCGCGTAACTGCAACCTGACAGGAAATCAATGCCTAGGACTGAAAACGACCTCAACAAGGTTATACATATATGTCAGCTAGTGTTTATATATTGACAGTTCCGATTCTGTCAATCAAGATGGCACAGCGACGCCTCACCTTGTCGGATGCAGTGGCGCATCGGCAAGACCTCGACTTGCGACTTTTATTGTCAGCATTGGTACCAATATTTAAACAAAGAGTTTGTTTTTATTACCGACTTTGACACGTTTTGTTTGTGTCAAGAGTTCAAGACAAATTGCATCATTGTAGGGCCAATACTGACCTAATTAAATTTTCGAGAGTCAAACTGTGATAAATAAAAGAGGAAAAACGATTAGGTCGACGGAAGAAAGTTAGTGCCACAATATGAGTTCCTTTAATCATTTACACAATTATTCTTGTTATCTACAATGAATACAGAATCTATAGATCTATAGATTCTGTATTCATTGTTATCTATAAAGCCGGGTGGCCACCAAATGCGAAACGGACTACACAGTCTGTCTAGTTCGGTTTTGAAGCTGACTCTGCTTCCCCAATTCTGAAGACGCCTCCAAACTTATTACTTCTTGTTGTCTAGGTTACAGTTTTTAAACATAGTATTTTCCTAGAATCCGGTACAGAAGGCCTAAGTATTTAGTCGGGTGGCCACCAAATGCGAAACGGACTACACAGTCTGTCTAGTTCGGTTTTGAAGCTGACTCTGCTTCCCCAATTCTGAAGACGCCTCCAAACTTATTACTTCTTGTTGTCTAGGTTACAGTTTTTAAACATAGTATTTTCCTAGAATCCGGTACAGAAGGCCTAAGTATTTAGTCGGGTGGCCACCAAATGCGAAACGGACTACACAGTCTGTCTAGTTCGGTTTTGAAGCTGACTCTGCTTCCCCAATTCTGAAGACGCCTCCAAACTTATTACTTCTTGTTGTCTAGGTTACAGTTTTTAAACATAGTATTTTCCTAGAATCCGGTACAGAAGGCCTAAGTATTTAGTCGGGTGGCCACCAAATGCGAAACGAAGTTGCGCTGAGCGGAGCGGACTATGCATTCAAAACCTAAACTTTTGTTTTAATGTAAGTGGGGCCACTGTACGTGTAACCGAGCTGAGAGGAGTCCATTAGCGTCGCTGGATTTCAAGTGTAGTTCGATTTTGAAGCTGATTCTGCTTCCCCCCACCACGTTGACCACTCCTCCAAACTAGTTGTCTAGGTTACAGTTTTTAAACATAGTATTTTCCTAGAATCCAGAAACAGATAGGAACAGGACAGACAGACAGACGGACGGACAGACACAGACAAACAGACTTTCATAGATAGACACAGACAGATACAGAAAGACTGACATACAGACACAGAAAGACAGACAGACAGACACAGGCAGACATACCAGAGACAGGCAGATATACTAGTTTGTTACAGTAGCCCTAAATATTTAGATTTAAAAAATCAGTTCTTTAAACCGACTGAATTCCGTTTTCGGTTACCGTTCATCTTCGTTCCGCACGTTCACCAAAGAAAAACGTCAAAAAAAATCTGAATACTGTACCTGAAAACGGATATAAACCAAAACTTAAAATCGATTTTCCTGTTCTCCATTTTTTTTCTATAGGCCTACATTTCGTGTTGTAAACAAGTTTAACTGTAAACAATAAAAAAATGTTTACTTTTAACTTTTAGTATTCGTATCAATAAAAATCACTGTTATATTTAGCATGTTTACGTAATCGTATTTAATGAAGTAATTAAAATGCTGTAAAATTATCGTTAATTTTTTTTAATCAATCTAAATCTGTAATTAGAGCCGTGCAAAGACGAGCGTTACGAATTAGAATGAATTAATTAATTTAAATAAATTGAAAAAATAAAACACATAGGAAAAACACGAAAATTATACATGCGAAAAGTAACATGCGCTCACCACATACTCGCGTAAACATAATGGAAAGAAAAACAACAAAATATAGGTTATAATTATCCTTGTTTTCAACTTGACTGAAAATTCCAAGGTCGTCGTATTTTGCCACTGTAATTGCACAGTAAATTTTAGCCTTTCCCGCTTATAGAAACTTATATAGATGTCCGGAAATTATCTGGTAAATCGTCGAGAATGTGCCAGACAAGACAAAAACATTTTGTTGACAAGACAAAAGACGTCTTGTTTGACTTCTGTGTGTCAAAACAAGAAACACTCCATTACACCACGTTGCCTATTACGCATTGTTAATCTTTTAAAGCCTAGCTCAATGGTCAAATATTGTTTCATATAGGCTTGCAATCACTTCGCATTTGTATAGTTAAGACCTCTTGCCGTTCCCGCTCGCTGAATTTTCATCGAAAACGAGCTTTACGGGAAAATCTTGGAGCGGTCATCATGTGAAGACACAGACCTTGAAGTGAGCGCTAATTTTGACGTCTAGGCCACTTTTTGAATAGTTGTCACTTTCTATATATATATATATATATATATATATATATATATATATATATATATATATATATATTCTTCTGTACAAAATTAAATATTCAAGAACTAAACACAAAATATGGTAAGATAAACAGAGTCAAGCACTTCAAATATCTGGGAGAAATTCTTGAACCCACAGGTGGCGAGAAGGCTGCGCAAAAGGTTCGGCTACTGAGAATGAAGAGGGCTCTTGGTATAACGCGTGATATCTACAATAAGAGATGTATGTCGACGCACACAAAAATCAGACACTACAACACAGTCATAAAACCGGAGGTATTATATGCAAGCGAGACGCTAGCACTCCATGCAAAAGCTACCATGGAGGGTATTTTGAAGGAAGAACGCAAAATCTTGAGGAAGATCCTTGGCCCGAGATTAACAGAAGATGGATACAGGTTGCACTCCCGGAAGACCACAGAGAAGATATCGAACCTGGCAGCAGATATCAGAAGAAGGAGGCTTCGGTTCTATGGACACATCAGTAGACTCCCAACAACGAGACTTGCCAAAAGAATCCTTAAGTATATACAAGGTGTCAAATCAACAACGTCGTGGATCGCACGAGTCAGAATAGACCTACATGACGCAGGAATAGACTCAACAGATGTTGAAGATAGACCCGCATACAGGAGAAAGATGCTCGGTTGGAAGGTCCCAGAGAATGAAATCCCAAAGAGAGCAGGGTTAAAATGGACGGAGGAGCGGAAGAGGATCCATGGGGACAGGATGAGGGAGGTGTGGAGGATTAGAAGGAACAAGACATGAGTTGGAGTACTTTTCGTGATCTAACAGGGTCTATGCGCAGATAATAATGATAATAATAATAATAATAATAATAATAATAATATATATATATATATATATATATATATATATATATATATATATATATATACCCTGCCACGCGTTGCTGTGGCTCAATCTGGTTCAATTTAACAATACATTCGGAAACATTGAAATAGAATTGTAAAATTGGAAATTTGGGTTGTAAATCTGACACACTGAAATGGAAAAAATGAGATCATAAAATATATAGTAGGCAAATAGCGTGTCTTGCTTTTACGTCCAACAAATAACGCAGTTTTATAGACAAATTATATGTCACAGGTGTGACTTCTATATAATGGTAGGTATATAAAAACATGCGCGTATTCAAACGCAACGTTGTATCAAAATTTCAAAGCAATCGATAAATAACTATTGAACATTAAAGATTTTGTATAAACGAACATACATACATACACACACACACACACACACACACACACACACACACACACACATATATATATATATATATATATATATATATATATATATATATATATATAAAAGGCAATGTCCTGACTGACTGACAGATCAACGTACAGCCCAAACTATAAAACCTAGAGGCTTGGAATTTTGAGGATACCTTCGTTTTAATATGTAAGCGTGTACTAAGAAAGGATTTTGCAAAAAATTGATTTTAAGTCCATTAAACTACTTACCCAGTCCAAATTTAATAAACAACGTACATCCAATACTATTATAGCTAGAGACTTGAAATTTTCAAGGTACATTCTTACAACAATGTCAAGATGCTCTAATAAAGGATTTTAAAAAATGTGATTTTAATGCCATTAAACTACTTACCCAGTCCAATTTAATAAACAACGTACATGAAATACTATTATAGCTAGAGATTTGAAATTATCAAGGTACATTCTTACAACAATGTCAAGGTGCACTAATAAAGGATTTTGTAAACATTTGATTTTAACACCATTAAACTACTAACCCAAATATTTACAATATTAAAACAATTTTAAATATTGTCGTCAAGATAGAACCACTAAGACGAAATTCTACACTTATACCCCAGTGTAAGCGTTGTCAGGGCTATAACCATACACAAGGCTACTGTAGAAAAGATCCTAGATGTGTTAAGTGTGGAGGAAAACATATGACAAATGCCTGCACATTGAATAGGACGAGTAAGCCAAGGTGCGTAAACTGCAACGGAGAACATCCGGCGAACTATCGAGGATGTGAGGTGGCTAAAGCATTACAAATGAGAAGAAACAACGCCGAAAAGTTTCAAAACAAAGCCAGAAGTACTAGGTTGGATAAAAATAACGTCGGTAATCTACAGCATGCGGTAGCTGGATATGGCAATGAGCAAAGTAAAGAAAAGAAAACTTATGCGCAAATTATACACAGTGATAATGATAACAAGTCGTTAATGAAAACCATCTTAGAACTACTGAATGAGCAAAAGCATACTAATAAGTTGCTCTTCGATAGACTTGATAAACTAGAAAATAATCTCAAGAACAAAAATAACAATGGGAAACGGAAAAATGAACTTCAAGCTACACCGTAAACAATGATCAAAATGTTAAAAATAGTCACTTGGAATTCTAACGGTCTTCTCCAGCATAAGCTGGACTTGGAACCTTTTCTGATTAGTGAACAAATAGATATCTGTTTAATTTCAGAGACACACTTTACAAAACATTCATATCTCAAAATTAATGGTTACAGTGTATATCATGTAAATCATCCTGCTGATAAGGCAAGGGGTGGTTCTGCTGTAATTGTTAAAAATAGTATCAAGCACTATGAAGAAACTAAAGTACAACTTGAAACGATGCAAGTGACAACCATTAAAGTTCATACTAAAAACAAAAATTTTAATATATCAGCCATATACTGTCCACCAAGACATAATCTAAAGAAGATAGACTACATACATCTTTTTTAACATATTAGGCAATCATTTCATTCTTGGAGGTGACTTCAATGCAAAAATACCTTTTGGGGATCACGTCTTACTACTGCTAAAGGCAAAGAGTTGTATGAGGCAGGAAAGGAGTTTAAATGTGACTTCCACTCAACTGGTAAACCAACATATTGGCCATCAGATCCAAGAAAGATACCGGACTTAATTGACTTTTTCGTGGTAAGGGTGTATCTTGTAACTATATCAATCTCAGTGAAAGTTTTGATTTGGGCTCCGATCATTCTCCGGTAATCTTAACAATAAGTCAGAACATAATACAAAGAGAAGAACCTCCTAGATTATCCAGCAATAGAACCAACTGGATTGGCGTTAGAGAAGAGCTGGACGAGATTATTAACCTACATGTCTCACTTAAAAAACACCTGTGCAGCTCGAGGAAGAAGTTGATGTGTTTATTAATAACATACAGCAAGCAGTATGGAACAATACACCTCAGATAATTAAAAGATATAGTAATAACATTACTTACCTGCCTGAAGTTTTGATTTAATTAATGAAAAAGAAAATGCGCAAAAAATGGCAGCAAGTTCGAGCTCCTAAATTTAAATCTGAATTAAATCGACTCAGCACTAGACTCACAAAGTTACTAAAAACTATTAAAAATGAATCTGTTGCTAAATATCTGGAAAGTCTTGCGGCAGATAGAGACAACGGAGTCAAGATATGGAAGGCTACAAGATTCATTAAAAGGCCAAAAGTTCAAATGCCACCAGTCAGAAAAAATGACAATACATGGGCTAAGAGTGATAGAGAAAAGGCAGATTTGTTTGCTGAACTCCTAGCTGAGACTTTCAAACCTTTTCCTAGACAGTCAGGCGATGAAAATACTATAGAATCAAATGATCCTGTAGCAAATAAAAATAAGGATGAATACGAAATTCATAACGTATCACATAAAGAACTTATTCATGAAATCAAAACTCTTAAGGGTAAAAAGCCCCAGGTTACGATCTTATCACAGCGGAGGTTCTAAAGGAATTGCCAAATAATGCCATAAAAAACTTCTTCACTTGGTGAACGCTGCTTTCAGATTAAAGTACGTCCCAAGACAATGGAAGATTGCCGAGGTGATCATGATTCTTAAACCAGGAAAGATCCTAATGACAAAACTTCGTACCGACCAATTTCACTACTAACAACAATGTCAAAGATTTTTGAGAAACTGCTTTTAAAACGTCTTAAACCAGTCATTGTGGAAAGAAAACTGACTCCTGATCATCAGTTTGGCTTCAGAGACAGGCATTCTACAATTGATCAAGTACACCGAGTTGTACATGTAATAGAAAAAGTCCTGGAAGAACGCAAAATATGTTCGAGTATATTTCTAGACGTTGCCAAAGCATTTGACAAGGTCTGGCACGAAGGATTAATCTTCAAACTTCAGCGTGATCTTCCGGAACAATTTCATCACATTCTGGAATCTTACCTGTCAGAGAGATTTTTCAGAGTTAAACATAATGGAGAGTATTCTGAGTTGAGGAATGTATCAGCAGGAGTGCCTCAAGGGAGTGTCCTTGGGCCCGTACTTTACTTGTTGTACACTAGAGACATTCCCAAGAAGTTGATACAATCACAGCAACCTTTGCAGATGACACAACAATTTTGGCGACAGGAAATACTGTGGAAGAGGCATCGAATAAACTTCAAAGAGCAGTTGATAGAGTTTGCATTTGGATGAAGAAATGGAGATTAAAACTAAATGAATCCAAATCAACCTATTTCAACTTTACAAATAGAAAAATCAACCCAATTCCACTTATAATTAATAACCATGTAGTAACTCCAGAAAATTCTGCTAAATACTTGGGGATGACACTGGATGCAAAGCTCCACTGGAAAGAACATGTCAAAAAGAAAAAGGTTGAATTAAACATGCAATTTAGAAAAATTAACTGGTTGATAGGGAGAAACTCAGATTTAGACCTACAAAATAAACTGCTTCTATACAAGCAAATACTGAAGCCGGTGTGGACCTATGGAATCCAGCTGTGGAGCTGCACAAAAAATACAAATGTAAAAGTAATTCAAACTTTCCAGAATAAAGTCCTGCGAAGTATTGTAAGGGCTCCGTGGTTCGTTCGCAATGACAGTCTTCATAGTGACCTTAGGATGAAAACTGTCTCAGAAGAAATCAAAAGATTTGCAGAGAAACACAAGCAAAGACTTATACATCACGATAACAAGGAAATAGCTTGCTTATTAGACAACTCTGGCGAGATCCGTCGCTTGAAAAGGACGAAGCCTTTGGAACTTTGCAGTGAGAGTGTATAACTAATCACACATGAACAGAGTGTGTGTTCATCAGGAGTCCATCAGTGAAAACTGTCTCAGAAGAAATCAAAAGATTTGTAGAGAAACACAAGCAAAGACTTATACATCACGATAACAAGGAAATAGCTTGCTTATTAGACAACTCTGGCGAGATCCGTCGCTTGAAAAGGACGAAGCCTTTGGAACTTTGCAGTGAGAGTGTATAACTAATCACACATGAACAGAGTGTGTGTTCATCAGGAGTCCATCAGTGGGTGTTACTTCAACAAACAGTGACATTACTATTAAATGTATATTGCTGGATAGGCTTTATTGCCTAGTTGTAATTATGTTAAATAAAATAAAAAAAAAAAAAAAAAAAAAACTACTAACCCAGTCCAAATTTAATAATCAACGTATAGCCAATACTATTATAGCTAGAGACTTGAAAATTTCAGGGTACCTTCTTACAACATTGTCGAGATGCACTGAAAAAGGGGTGCACTGAAAAACGATTTTCCAGTATGCAACCCCTAAAGAGGTAAACTTGAGGTACAACAATTTTTATTGGAAAAATATGTTTTTCATCTGACCTTCTTAAAACGTAACATAGTCACTCTTAAGTATAAGTAATGAAATATATTTTTCACCTTTTCTCCAACACGCATCCCTTAAAGAGATTGAAAGAAGGTATAAAATATAAAAAAGGGGTACAATTTTGTATTGAAAAAATATTTTTTTTATATTATATTCTAGAAATATGCTTTGAAACACATATTTCAACATTTTTCTGAATTCATCCCCTAAAAGAATAAAAATGGAAAAAGAGTTATCATGGGAGAAAAAAGAGTGTTTGCATTGGAGAAAAATATTTTTTATCAAATTTTCTCAAAAGTAAACAAAATATTTTAAAACACAAATTATGATACATGCAATTCAGTATTTTCCCCCGAATTCATCCTCTAAAAGGACAAAAATATAGAATAGGTATACATGTTTGTATTGGACAAAAATATTCTTAAATAAATATATTCTTATATATATATATAGATTCTATAAAATATTCTAAATTTAAAAATATTCAGATCTTCTTAAATTCGAATGGAACACGTTTGAAGACGAATAAAACAACATATTCAGGTTATAATATTTTTTCATATTCACTGTCAAATAATTACGAGTTTAGATGATCACGCTTTTATTAATATATTTTTTATATTTCTAAATTATTACATTACTGAAACAGTTTAAGTTTCGTGGGTGAAGCCACGACGGGTAATGCTAGTATATATACATATATATATATATATATATATATATATATATATATATATATATATATATATATATATATATGTGTGTGTATGTATGTATGTATATATGTATGTATGTATATATATATGTGTGTTGTTGTATGCTCCCGCGTTTGTGTGTAGTTCCTTCTATTTTTTATAGTTAATTTCTCTTACCAGGACACTCACTACGCTCAGTAAACTTTAATGGCACTGACAACAACACTTGACCAATGAAGGATTGATTCAATTATGCACCACTCTGTCACGTTTTGCGTATTCGCTAGGTACAACGTGTGCACATATCACGCTCAATGACATCAGCTGTTTGATCATATTGTAAAAATCGCGCTGATCTTTGTAAACATGTTTTAATCTTGAGCCACGAACATTTATTGCATAAACGTTTTCTTTTTACTACCAATCTAAGTTGTTGGCGATTTACCATTGAAAATGGACTACTGGAGCCGTCCTTTAGGTAAGCGCTGTTTCTGACATCTGTACAACACGTTTTGAAAAGTAATTATACATTTTGTGTGTGTGTGTGTGTGTGTGTGTGTATGTGAGTCGCACGCGCGTGTGTGTAGGGCCTACGTGTGTATATGTGCGTGCATGCGTGTATGAGTGTGCGCGAACGCGCGCGCGCGTGTGTGTGCGTGTGTGTGTGTGTGTGTGTACGTGTGCGTGCATGCGTGTGCGCGCGTGCGTGATTCTACGTGCGTGCGCGCGCTTGCCTGTTGTATGTGCGTGTGCTTATGCGCTTGTGCGTGAGTGCGTGTGTGTGAGAGAGAGAGAGAAGAGAGAGAGAGAGAGAGAGAGAGAGAGCGCCTGTGCGTGCGCACTCACTTGTACGCGCGTGCTTTTTGTATCTGCGCGCTTGTGTGTGTGTGCGCGCGCGCCCTCGTGCGTCTTGTATGTGTGTGCGAGCGCGTGTTGTATGTGTAAGCTGGTGCGCATACGCCTGTGTGTATGTGCGTGCGTACGCACGCACTGGTACGTGTGTGTGTTGTATGTGCGCACTTGTGTGTGTGTGCGCGCGCGCGCGTGTGTGCACAATTGTTATAATAAATTATAAATAATTTATTTATCATCTGTGTGTGAGATTATAAATAATCTCACAACTGTTATAGTGTATACTTTTTTAGTTTGACATTATCACAATGTAGTGCGGCAACATTTGATTATACTTGTGGCTCTTAAGATTTTATTAACAAAATTCGGGAATACGTTTTGAGAGAAGTTTGCTAACCCAATCAGAATTAGGAAAACGCGTTGAAACTTAAGCAGTTATTTGTGTTAACTTTGCAGTTATATACGGTAACAGTCCTAAAGTGTTAACTAGATTGACACATGACAGCATGAAAATATAAATTTGCGTTTTGGGGAGCATTACTTTGGTAATATTTGGTTAAGTAACATTGATTTGCTGCTAATGTTTGATGTTTCCCTGCAACAACATCAATCTGCTAAGTTTGCATTGCAGCAATATCGCTGGATAGGTCTGGAACTGCTGGCTGATGTTTTTATGGTATTTACGCAGTGAAGGTTGTTTTTCAAATAGTGAATTTTAATATTTTTTTCATTTTATACTTTATTATCTAATTAACACATATTCATCCGCGGAAAATAATTTTTTGTAAGTCTAACTTAAGATTTTAAGTCGTTTTTACGGAACTATATTGCTATATTGTTGTGTTGTCATTGCTGTTTACATTGCATTAAACATACTAAATTTCATACACGGGTTTACCGGTCGTCAGCGTTATTATTAACTACATGTACTTACTGCTCATGCGCGTTACACGTTCTGACAGCCATTACTAAATGTTAAGGTTTATTGCTTATATCGTGGGTTCGTTCTTGTAACGAAAACATTGTCAAAATGGCTTCTGTTATTGGAACTTGCGGTTTGGCTCTTTTTGTGTTAGGTTCAACAAACGTGTCAGTTAGGTATTGGGTTTTTTCTTAATAAAGGTTTTTTATCGTTTTAGCGATCAAAAACACGTTAACACGTTACCTACAGAATACCAAGTTCAATTAAATAGCTTTTTCACCCTACACTGTGTCAGTTAGGTTACTGAGTACTTTTTTTTAAGAAAAATGTTTTTATCACGCAACAACCGTGTCAGTTAGGGTTTGAGTTAAAAAAAAATAAATAAAGGTGTTTTTACCGCCCAATAACCATGTCAGTTAAGTTATTGAGTATTTTTTTTTTTTAAAAAGTTGTTTTTTATCATCCAACATCCGTGTTTACGTTCACCACCCAACAACCGTGGCAGTTAGTTTTGATTATTTTTAAAAAAATAATTTGTTTTTATTACCCAACAACCATGTTAGTTAGGTTTTGAGTACTTTAAAAAAATATGTAAGGTTTTTTATCAAGTTAGCTATCAAAAACACGTTACCTACTTTCCCGTCATAGCAATTTTGAGGTTATGCGGGTCACTCTGATTTTCGATTTTTATCGTACTTCCCATGCTTTCCGCGCTTTTATATTTTAGACAATTGCTTTTGAGTTTGTAATAAAGTGTTTTAGTGAAAAAAAAATTACAGAAAATCGAGATCTACCTACACTACATATTTACCGTTTTTACAATAAAACTTTTCTATTCACGCAGGTTGCTATACAACAGGCAGCTGTAACACTTACGATAGGTAATTACGTCATTTATTGATAGTTTTACTTAGTTTATTGTTTAGGTGTTACAAGAATGTGTTTATTATTCCATAATAATATAAATGGTATTCAGGCATGTTTAGGTACTTACACTTTTATTGCAAGTAGAGGTGTTTCGATAATATTAAAATTTTATTATACATCTTGTTATCGCATTACACTGAATAAACTTGCCACACAAAATACTGTGGAAAATATTAAATAAAAATAATAAATATTACTTGAATGTTGTAATTTGTAAGAACATCAGTTAAAATATTTTTCTCTACTGAATAATTGTTTTTTAAACGCTATCATAAAACTTTCCACTTCCGTTTTTTTAGTGTTTTTACAAAATAAATTTCCACATTAGTGGCGTGATGTAGTTTTTCGATTGTATGACGTTAATCACGCCAGCAAACACAACTGTTCACCGTTATCATAACTATTTATAAAGTACAAGTACGAGGCTAGGAAGTTATAATCAGCTGATTACGCAGTAAATCATGGTTAATTACAGTTATTAATACATCGGCCTTTTGGAAACGCGGGCGGCGTTCCGTTGATTGCTCTGCATTTCGGTCCAATAAACAAAATGGTGGACATGGCCTACCGGTGCTAATCAAGGTAGAGTTGCGGTTTTAATACCTGGACAAAGAACAATGCAGTCACGTTGTCGTATTTAATCCGAACATTTTTGATTGGCCTGAAAATTTATGCACAATAAAACAGTGAAGCACGCATTCAGGGATCCCAAGCACTTCGCTTCTCGGCGTAAGTCTGTATCGCATGTTCAAGCTGTCCCATACAAGGGTGAATGGAGATGGTAAAGATATCACAGACCTGCTACTTTTTCACAGATAGTCGAATTTCACATATTTATCTAATATTGAATGGCTGAGTTCAATTGTTACTAACTGTTAACTGTAACCTGAAATCTGTTCAACCAATCCACGCCTCTAGTTCCTTTTATTTCCGGTAAGATTGCGTCGTTTTGACCTGTGCGTGCGTAATGAGTTCACAGTTTGATACCAACCAATCTAACACTATTTCGCACTTAACCTGCATCACACTAACTGTAAACTGTGAAAATCCGCCAGATTTAGCTTTTTGTTGGTAGGCCTATTATTTATTTAGTATCGGGAATGTTTTTTGTACAAGTAGTTTTGTGTAGACAAATAATGTATAGAAGAATTGTGTATTTGTGTAGATAAAATAGCTGATTTTGTTTGTTTTTTCTGATTTATATTAGCCTCTATGAAGAAGTAATACGTACATAGCGAATCTGGATCGCCGAACCTGGTTCTACGAACAAAGTTCGTGTTCGTCTTTCACCACACACGGTGGTGGAGAAACAAGGAACGGTTCGCCAATTCCAGTTTCGCCCCAGATGCAGAAATGATTAATTCTAAATTTCAGCTGCTGTTTTTGTTTTAGACGAGTTCGGTGTTTAAAAAAAAAACGAAAGAAGAGATGTGAGAGGTCAAAACAGTGGTTACGTGAGAGAGAAAAGGGGTAACATTTAAAAGCTTTTAATTAAAGCAAGGGAAAGTAGTGTGAATGACTATAGCAACTTATAACACCTAAAATATCGAATCGAGAAACAAACATGAGGACACTTTTATCGGCCAACACCGTCTTGTTGTTGAACTTCGCTATCTAGCTGCAGAATTTAGAGGACTTTGTGCAATATCGCCACAATCACTGAGATTAATCATTCCAGAAACTTACAGGACAATATGCAATTTACAAGCGTGCTCCCTAAACGCTTCAATAAAATCACTTAGGAAGTCGGGGTTCATAAATTTAACACTATGTTTATCGGACATTTTGGTGAAAAAAATCAGTTTTAGTCTAGCAACTACAACACAACACTTTACACCTCTGCGTGCTTTTCGCCTTAAAATTACACAAAAAAAGCAACACTGAAGTGGAACTGACAAGATGGCGAACAAGGTTCTCTTTCTTCTACACAAGGGTTAACGCGGTAAGGCCTAGCGGGGAACTGAACAACTGTTTTCCAACAAGATGGAAGGCCAAGTTCGTCGCGCCCCAAACACGGGTAAAAAATGGCAAATTTAGTTCGCAAGAACCAGGTTCGGTGACCAGGTTGGCCTGTGTATGGACCTTCTAAGCCTTAAAGGTCTTAATAAAGGACTTTTAAGGCAGTTTTGTTTTTTAAAGGTTTAAGGGTTGAAAGTTTGAAATAAAATGCGCTTTATACACGAACGAAGGTGTTAAATAAAGGTCGGTAGTACTGAAATAAGGGAAGTATTAAAATTTTTTTGATCGTCGAGTCAAATCGAAAACCTATAATGCGTTAATATCAGCAATAGCGTGTATAGCACTATAGCCGATAGCATGCATAAGCAGAATGAAAATGTCAAAAATATACCGCAATTCACTTATATCGAATTTCGAACACTTCGATGAAAACGATACAATTGTTTCGTTTCTGATTTGGTTGGTGTTTTCAACAATGACGAGATTTGCTGGCGAATTCTAGGTAGGCGCGGAGCGGAGCGAAATAAAGATGAACGGCAACCAGAAACGGCGTTCAGTCAGTTTAAAGAACGCGTTTGTATCTTTTAAATCTAAGCATTAATAAGCTTATAAGCGTGGTCAAAGTGGTGGTGGGGGGGAAGCGGAGTCAGCTTGAAAACCGACCACGACAGAGTCAAAGCTGTGCGGAGCGGAGCTCAGCGACGCCGCTTTACTCCGCTACGCTTTCAGTAGCCGTATTTACATTAAAAACAATAGGTTAGATCCGCTACGCTCAACGCAACTCCGCTCCGCATTTGGTGGCCTCCCGGATTGGATCAGCTCATTCCAGTATCATCACTGAATATAAGCGGATTCAGTGTAGAAGTACAGCCCCCACTATAAAAAATCGTGCTCGATATCAGCGGCTAAAGTTCAAGTAATTGGCCTATTCCCTGCTAAGAACGCTGCAAGCTGCAAGGACAGGGCACTGACAGACGAATGCAATTTTTTGGGAAGGACGGTTGGGTGGAAGATTAAACTTCCAGGAGAGCCTCCCTGTAAGATACAAATTTTTTGATATAATACATTCAAAAACTATCATTGATGAGGTGTTTTGAGACTTAGAACTGTAAAATTAGTGTATACTCTATTTTGGACAAAAAAAAATCACTTTATATCTTTCGATACCTAGTTTTTAAAACTTTTTGAAAAAGTGGCATCATTTACACAACTTTAACATAAAAACAACAAATTCTGTACGCCTTTACAAATCAGAATTGTTAAGCAAACTAAAAGATAAAATATTGAAATAGATATTCAAATACTTTTAAAATACAGTAATGGTCTACAAATTGTTAAAAGTTGAGTTTTTTTAAAAATTCTTAAATATACATGCAGTACTTTTATTTTAAAAATAATAGGAAGGAAAATGCCATTGCTGGTAGGGTAGTGGTTAGCACATCAGCCTTGTACATGGTTGTGGAATCCCGTCAGAGATTTGTGGGACTTTTAATGATATCGCACATTAAAGAACCTATTCTAAAAAAATATTTAATTTCTCTTAATACAATGACACTCATTTTGAAACAAAAGTTGCACTTAAGAAAATAAAAATTCCTTTTCTCTTCTTTCACCTCTTCTCAATCATCATCATATCGGTCTATAGCGTCATACGCCTTCTGAATCCCAAACACCATTCATCACGATCATTCCAGAGATCTTCTTCCAGTCTCTTCCTTTCAGTTCCTCGTCAATACCACTTTGCCAGCTCTTTCGAGGTCTATCCTGCTTCCTTCTTCCTTTAGGATTCCATTTTAAAATCCTTTTTGGTATTATGGCCTCTGGCGTCCTTTGAACATAGCCGAACCATACCAGCTGTTTATCCATGACATCTTCTATTATAGAGAGCTTAACACCCATGATTTCTCTAATCCTGATGTTTGTAATTCTTTCCTTTCTTGACCGACCAGCTGACATTTTCCAAAAGTCCATTTCCGTAACTTAAAAGCTTTTATAGGCCAGACTTCCGAGCAGTATATTATTATGTTTTTTACAGTGGCATGATAAATTAGTTTTTCATTCTCTTTTGAAATACTTCTGTCCCATAGAATACTGTTAAGCATAGCAATAGCTTTCCTACCCAATATATTGCGCTCCTGGGTTGCCTCATCAGGTGTTCCGTTCCGGGAAATTTTAACTCCCAGATACTTACTCATCACAGTTCCTTATTTTTTACCGTTGTGTATTATCAAGTCCTGATGTTTTCCTCCAAAGCACCCTCTTCTCAATATACCTATCTATAATTTTCTCTTTGTCGTTATGTATATCTCTATGGACATATACATCGTTACCAAAGCACTATGAACATCTAGTTAAGCGCCACAATGGTTTCTTGACCAAGGTTTGAACAATTTTAAAGTTGAGAAAAAGCTTTTTGCTGTTGCAGTTGATACAGGAAGAGAAGAGAGAACCAACATAAAAGATTTAATTGACTAACCCCGTTCTCACACTCAGTATAAGCGTCACAAAGCGCACACACGTACATATGGACAACATTTCGTGCACAAAGCTGACATAGGATAGTGACAGGTTTCGGACCCCTCAGATGACTCAGAAGACTCCTTGATCATTTTCCAGAATGTCCACCTCGAATCGTATGCATATACTTCTATTTTATGGAAGTAAAATACGATCTTTTAAATTTTGTTTTGTCTCGGTCGTCCCTCCGCCCCCTTTAATCCGTCCTTGCATGAAGGAAGATGTTTGAGAAAATAGATAGTGTTTAACTATAGTTGAACACTGCTGCAAGATTCCACCAGCAGATAGTGTTCACATATCTCTCATTATTATTCTAGTACGTTTGATGTCGTTTACGTGGATTCGACGCGGACTAGATATTGAGAACATCTTGCAGATAAAAAATAACTTTTGAATCGTATCTACTTACTTTTATCCCTAAATATTTTTGTCGGCAACCTCTATATTTGCAATGGGTTCGGGCAGCTACAAAAACTATTTTCGTAAAATTTTATAGAAATCGGTCACGTTGTTTACGAATAAGGGGTGCGTTACCGATAGATACAGATACGCGTGTGAATTCTCGCGTTGGTCAAGTCAAAACTTGGCACAGAAATTGATTTTGGTTATAGCTTTAAAAAGTTCGTTACCCATCAAAAAATGGAGGCTATTTCAAATCCTTAAAAAAATAACTTTTTATGTCAAATTACATTTTTTTGTAAATAGTATTTCATCATTATAATAAAAAATGTGCATAAAGTAGCACTTCAAAATTTTCCAATTACACTGATTCTAATTTAAAGTGCTAATATGCAGATTTTAATATATACTATTTGTGATGGTGAAATCAGATTTCAATTAAGTGCAAAATAAAAAAAAAACAATTGTTGCAATTAAGAAAATTTGCTTCCATTACGTCAGCGAGATAGCCGCGTGCCACGATTTTAAAAGTTAGCTGTCACAGTTTTGCAAAATGATACATTTCAAGAAAAAAAATCATAAATTTAGACAAAAATATCACTAATACGAAAATCCTGCTGCTTGACACTTGCAACATTTACACACAATGCGACCATATCTACTGACATTTTTGTAAAATGAACACTCACACCATCTCTGCATGTAAATTGGAATTAATATTACTAGTCACACACAAATACTGTATATAAAACACCATGAGATTACAGGAACTATAATAAAGTTATATAGTTCAAAATACGAATCACTGCATAAGCAAAAGACATGAAATATACGATTCTCAAAATGGACACGGTGTCTGAAAAATAAAACATGATCGTTTTCTTGCTTGCAATGTGAAGTGCCGGAGTATATTTTATTACTGTAGTAGTGTTTGAAACATAATTGCAGCGCTACCTAGTAACGTTAAAAAAAAACTTTTTGGAATAGTAGCTCTTTGAAGCAGTACTATGAAGAATAAATAGAAACATACTACTTTTTTCATTGTTTTTTTCCATTCAAAACGAATAGATTCATTAAAATTTCAAAAATATTTTTTTCACCATGCTTTCTTTATACTTCAAGTAGTATAAAGAAAAGTATAAATGGTTATAAATAAAGAAAAGTTATAAATACTTTATAAAGTAGTATAAATGGAAAAGTATTTTCATATGTTTACGTTGAATATTGGTTTCCAGTTACAATGAGTATTATCAGAGACAAACTAGACTTGTATTAAAGTACAAACTACAGTATAAATAAAGGATGAAGAAAAGCATTCTATAGGCAAGCTTGTAGTGCTACATAGGCTAAACCAAAATTTGTTAGCCGCAAGTTACTACAGTATATTTGCTTATTTCTAGTCGCCTCAAGTAGTATGAAGAACAGAAGTACTTTTCATAAGACAATAGATGCAAGCTGGCCTGTTTACGTGATATGTTAGATAACAGGGTCACTAGAATGAATGACTTTCAATGGATACTATTTTACTTTGACCTTATAAATTTATTGTGCCCCATTTCTATATTCCTGAGATGCTCAGTTACAATGTCTTTTCCAGTATTATTCTCTTCTTAGAGTAGGATTTGGAGAGGATTCAAGGTGGGTCACTTCTAATTGGAAGAAATTCATTACTGAAGTATTTGCATATGCTTGCTCTACTAATTGCATTTAATTTATTCCTTTACTCTTGACCATTATTATGCAGTTTCAGCCCCTTTGGCCAGTTTTTTGTTGTGTGGTGAATTCCTGCTTGTTCTATTTATGTTCTTACTAATGAGAACATGAGTTGCTAGGGAATTATGTCCTCCCAAACATAGCTCTGCACTGGGAGGTTGCCAGTTATCCCAAGGCTTTGTTTGATACACCATTAGGCCGGTGTCACACACTCTATTAGCAAGGGTCACTTTACACTTTAAAGTTAGCCAGGTTATGTAGAATAGTGAATGTGTGTCTTGAGTAGATGAATGAGAGTAGTATGAGCCAGACTTATGGTGGGATCGCTAAACCCATCACCTATCATTTCAGCAGCCTCCCTCAAGCAATAGAGTGACTTATTAAACTATGTTTATATTATGAAAATAGACAAGGAGAGGCAACTTCTGTTAGCAGTGAAAATATTGTTTTTGAAGCAATATTTTCCAAAAAAACAGACATCATTTTGTAATGCACAAAATAATTAAATTAAAAAAAAAAACAGAAAAAAGGTCTGTTCTTATAAAAACTGCAATATATAAAAGGCAGTTTCAAAATCATGTGTTACTCAGATGTTAATTTTCAAACTACAAAAAATACAGTTGCAAAAACATGTACAGCAGCGATGATATCAGATGTTTTGACATTTAATTTATTTTGATCCACATGAGTTATCACATGTTAGGAAGAAAAGGGCATGATGGACCTGCATTACCATAGTATATCCGGATGTGGTAAACTGAGGACTATTGTACGTCAATGTGTCAATGTAAATGAACACCCCTTATTTCCTTAAAAAATAATGACAGAATCTAGAATGTCTAGGTGTTTATAACACTGTAATCGCTCATTATATTTAGTAACTTAATTTGTACAATAATACACAAAGTAACATGTATAAGTTGTTCATCAACATTATCCTCCAAATAAAACACTTTCTGGTAATAGTTAGCAAAATTTATATTCTCTAAAGATTAAAACAAAATATAGTAAAACTTTGATCTATAATACTGGTACAAAATCACTTTAAATTTACATAGCACAACTTTTAAAAATCTTCTTAGATCATCTCATCTCCTTGAATGTCTCCTACGTCTCCTGCTATGTCTCCTTCTACTGCGTCTCCTACCACGCCTTCTGCGTGCATCATGTATTCCATCGATGCTACGTCTCCTTGAATGTCTTCTACGTCTCCTTCTGCGACTTCTACGTCTCCTTCGGACTTCATCAATTTCACTGATGCTACCATGTCTCCTGGAATGCTTTCTGCCTCTTACTATGTCTCCTTCTACGACGCCTGCGTGCCTCATCTATTCCAGAATCACCATGTCTCCTGTGACGTCTTCTGGATCGTCTCCTCCGACTTCTGCTTCTACGTCTGCGACGTCGAGAATCAGTAATCACAATTTTGTATTTACCTTTAGTGAATTCAAGAATGCCTTTATTAACCGCCAGATCCAATGCTTTCCTTAAGTAGATTTTATCCAACCTGCCATTTTGTGTGCCAACTACGTAATCATATACTTGAGATTTAGAAGCACCATTTGGTTCCTTCAGAGAATACACTGCCTGAGCTACTTGCTTCACTAACCCACGAGACATTTTTTGTTAAAACTTGTAATTTTACACCAAATAAATTTCAAATAGTGACACAATCTATAATTTTTTTGACAATAATATTTTGTTACCAGGTAATTTTTATACATTGTTATAAAATTATAAAAGCATTGTTGAAAATAACATTGTTTTTATGTTACTAAATACTTTATGAAACATCCTTAGATAAAATAATACAACATTAAGAATAACTATTTACATTTTTAGATTTAAATTAAATTAAATAAAAAAGTATTTCCCTGTTAATTTTAATTTTACATGAAAGGTGTAATACTTAAAATATTTCTAAGTTTGGAAATCTGAATATATTTTAATACTAGTAATTTACTTTTATAACACTTTTTTAGCGAATCAACTAAGGAAAATAAGCTATTGGATCTGCAATCACAGTAGAACCATGAAACAGGAGCTGATCCTGACCTCTAGGTATATTATAACAAATCTAACGTGAAACTAATACATTAGCTTTAGAAAATCAAAATATGTGCGAATTCATCAGTTAGGAAGAGAACTAAAAGCGGCAAACCCCAATAAAATTAACTGCAGAATGCCGTTACTTAAAAAAAAAGAAAAAGATATGTTTTACAATCTGTTATATACAGGATAGGACTCCAAAAATGGGCTAGAAGTCATATAGGCAAAACATAATAAAACAACTGTTGCAGGAATTTAATGGCAAAAGCAGTTTAAATTTAAAGAAATTTTTCAAGCTTAGACACTACCCATGCTTTACACTTGTTGGTTACACTGATTTAGGTACTGTGGAAAGGAGTTCATACAAAAACGAACAGCAGGTACGCAGAAGGGAGTCTTTACAGTTTTTTAAACAGTGAACCTACATCACTTCACGACCAAACTTTCTATTTAGTTATAGTCACAGAACTGTCGCAACTAGTATAACCAAGCAAGTTAGTTTTTTTTATCATTAAAGCATTAAGTTGAATCTATCTAATACTTGCTATGGAAAGGCTGTTCTTAAACTTTTTTTTATAATAAATAATGATATAGAACCTAGGATTATTTTTAGATGTTTACAATTTACATTAAGCATTATAATTAAGTGATACTACAGTACAAAAGTTGCTAGTATAAATTTAAATAAATTTTTATGTATTCAATTAATTAATTCAGTAAGAATACTAAATAAGTGGATGTAATCATTGTAAAGAGCAACAATTTTCAAACAAAGCCAACTCTACCCAACTTTGCTCTGGAACAGCAGACATCTGGACTAACATCTTCACCATTCATCTAACTGTGTTCATTAAAGACTCTCAGTAACAAGAATTTACAATGTAATCTTTTTTTTTGTAATAAGTTAAACTGAACAATAAAAATAACCTACTTTCCATTTGCAGTATCAAAGAACCACCCTGACATAATTTATTCATTAATTTTTTACATTGTAATAGCAGTTAATTTAATTTGAATCAATTTGTAATTACAGGAATTGTTTAAAGTATAGTGAATACCTTATTAAAAAAACCTTAAAAATATTTCCATACTTGTCATTAAAGATTAACAATTACTGCAATAATTAATTAACTTAATATTTTTAGTGCCCAAAGTGGTAGCTGTTTTTTTATTTTATATTCTGTGACCCAATTGGGTGGCTAATTATTATTACACACACACACACACACACACATATATATATATATATATATATATATATATATATATATATATATATACAGTAATTTTACATTTAAAAATTTTCTCATATTAATTACTGTATTATATTGCAGATGTATCAAAAATTCAATTTACATTTCAAAAATGGTGTTTTTTTTACATATGACAATTTTTTAATATGTTGAATTTGAGACAAATATTGTTCAAATTAATATTTATTGACGTTATTAGACTTATTTGCTAGGTTATAGTACCACAGCCTACAACCAATAATTTTTTTTGTTAGGCTATCTCTTATCCTAAGTTTCTTTAACTTTTAGTAAATTAAAAAAGTTGCATATCAATGAAAATAAATTGGAACATAACAAGGATACACAACTTAAATATGCACTATGATAGTTTAGTTGAACTTGTGTTAGATTAGTGAAATAAGGATGAACATCTATGACAAAAAATTGATTGGTTTGAATATTTATTTAAATATTTCATATTAATTTTACTAAAGTTTTGATTGTTGAAATTTAAGATTGCTGTATGTTATTTTATGGAGTATATGAGGTTTGTCCAATAAATACGCGAACTGGTCGAATATGGTGGCCATTACGGAGAGTTAAGCCACGTCCACTGGCCTCACGTGTTGTCTGGGACCCAATGAGCCGTCAGTGCTTGGCAGAACGTTACGCTGTGCGGATCTTGCGAGTAGAGTTATTTTTAGTTTTACATTATTTTTTTGTTCGTCGATATGGAAATTGACCAATTCACTGAACAACGAATTAACATCAAGTTTTTGGTAAAGCTTGGTAAAAATTACCAAGAAATTGCTGAAATGTTGAGAGTTGTTTATGGTGATAATGCTATGAAGAAAACAGCCATTTTCAAGTGGATTAAGCGCTTTAAAGAAGGTCGAGAATACGCCACGGATGATGCAAGAATTGGACGACCTTCAACCTCTTGTGTGCATGAAAACATTGATCGTGTGCGGCGCCTTGTCCTTACTGATCGCGAAAAACTGTCCGAATGATAGCTGAAGAACTAAATTTAGGAAAATCAACAGTGCACACAATCTTAACCGAGCATTTGGGCTTAAGAAAGGTTTGTCAGTAAAATCGTGCCAAAACTGCTGACTCCACATCAAAAGTTGAGAAGAGTCGAATGTGTTACTGACTGGAAAAATTCCATGGAAAATGATGTTGGATTCTTAAATAGGGTTATCACTGGTGATGAATCGTGGTTTTTCGAGTATGACCCCAAATCGAAATCGCAAAGCATGGAGTGGAAAGCAACAGGTGAAGCTCGAACAAAAAAATCAAGGAAAAGTCAATCAAAAATCAAAGTCATGCTCCTGGTTTTCTTTGATATCAAAGGTGTTGTTCATCATGAATTCCTTCCTGAGGAAAAAACGGTAAATTCTGAGTTCTACCTTAACGTTCTCAAGCGTTTGAGAGATCGAGTGCGACCACATTTGACTCAAAACGATGGATGGATTCTTCATCAAGACAATGCATCCGCACATTCGGCTTTGATTGTTCGCCAGTTTCTGGCTAAAAATTCAGTCACTATCCTTGATCATCCCCTTATTCACGGACCTCGCCCCTGCGACTTTTTCTATTCCCTAAATGCAAAAATGTGATGAGGGGACAGCATTGGGAAGATGTGGACACAATAAAACAAGAAACAACGAGGAGACTGAAAAGCCTGACTTCCGAGGACTTCCAAGGGTGCTTTGAAGAGTGGAAAAGAAGATGGGATAAGTGCATAGCAGTGAATGGAGAGTATTTTGAAGGGGACAAAATCAATGTAGATGAAATTTTGTAAAATAAAGTTTTTATGACCTTCGTTCGCGTATTTATTGGACAAACCTCGTAGTTTGAAGAAGTTTAATTTGTATTTCTGAGTTTTTGGAACTTATCAAAAAACTTGTTTATAATGATTTTAACAAAATCTTTTATTATGTTCTGTATTACTAAATTAAATGATATTCATCCACAGAAAATTAATAGGATATATTAAAATTTTAAGCCTTTTTTTAACTATATTGTTGACTTTGCACTGAGAATTCTAGATTTACTACACCGTTACCACCAAGTTAACTGCACGTTATTATTTCATAACTGTAATAAAGTTTGGTAAACACAAAACTATCGAGTTAGCTGTTTAATGTCACAGCCAACAATCGAGTCAATTTACATTTTTAAAAAGTTTATATTCTTTTCATTATTTATAACAATTGTTTTGGCGATAAAAACATGTTACCTATTTTCTGGTCATTTTGAGGTTATGCTTGTCACTTTTATTTTTTTTCTGATTTCATGTTGTTTCCGTACTTTTATAAGTTGGATTATTAATATCAGGCATTTAAAGCATTTTAGTGAAAAATTACCAAAATTTACATAAGTCCCCAAAACTCAGTTTTACCAAGGAATTAAATTTTTAATTATGTATTTCTGGTTTTAAAATGCAATTTTTGAACCAATTCATTTAACAAATTTTTAAGTTAACATTGTTGCTTGAAAGTAAAATATTTTGTAACAAATTATGTGTGTGCTGTTTGTTAGCTTAACAAATAGAGAATACACTGACCATGCTGCAGCCTACATATACTCTTTTAAACTTAGCCCATAATAAACCTACAACATTAGTGTACATTATATACGTAATGTATAATTTTATATCAATGTTAGTCTTGTTTTGAATAAATTAAATTTAGACCCTTGTTTTGGAAATTACTGTATATCAATTGGACCAATGTACACAAATATGTGCAAGTATGGCATATATAAATTTTGTGCCGCTCTTGGTGGCCTAGTTGATAGCGTACTGGGCTTTCACCCTGAGGACCCGGGTTCGATTCCCGGCCAGGGCATTTTTATACGCTATAAATCATCCCATCCTCTGCATTAGCCCAAGTGTGCACAATAGTCGGACATTAAAAAAAATTATAAATTTTGTATTTATGGTACAAAGTCAAGCTTGAACAAATCTGTTCATTTCTTTTTTTTTTTTTGATTTTGTGCTAATATTTAATGTTATTAATTCCTGATTATATAACCATCTTATTAACGTGAGGGCAGTGAATTTTCAAAAATTTTTGAAGTGAAAACTTCTTTATGCAGGTATAGTGAATTTTTTGTACATGTAGGCAACTCATGATAGTATTAATAATACAGTATGTAAAAAAGCAACACTCTTGCTATAAACATATTATATTCTTGCAGTACAAATAAGCTGCTTGATTCTAGTATTCTTGGCTTAATACTAAAAATGATTTCTGCTTATGAAACTAACAGACTGATTTCAAAACCCACCACTGACCTTAGTATACATTCAGTATACAGTATACAATGGCATATACTGTTTATACAGTAGGCATATATTTATATATTACTAAAGAATATCCTGCCAGCTTGTAGGCCAACCCTTTGCTGTTCTGCAATTTTGATACGTTACGGAAATACAGAACCATTACAATCTTCAATTACCTGGCACTTCTCTATAGACGCTATCACAAGAGTTGACTGGGGTCAAATTTTTAACCGGGTACCCAGGATCAAAAGCGGCGCCTCCATAAAAATCGGCACCAAACCCTTCCCTGAACAAATTTTTGAAAAGTATCAAGGTTTGATCGTGGAAAAACGAGCTGTATACCCTTTGAACCTCAAGCCTGTACAAATCTACCCTATTCCTATGTGATAAAAAATAAAGCTGTATACCATCTGAACCTCAATTGGACCAACCAACCAACCCTATAACATTTTGATCGGGGAAAAGAGAGGTCTCTTACCTACGAACTTCAAGCCTGTAACTGAACTATCCTATACCTTTGTGATCAAAAAAAAAGCTGTATGCTCTCAAAACCTGAAGCCCATATCCAAACTACCCTGTACTTTTGTGACCAGAAAAAGAAAAAGCTAGTAACTCTATTGTATATAGCTTTATTATTACGCTAGAACTTTCTGTAATAATATATTACAGAGTATATATATATATATATATATATATATATTTATAACACACTTAACGAGTATATTTTAAAATAGTATTTTCGGTACCTAGGGTGTACAAGGCGTAAAATACGATTATACGCACCTAGGGCTAGCGTAGCCTGTGGAATATGGTGCATACGATCATTTTTACGTTTATGAGTCTAAGGTTTGGAGACGAAGTTTGTAAAAGGCATGCTTTTTATCACCGGTGTTTGCATTAAAACTCAGGCGGAGGCACATCGGGAATTCTCCCGGTAGCTTATATAGCCAGTCCGAGTGTGCGCTATCCTAATACAAATGGAGATTCTTATTTATATTATCATAGACTTGAAGAATATGATTTCAGAGATTTAAGTACTGCTGTGTGTTCATTAATCAACCTAGTATAAAGTAAAGGTTTTAAAATATAAAAATAAATATTTACTGTACAATATAGGCAGTATTAAAGTAAAAGACATAGGACAGTTTAAAAACACTTTATTAAGACAGCAAGCAGCACATTAAAGATTGTTCCAGGTGGCGGTGTTAGAGCCGCCCCAGTTAGTAGCATCTGTTGTAGATGTCCATTCTGCTTCTGCAGCAACCTTTAACGTAAGAATTAATATTAACAAAAGTGACAACATGACTTAACTAATACCCTAATGTTTAGTAACTTGTAGTATAAATGAATCGCTGATGTTAGTTGTCTTAACTAACATCATACTTTTACTGTATTATATTAATTACAACTATTCATACAGTTGTTAAGTATTATATTAACTTAATATAATACAATTATATTAACATGCTGACTAAAAACCTATAGTTTGAGAACACATTCCTTTTTTTATAACAAAAAATGTTACATTCTTTATAAAGATTATTTCCCCCTGTTTTATTAGCAAGTTAAATCATAATAAAAAATAAGAACATCCATTTACAAAGTAAACTTTTTTTGTGTAATGAACATTACAAAAATAGGTCATAATTTATAAGGACTATGTTCAACTATTCAATTTTATTTTCTTATAACTATTTAGTTATTTATTAAAAAGTTGAAATAATTGTACACATAAGTTTATAAAAAAATTTCTATTCATTTTGTGTTCTCTATACTTTATAAATAATTAAACAGTTACCATAATTCTATTCGTTTGTTTATACTGTAGTTTATTCTAAATGTATAAGAATTAAAACACTGAAAAATAAAAATGTTACATCCATTTACTTGTTGTATTTAGAAAATACGAATGTTAAATTGGTGTTGCAAGAAATTGAACTATAAAAGGCTCAGGCTTTGTTCACCCAAACATTTTGAACCATTTTAATTGCGCATCCCTCATGTGAGACTAATTTTATCTTACCTGTGTTGTCCAGTCTTCGTTGCTAGGGGTTGCAACAAAGCCAGCGGCAACGGGTGCCAAGTTCCCGGTAGTAGGCTCATCCGCCCAGTTACTGCTGTGAGGAGCGGCCACATCGGCACTATCGGCCCATGTTTCACCAGCAGTGGAGAAGTCCACATCAGGTTTGGCAGATGGTACGACCGGTGCAATTTCTTTGGTGGCTTGTTCTTCCTTATCAGCCTAAAAATAAACATTGCCTATTGTAACACACACATACACAAAAAGCAAGTCTTCCTATTCATAAATTATTTTTAGCATTTTTTATAATCTCCTGTTATTTGTTTTAGTTAAAAGATTTCTTACTTCAATCAAACAGGTTTCATATAATTCTCGTAAATATAATGGTTAAAACCCAATTAGAGTAGTCACTGTAATCGGGCAGTGTTGGGACCAGGCCTTGCCAAATTACTGAATATTCATTAAAAAAGCATGAGTTATTAAAAAAACGAAAAAAAGTTATGTACTTTGGCTTATTCAACCACAATTAACTATCTTATTTTCACTTTTCTCTTCTTGACATATTATATACTAACTTTTATGACACAAAAGTAAAAATACAGTACAATAAAATAAGGCAGCACAATATTGATTGTACAATCTATGTAATGAACAAATGATGCTATTCACTCAGTCTAATCTTAGTATATTCACATGCTGACGCACACACACATACAGAGCAAGAGTGCACAAACTCACACAGTTGCATATTCTTCATTGAATCACAGACTTGTATTATATTTTTAGAAAAATATTTAGCTACATTTGCAACTGTCCAACAAAATAAGGTTCTACAACCTCATCCCCCCTATAACATACCTCTTCTGGATCTCTGTAGAAGAACAGATCTACAACAACATCCCACTTGCCGTCACGAGCGATGGAACCTCGGATTCGCAGCACTTCACGAGCCAGGAACCACCACATCAGACCAATAGAGTGAGGAGCCTAAACGAATAATTTATATAAGAAGCTGATATTTTATTTGTGATATTTCTACATTCAAATTTCTTTTTGTGGAATAATTTTTGTTTAAATCATTTCTATCACATACCTTAGTGTTGCAAGGGATAGCAATATCGACAAACCGCAATGGCGAATCAGTATTGCAGAAAGCGATGACTGGAATGTTGACATATGATGCTTCAGTGATGGGCTGGTGATCTGTAGAAGGATCCGTCACAACCAACAGGCGAGGTTCTCGGAAGGCAGCCTAAGACATATGCGTAACATTTTAATTTTAAATACAACTAATACTTTTATGCATATTTTCAGATAGCAATTTTTGTATGGTTTATTTTGCTAATCACCAATAAAGGTTAATTTCTAGTTAGATGTTTTTTAACACAATTTTTAATGTTAGAGAACATACATATAGTATCAGACACTTTGAATTGTGTAATTCTTAAAAAGTATATTTCACAAATAAATTTCTTCTGATATTTCAGTTCAATGTTTCTCCTGACAAGATACCACTTTACAAAACAAGTTGCAAAACTTCAGTTATGACACAATTACAATGATTATAACAACACAAAATACACGTTCATATTGGAATACGTATAAACATTAGCTACTGTTGATAAAGAACTTTTCTAGTAACAAATTTTAGGGTGGTTATTTCATTGATTGTTAATCTACAGAATTACTGTGATCTCAAAAATTTGAGTCAATTTTAACCTTTCACATTTCGTAACCCTTAAAAGTCAAAAAGTTTTTTAGAGTTTGTTAAATGTTATTTTGCCTTAAAGCAACCAGAGTACTACTCTGACAAAAGAGGTTCAAGCTCTAGAGTGTCCCGCCTTCCATTAAAGGTCTTACTTTAACTTGACATTAGACCAGTAATTTCATAATATTTTGAATATGTAAATGTGGTTTGCGATAACATTATTTTGCTAAATTACTATAATTAGTGTTTTTTTAAAATACTCATTAATCAGTTCTTATAAACAAATATGGTTTTAATTATAACTCTTTACAGGTTAAAAAACATTAACATCACTTGTTATACTTTCTGACCAATTAATTTTACACATTACCCAAATGCATTCAGAATGAAACAAGTTTATTTAAGTAATAAATAATTTTATTTATTGTAACAAATACATCAATTGTATCAATGTGTCTGATTTAGAAAAATATATTAATTTTTAAATATTTCATTTTATAATACAACAAATGTCAGGTTCAAAGTTCAGTTTGTGCCTCAACTAGTTTTCAAATTCGGAATCACTTGACGTTTCTAACTCTTCATAGAATCATTTCATTTACTTATTAACTAGATGGGGGTGAAAAATCTCAGGTGATTTAACCAAATAAAATGATCAATTCAAATTTAGACTATTGTACATTAGGCAGGTTTTAAAACAGTATATAAATTTTCACTCATATTTTTTTTGTAAACTGAATAAAATGTGTGTTGCAGTGCAGCCTCATGTTGGTTTGTTAATTTGACTGATGCTTATTATTTTTTTTAAATGATGAATTTCTCTCTTCAAATCTTGGACCAGAATCATGCTGAGCTTTTTCTTCTTTCTCCTCTACAAACTTTTGGTTCTTCTTTAATCTTTTTACAGAATGATCATTGAGCTAATTTTTTATTTATGTTTTATATGAAAAAATCTTAGGCCTAAATGATGTTTACAATATTATTATGAATATTAAAAATTTAGTATGGACTGTAAATGAAAATGGGTCACAGGTGTTTTCTTCATTTAAAGGTGAGTTCAGGGTTTGGTAATAAACTACCTTGGTGTGATTAGATATATTCATGTATAATTGAAATTTCATATCATTATAGTATGGTATATAAAACAACTTTAAATACAATGTCTCCACTGACAGGATACAATCACTTTAAAAAGCAAGCTGACTGTGTTTTTAAGTGGAAGTTTCCTATAGTCCTCCATTTTAAATAAAAGTTACAAAACTTAAATTTAAGCTTAAAGGACATTTAAAAAAGTTTATAGCAGAACCATGATTATTCACGGATGAATCAACCAAGTTAAAAAACATTCCATTTATTAACCAAATTGGGTTTAAAAGTTTTTTTTAGTAAAACTTTTTAATGGTTACTATAAATCTATTACTAAAAGTTAATTATATTTACTGATACATATTAGTTTTCTGAAAAAAAAAAACTTACATTACAAAATATTTACTTCATGAATAGAATATATAGGTACTGAAATTTGTACATAGGCAGACTGATGTAGTGTTAGGAGAATTTGGGATTTCTCCTAACCCGGGTCCTCTAAAAAAATCAACTATCAACTACTTAATTAAATTAATTATTCTTATGTTGGTACATCTACAAGTACAGTCGATAACAACCCCAAGAAGGAACACAATTGTACTGATCTATCCAAAATGTTTCCCCTGAAATATGTCCCAAAATCCTCTCTGGAAACTCATGTCCCTATTTGTTTAAACCAAAAAGAGAAAAGGGGAAGAAGTGTACGCAAAAACTGTCTACTTACTTAAGACTGCAGATTTGTTGTTCCTCCAGCACTGCCTGGCTGGCTGGAATTGTCCTCTTGGAGCACTTCCTGACGTTAATTGTCCTATGGCCCTTCAGTCCCCCCCCCAAAATCGACTGACCACAACCTACTCCTTCCCCAAATTTTTGTCTAAACTGCTGTTCTACTGAACTTGTTTACTGCAACAGGCAGTATGTCAGCAGTTTATAACTTTTCCGCGTCTTTGTCCATAGTGTTTATTCTTTGGCTGTGACCTCTTTACAATATTTAAAACTAATAAATAACATTAAAATTTTTAACTCCTAACAGGAGTACGTAAACAATCTGTCAATTTACATCCTTAGGCATACATTCAGCGTTGGTCAGATCACAACTTAAACAAAACAGTTCTTAAAATTCCTAACCCAAGTTTACTTTATCTGTATAGTAAATGTCAGTAAGTTGGTTTTTAGTGCAGTACAATATATTGTTGTACAAAACAGATTTATATACGTTTATCTCTTATTCTAATAAATATTCCTATACATTCATTTCTCTTTTAAGTCTTTTATCAGAACAGAATATAAAATGTGTTACCTACAGTAGTTAATAGTGCAACAGGAGAACTGTTAGTTAAAACACACCATTAGGACTTGAATAATAAATAAGTACTGTAAGTATTTACAATGTACCATGTGCGATATACACATCACTAGTTTTTTTTAAAGATTTGTTTTAGTTATTGACAGAGACTTTGGGTTTGTAAATCCAATGAATGTGAAGGCATGACTGTAATGTAAACTTAATGGATGACTTAATGTAAACTGTTTCTTCCTGTAAAATAAAATTCCTGTAGATAAGTGTATTTGCAGTTTGTAAACATGACATTTTTTAATCCTTAATTCATACAGAATGAAGTGGGTTGTTAAATTTTTCTACTATCTGCCTATTTAATTGAGTCACAGTTCCGTTCCCACCCTCTAAGGTTAATCAAAATTTCACAGTAATTCTACACAGAATATTTTTATTTTGTATTCTCCAGACGAATCTTCAAAAAGCATGATGCTGTAGGGTGTAAGGCATAGACACAATTACTATATTTATACAATACAAATACTGTACCCAAAAAGTTTTTACTAATTTTATTTTTATTTATTTATTTTGTTATTTTAGGGTGAAAAGCACATTGAAGCTATTAATTAATACCTCCCTAAATATAAGCATGAGTGTAAAGTGTTAAAGTTGTAAGTGTGTATTAGACTCGGGTACTGTGAGGGACGTTTAAATCCTCTCAATAAGTGCAGCTGGTCTGCACCCCCTGCGGGTACCAATCAATTTTATGAATACTGTTAGGAATTAAAAACTAATTTTAATTATTAGTTTTATGTATTGCAGATGAAAGCTTGGAAAAGAAATAGGTCATAGTCAGTTGATTCTAGGGGGAGACCAAAGGGTGGTTAGTAGGCCAACTGTACACCAGGAAGTTCTCCAAGAGAAAATTTCAGCCAGGAAGTGCTGGGAAGCAAGAGATCGAAAGTCTAGGCAGACAGGTTTTAGTACACTTCTTCCCCTTTCTCTTTTAAGTCTAAATAATTTTTTTTTTTTTTTGGCCAAAAACCGTTAAGGTTATCACCGTCACGCAAAATGAAGGTATAAAAAAAAAGGAATTAACAAAATTACTTATATATAAAAATAAAACTACAACAAACTATAATAGTAAAAATAAATTAAACAAAATTTAAATAACAGGTATAACTATATCAATAATAAATACTTAAGAACTAAATAACAATGAATAATGAATAAAATTTAATAATTCGTAAAAGTATACATAAACATAACAGAAATAAAGTTTTTTTAGATAAAATAAATAAATAAAATAACACAAGAAATAACAAATATATAAGTTAAATTTTATTTAAAACATTCAGATGATGAAGGAAGTCTAGAACCCGGTCAACGGCCGAGGCACTATCTCCCAACATTGTCTACAAACAGTTGCTCAGACCACACATAACACGCACATTTTGGAAACCATCACAATCGATAAGTCTAAATAAATAGGGGCATGAGTTTCCAGAGGATCTAGGGACATTATTTCAGAGGAAACATTTTAATCGGGTAATTCTTAGGTTGTTATCAAGTGTATTTGCAGCCGTAACAACATGGGAATATTGTATAATAATTATATGTATTAAAAAGCGTTGAACCCTAGACAGTTGATTCTTTGAGGGACTCGGATTAGGAGAGACCCAAATTCTTAACAGCACTGTATTTTAAATAACTTTACCAATATACAATGTCTCCACTGACAGGTTACAATCACTTCAAAGTGCAAGTTGACTGTGTTTTTAAATGGAATTTTTCTTTAGTCCTCCATTTTAAATAAAAGTTACAAAACTTAAATTTAAGCTTAAAGGACATCATGTGTAATATATAAGAAAGTTTTTACCCAAAGACAGATCAAACACAGTGCAAAATAAATTTAAAAAATACTGTAAACATTATCTTATTACATTTTTGATTTGTTTTATAGGAAAAAAATGAGTTTATTTCCAATAATGAATCTTTAAACATAAACTGTCTGTGTAACACACATACAGGCTGAATATACACAAAGTTACTAGATCATTAAGATGATACACAGTATCATAACAATTTATGGCCCAGATATCTACTCTATAACATAAAAACTAAGATTATAATAACATAAAAATTATTACGAGACGGGGAGGAGAGAATAATGTGCACCTAATCAGTGGACCTGACACTAAATCTGTTTCTACAGCTATATTTATTGCCATTATTTACAGAATGGTGCTATTGTTATTAAATGCTACACATTAATTATTTTTTTATGTCTCCACTGACAGGATACAATCACTTCAAAGAGCAAATGACTGTGTTTTTAAGTGGAAGCTTACTCTAGTCCTCCATTTTAAATAAAAGTTACAAAACTTAAATTTAAGCTTAAAGGACCATATGAAACATATATGTAATACAGTATAACCTTGATTATTCAATGACAGATCACCAGGAGGGAAATTAAAGAGATAAAACTATTTTACTGCCATTATTCAATATGCATGCACTATATACATGCACTACATGTATGCCTATGCATACACTACACACAATTTAGTTAACTATGTTTGTACCTAACCCAAGATTGAATGATCATTGGTATTTATGTTAGTTTATGCCTAAACTAATATGACTGAACTCTAGTATTACTTGATCCCCTAGCGTTTATCTAAAGGAAAAATATTTTGTACTTGAAACTGCATTATTTATTGGCTTTATAGCCTCATTCACAGCTAATATAGGTTTGCAGTATTTAAAAAACAATGTGTTATTTATAAACCTCTGATGACTACGAGGGACAGAGTTACAATGTTTTCAGTGTTTAAGTATGAAGTTCAGTGTTTAAGTATTAGAGTCTATAACAAAATTTCAAACATCTAATTTTGTAGTTTGATCTATTCCATTATAACAAGGACAAACCAATTGTTGAAGGTTATAAAAGCCTGTTTTTTTATCAGATATTTTCACATACTATTTGCATTTTTTTTTTTTTTTTTTACCGATTTACTTTTTACAAGTGTGTGCACAGTGATGTTAGTTTAATTGAGTATGCTATAATAAATAACTTATATCAGTTCTCAGTGTAATGAAAAAACGAAGAATTTCCCACTTCTTTCACATATTAAGAATGCCGGAGGACAGAATCCTGAGACAACTGGTAATGAGAAGCATCAACAGGAAAACACAGGGAATATACATCACACAAGTCCTCAGTGAAATAGGACTGAAAATGGATGATGCAACAGACAAATGTAAAATAACACGCATTCTGTCTGACTAATAAATTTAAAGTGGATAAACCGAAGAGACACAAAAAGGTAGTGATCACAGATGCCGTCAGGAAGCAACGATTTGATCGAATGAGGAATTATTGGAGAGAAAAATTACAGCCCAATGTTAGGAAAAACTGAAATTTAGACTAAAGTGGTCCTATGAGAAAAAAAAAATGTCTCCACTGACAAGCTGACACTATCACCAATTTTTTTTTTTTTTTTTTTTTTTTTTTTGAGATTGAGTGTACTTTTACTTTTGTTTTGATTCAGGGGTGAATCATGACAAACCCAAGTTTTGTCATCAGTCGTGATTTGGCTTAAGAGGTCCACTTCCTCATCACTGTACGGAGTAAGAAATGTCAAAGCACTAAGTCGATGGGATTTGTGAACATCAGTAAGCATTTTTGGAACCCAGTGGAAACAGCTTGTGATAATTAGTGATGTGAAACAATCTCGTGCAAAAGAGATTGTGAAACTTGTGGAAATTCATCAGTCATTGTGAAATGTCTGTTCTCAGAAATTTTCTCATAAACTTTCCTTACCAAATCGTCACTGATAATACAAGGCTACCCACTCCGTATCTCTTCGTGGACACTGGTTCGTCCATTAAACTTCCTAATTCCTAATTAACTTTCTCACCATTCAACACTCATTGCATTTTCACTGTAAACATCTTGAATTTGACGATGAATTTCAGCTAGCTTAACATTCCTAGTATTCAAAAACTGAATAACAGAAACAAATTTCAGTCGGCAACCTATGAATTGTCTAAAACCTTATAAATGCACACAGAAAACTGCGAACACTACACAAATCGATTGTAATTGCATCAATAAAGAGGCAATGAACCAGTAAAACTAGTGCACATATGCAGAGCGCCCACAGAAGCACTATGGTGACAACAGAATAAAACGGTATTTACTTTCTGGATATGCCTTGAATTTGAGACTATTCTTAAAAAAACATTAGATGACTACTTTTTATCCATATTTTAGGCTTTTGTTTACATGACTAGTCCCAAATTGTTCTAATCAGTATCGTCAAAAATGAAAACATAATAAAGCAACCAATAAAGCCCTATTTAAATGTGTGTGTATATGTATATATATAATAAAAGTATTTGATTTATTAGTCAAGGAAGAATTTACTGATTTGCCTGTCTACCAAACGAAATATATGTGTAAATGTCAGAAGGAAACAATCTACTTACTAAGAGCAAATGGCAAAAAAACTTCCTTCTATTATTTTTTCCTTTTCTTTAAGACAATAACATTTAGACTTTTTTTTTTGGTGTTTTAACGGCCGACTATTGTGCACACTTAGGCTAATGCAGACGATGGGATGATTTATAGTGTATGAAAATGCCAAGCCCTCACTGGGAATTGAACCCGGGTCCTCGAGGTGAAAGCCTAGTACGCTATCCACTAGGCCACCGAGGCAGCTACATTTAGACAAAGCTTACATAAAATAAACAGATGTTAACAAAAACTAACATTTTTATATACAGTTTGAGCTAACAATTAAATAACATAGCATAGCAATAAAACATTAAGCACAATTCAAAAATTTTATAACAACATATGATAATACACCTACTTGAATCTGATTGGTGAATGCTCCTGGAGTGAAACGTCCAGCAATAGGTGTTGCTCCTGTGTGTGCGGCAAACTTGAGCACAGCACGTTGGCCAAACGAGTGAGATGAGATGACAAACACTTCACTTGGATGTTCAATGGCAACAATCGCTCGTGCAGCTAACAGTAGCTTCTCCCAGGTGCGGCGGAGATTAATAACATGCACACCTATAAAAAAGAACTACATCAACCAACATATATGTATATGTTGAACTACATCAACCAACATATAAACCTTATACAAGATAAAAGGTTTCAACAAATATTTGTTAACCATTCTTGAGACAGTGTTACATTACTGCTGACAATACTTCATAGCTTAGCGATGTGGTCACTCAAAATTTTGTAAGTCAGTCTAAAGTATTTTTTATTAATTTTTCAATAAAAAAATAATTAGACATGTATATTCTTTAAAATAATGTTACTGAGGTGAGTGTTTTATGACCAGTACTTTTTTACAAAGTAGTGAATTATTTTTTCAATACTTTTACAATGCAGTGTAATGGCGTCTAAATGGAAATTTAATCATTATATGTAAAGGTTAGAGTTCTGCATGTGTCAGAGAAAGGTGTGAAGCAAGTAGTTTGATGAAATTTTAATTTAGCTAGTTCTTCAACTGGCTCAATATTGAAAAATAAAAGACCTATAATGAAAGGAACAGTTTCAAGAAAATTCATCAGCCAGAATCTGAATGAATTGATGAACCTGATCTGCAAAGTTTCGGCAAAATATTGCCTTATCACAATTAAATATTTGTTTAAAAATGCAATATTATTTAATAAATACTGCTTTTTATAAACTGTACATCATATAGTAACATATTTTATACATGTTGAGCTCTCTCTATAGTGGAAATCTCTTTATAACAGTTAAAACTAACATTATCTTAAATGCCACTACAGAAATTTTATTATATATCCATTGAGCGCCTGACCCTGGATAGCTGTACACACAGGTACTGAATACCTCACAAAATATGACTCACAGACATCACATTTGACTTATGTGTTTACTATATGTATCAAAACCAGCCCTAAAACAAAGTACCCCATTCTCCCTCCTTTTCCTTCACTATTGCTGAGTAATCACAGATTGGCACACTATATGTCACTAGACTATTGGAGGGAAATTCTCCTACATGCGTGAGAAATTCTTCAGCAGGCCGTTTATTAAGTGGCTGTACAAGAGAGCTGAACTGATAACACTGATGTGCAATACTTCCTTAAATCACGACATTGTGTACGAAACATGTATTTCTTTCCTACACGTATGATGTATCGACAAAAATATCAGTCGTGGCAAGTCACATGTATAGTACATGTCACCAATATTCTCCCCTGTACTATATTCGGGAGTATATAGTACTCAATGTTATGAACAGCCCAATCTGCTTGGGTATAGGCTTAGAAGTATTAATGTAACTGGTTACTGACAATGCAATATTACATACCGTCTGTCCTACGTTTGTATACGTATTGCTCCATCTGGAAATTGATATTATCAGTGCCCAGATGTGTAGCAGCAGCCAACATCTTGGTCACATCCTCTTCTTTCAAACTTAACATGTCTAGTCCTCCCGACATCCTAACGTTTTATTTTAATAATGGGAAAACCTGTTAAAACAAAAGTCAGAATTAGGTTATAAAATAGACATTGCAGTAATATAATAAAAAACTTATGTTTGGAAAGATTATTTTAATTTTTTTAACAAAACATAAAAGCTATTGTTCTGAAATTTGGCATGGATGTTGTAATAATTTACATATTTAACAGTTTTTTTAAAATTAGGGCTATCAAACACATTTGAAAATTTAGTTAGATGTTCTAAACAAATTATGGAATTCAAAATTACAGAACCTTTCATAACCAAAACATAACCACAAAATGTGTTCTATTGGTTGCCTGCTCAACGCCCTCTTTAGACAAAGGCAGTGAAAGCAGAGCATGTGTTGCAAAAAGAGTGTGCAAAATCTATGACCTTGAGACAATGCCATTGTTTCTGTACCCATGTGTCCATGTTTCAAACTTCTTAGTTTATCTTGATACTCGTAAGCTCTTCCATCAACTTATTCATTGTCGCTCACTTGGTGTTCCTTTCGTAGTGTTCTTTATGACTAAAATCTGTCTTTTAAAGGTTTTGCAATATGAATGAATAAAAATTAAAAATGGTGTGATTTTGTGAACTGTCAACAGTTGATTTCAGAGCAACAAGTAAGACGCTGATGTCTTAAGCAATGGCGGGATATTGCGGCAAAGAATCAATACAAAAAGAAAAAACAAAAAAGAATAATGGATTTTTCCAAAGAAAGTAGGACAAAAAATTACAAATTTATTTTTATATATCTTCGCCTACAAATACTGTATTTGTTTTACTGTAAACATAGTGACTTTACTGCAAATATTAAATACCTTTGTAAAAATTGAATATCGACTCAATTTAATTTACTTAATAATGTGGAAAATGACATTGATTTTTTCCAAAATTTTGATTATATGAAACCACCTCCAAACCTTTAGTTTCGGTTACCAACAGGTTCTAATGTAGTTCCACAATTTGTGTTTTGTAAATTGAAGATTCAGTATGGGAGTAATTAATGTGCCTTAGCTTATTACAATGTAATTACACAATATTTTTCTTGTTAGGGGGCCAACCTATTGTACGATGAAATAAAGTACTATTAATCAGCACAATAGTTAATTTACGATTTTATGAAATTTGTAATGAAACTTGTGGCATTGCCATTTATATTGCAAGGAGCATGGACCATTTACCAATTGAAGTAATCTTTTATTGTTATCACAAGCGTTTAAGTGATAAGACGGCAGCAGCTTATTGCGAAATTTACAATTTCTTTCAGTTTGAGTTTACTTTGGAATTATGATGTTTTGCTGATTTTCTTCTAGCGTAGCCTACAACATTTTTCAACAGTCTCAATGCGGCATTTTTGATGTTGAAGTATGGCATTATTTATGAAACTGAATAGGATAAATTTATGTTTTGCCACCAAGATATGCAAAAGGTTGAGTCATACTTTTTAAAATTCCATCTATATTCACTGATATTCATGTCAAGTTAGACAAGAATTTCTTTAAAAAAGAGTGTAGTTAAAATGTTTATTATTTAATATGTTAGGCCAAAATATTTTTGACTTTATTTCTACATTACGTGCAAAACCATAATAACTAGGTTAGATTTGGTTTTTTAGGTCTTGTGGTAATTTGCACAAAATGATAATCTGCATTTTTATTTTATTTTTGATAATCAATTAATTTTTGGCAAAAAAAAAAAAAAAAAATTCAAAAATCGGCCGAGGCTTATTAATTAACTCTACATTTACAGAAGTTCTGATATTTATGCAATAACAAAATGCTTATGAATAGTTTAGTCTATTACAAAGGTTGCAAAAGCATCCTTATTACCTTAAAAGACATCACTTGATATGATAGTCATTATCACAGGCTTCCATTTCAAAGTAGGCTATTCTGATTTGTTCTGGCAATTGTATAAATGATCGATGGCCACAAAAACAGTGTGTAGCCTATACAACTTTTCATGATCAGATTTGTCTGTCTGAATATGCATTTTTGTCAAAATGACCAGGTAAATGATTTTTTCAGTACAATAATCTAACCTTTCATGTAATAGTATTATCTAGGTTATAAATAATTTTCCTTTTTTTTAATCTATCATTAACTTTATAGATTTTATATTTTGGATTATCATTTATAGATATTAAATTAAGTGTTTTTATGAGAAAAAAATGTTAGTAATTTTTTGATATCACTGAAGTATCACACAATAGTAATGGTTGTGTTATTAAGGTTTTCTTTTCATTTTTGAATAGGGTTCAGGTGGCTTTTCCGATCTTTCAAAATAATTTCTAACATATAAGGAACAATAGTTTAAATGTGACATAAACTAGATATACAGTGAGAAATAACAGCTGACATAATTATAGAACATTTTTGTTTCGCACAATAGTAGCCTAATGGTTAGTTTATGGAGGCATTTTTTAGTTCTCTGGTGTTTATCTTTAACTAAAAAAAAATCACATTTTAAAGCCCAAGGAATGATCTCAGCAATGTGGGCTTAATGCGTAGACAATATATATGAGAATATTAGATTATATGTTATTAGGTAAGCTATTAGTGTAGAAAAAACAATGCTAAACTTATCATGAAAGTTTATCATGAAATCAAGTTTATCATGAAACTACATGTTTGGTATTTTTGCACTTTTAGGCTTCAAGCTAAAGTATTACTTCAATAATTTTTTTTGTTTTATTGTGACCTTTATTATTATGGTAACACATTCACTCATGGAAGATTCAATTTACTACTATAAATTACAACCCCAAGACAATCATTTTAAAAATCTTTCTGCAATGGTTGATGCTAAGACGGAAAACGTTTTGCTGGTGTAGGCATTTTAGAAATAAAGTAATCACAGAAGTTTTATAGATGAATAAGTAAACAATTTATACATCATCAATTCTTTATTTTTATTGAAGTTACTTCAATTTCAATGAAATACTTTATACAGTTATAGATATGCCTTTAACCTTTATTATTAATAGATTGTTGTTTGTATAATAAAACATTTTCTGCTGGTGAATGTGTTAATAAATATAAAACAAAAAGATATTAAAAAATCACTAAAACAACCTACACTGCATAAATACTCTCTTCTTAATTGTATCAGTAAGTAGGCCCCAATGGTCTTACGGTGTTAAGTGAAATATGGTACTTCAATTTAAATCTACCTAGCTTATTCTCCCTCCAAGTCATGGTACAGTTTATCTCAATATGCCTACCCAGCAAAAACAATTATGAAACAACAGCATATTCGACTTAATATCAGGTTTAATAACAATCTGAACAATAAAAAAATGTAAATAAATGTTATAAACTACAACTGATGTATAACTGATAACCAAATTGTAAGGGTTAGCATTGTCCACGTGGGTTTAATCAAATAAAACTTACTTGTACAGTATATTCATTACTAAAATATATATTCGATAAAAATTACAGTTAGACATATAAAAAATTATTTACAATTTTTAAAAATATTTTAGAATATACCATATTTTTCATAAAAAGTAAATTATTTTCGCTACTCACGTTTATGAACGCCACAGGGAGATTCCTAAAGAACAGGAAGTTATTAGAATCAGATAAACCATAAGCGACTAGAAAGTTGGATGTCAAACGCAATCACCTAGATCAGATAATTTGTCTCCGTTTAAATATGAATATACTATATTATTATTCTGTAATAGCTAGTAGATTATAAAATACTGAATGTTTTTGGGTATTCATAATATAAAGGTGGTCATTATATTAATTATCGCAAACCACAAAATAATTATAATATAATATTATTGTTACTTCATTGACACTTTGCCTTTATTTATTTACTTTTTTGTGTTACAAACGAATACACATATTACATTCACGTAATTATTTACGCGTGTGTTTGGAAATATACTGTACAGTAATTAAAATAAGGCTTGCTATATAATGTATGGAAATTTATGAACATATCAGTACTTTTAATTTGTGAAACTGTGATTTAAATGGCTAAAATATGCCTAAGTGTTACCAGTAGTCTTCGAAGTTAAAAAAGTGGCGCCATTTCTGAACTTTAAGCTGAACTATAAGACAAAAACTGCATTTGTAACTAAAGTTCAGTGCAGGAAACTGTGCACTTTCTTGCGATTTACAATTAAGCTGCAGCCTAGGGCGCCAGCTTCTAATGGGTGCAACAGGTAGTAAGGTAGATATTTTTTAATTGTATAAAAATAGTTCATTTCTTGTTGTTCAATTACTTTCATAACCTTAATGTTATTTTCTATTAAATTCAATTGTAAAATGTCAATTGAATTTATTTGTAATGACAATATTGAAAGAATTTAAAGCCATATTCTAAAAGATCAGGAAATAAGGTATGATATTCTCCAAATTGCAGTTACAAATATTGTAAACTAAAATCTCTTCAGCTTATGCTACTTCTTTAAGAATTAAGCAAAATACAACAAACATTTCATTTTCACTGTGGTTGCTAAAACACAACTAAACTAGATTGGTTTGTTGAGTGTAATTTAATGTAGTTGTAGTGGTGTAATGTGTGTACTCTGTTAAAACAATGATCCGGCTAGTTTATTGTGCACCTGCCTTTACTGTCTGTAGTCTGCAGATGATAGAGAACAGCTCAACACATTAAATGCCAACCTTCCCCTTCCTGACCAACTGCCATAAACTAACTACTATTATTATAGTTGTAATTTAAGAAATATCCAAATGAAAAGCTATGATAAAACACATGGACTGAATTTTGTTTGAAGAAGTAATATATACCTTTGTTGGGGGGAAGTGTTTGGAATGGAAGGGGAAAATTTATTCCATTCCAACTCTTAAGTTGGGTTTAGCTCTTGCAGCCCTTTGGAGCATTATTTTTTCAAGCAAATAACATTGAAGGTTATCATCTTCTTGATGCAACATAACTTGACTAAACTTGAAAATATAACAAAATCTATTTTATCTGAAAATTAAGAAAAAACAGTAACAAATTTATATTTTCCTAAAATTAGTTACCAGTAATAAATATCTATTAAAAATTTAACAAAAGATTAAATACCAAATTGTTCTTTGGGCCTAACATCTTAGGGGAGATATGTGCACACACAGACACAGACACATTTATTGTCTGTCAACTGTATTATCTAATCTACAGTATTATCTATTGTCTAGCAATGACGGCACCATGCATGTTCACCTGCATGGCCTGCCAAGGTCATTACTTCCTTTTTGACCACTATGCCTTCCTGCATTTCTCAATCGGCTGTTCACCCACAATATAATAATGATTGGTTAAGTTAAGAGAATTTTTTCGGCTAATCCCAACAATTAGTTCGGTTTTGAGGGGTTTTTCACTGCGAGTGTGTGTACATATATATATATATAAAAATTTCTTTTATTATTATTTATTATTTTATTTATTTTATATATATATATATATATATATATATATATACACACAAGTAAATTTTATTACAAATACTCAGCTATATGGGGGCTGTAACGTACAGAGATATACTTGTATAGATTTTCAATAGTAACATTCAAATACAATGAACAACCCTACAATTAGTTAACAAGAATGAATATTATTTGACTGTACAATGACAACTCTAAAGTTAAATTTTATTAAGAATATCTAGTGATACAGAAATGTCATAATCTGGTCGATGGCTCTGATATAAACCCTAAACACTGCCTGCAGACATTTCTTAAGCCATTTGTAAATTAAGTGTTTTCAAAATCACAATCAATGTAGGTCTGATGGTTTTTCTACAAAATCTAAATTGAGGTGGGTTCCTACAATCCATTAAAAAATGTGTGTCAGCAATATTCATTGGTAATCTGAAGAGGGGGTTCTCTTATCTACAACTTTCATATAATTATGATTCCCAAGGACTATATAAAAATATTTTTAATTGCCCTCAACTAGTTACTTTATATAACTAATGGTTGGCCCATTCATTTTCCTACTATTGGGATTGGGCACAGTGATAAAAAATCCTACAAAAAGATACTACAATATCATACAGTTCAAGCATTAGTGTGCAAAGTACCTTGAACTATGGATCTATGGATTGAATCTACAGATTTATAGAATACATCTTTTGGATAACTTGGAGTGCATTTTGTGAATCAGAACACAATAACTAATGCACAGAATTTAATACAATCATGTTCAGAGCCTTAAAGGTGGCAATAACTTTAGCAGTATAAACGCTACAAATTGACAATTTTTGTACTGCTACAACAGACAATTTGGTCTATTGTTGAAAATGCAAAACCAATGTTATTCTCCTGTTTAGAGACATCTGCGGGAATAATATCACTATATGAAAAAAAATTAATAAATGACTGAACTTCTAATGAGACTTATATTGAGGAGGCCAATGTTTACATGTAAAGATAATAAGAAAACGAATATTATCACAGTATTGTTTCATAAAGGAACAAAACTGTCAAACACTGGAAGAAGCACAATACGCAAATCATCAAAAACATGAGACATTCTAATCCTAAAAAGAGCAGTGGCACAGTTTGCGCTTCACACTGTCAAAGCACTGGATTGTTGAAAATTGTGTTATAAACAATAAAGTTATTTGTAGCTGCTGACTTCATCGAGAAAAGTATGCCAGGTTTACCAAAAATATTCTAGATGGGACTAGATAGAACAATTCCATATAATTCAAAAAGGTATGAATAGTTTTCAATAGTTTTTTTTTTTTTAACAAATAGTTTTTTTAACAAGTTGAAACTGATGACAAATTAGAATAATAAAAATAATTTACTACAAAAATTACATAATACAACCTAATTTATTATATTCTACTTCTGTATAATATTTGTAACAAAACAGAAATATAAAGAGAAATGGTTAATGATTAAACATTTAAAAAATACAAGAAAAGTAATTAATTATTTATATTGTACTATAACAATTGTACCATAACATAGTAGAATCATAGACATTTGTTCATGAAAATGTATATAAAAAACTAATTCTATTGTAGTATATAACTTATGTAATAGATTACATTTACAAATACATTTAGCCTATAAAAAATAAAAAATTGTGTTTGTACATAATAGGAACACTTTTTGGTTTGTTTTAGAGTGTCACACCATAAAACTAAACAGAATGTCATGTAGACATGAACATAAATACAAGAGACTTAGAGAAATGAACTTCACTAGGTTTTTATAAATCAGGTATTTCGAGCAAAATTTTCCTGCTTGCTGAAGTAAAAAAAATGCAAAAATTAAAAGAATATCAAATTATTACAAGGAAATTGGCTATAGATACAAACAATGGATAAACAAACTTTTACCAATCCTCCAAGTAATACTTGCCCTCCTATAAAAACAAAAAAAAAACAACCTCTTAATCTAGGAAGGTAAAAATCTTCCTAGAATTACCACAGCTAGTTCAAGGTTATTACATATCTTGGTTCGTAGCAAGTACAGCTATATGTTGAATACAAATAAAATGAATATTTAATAAAGAACATATTTTTAAGAAGAGCATGTTATTTCTTGTAATATGACGTACATTTTTTAAAATTATACTAACATTTAATTTCATTAAATTTTGTTTTGTAATGCATTTGTTATTTGTTATCAACAACATCTGACTATTCGTTATCAACAACATTAGATTATTTGTTATATGTTTTTTGTGAAGTCAAGCTTTAGGTTACTTAATTAGTTCAAATTACCAAGTTTCTATTGAATGTAAAGCTGCCTCCAACCTAATTTTTTCACAGTTATAAAACAATAACTTCAGAACAATATTAGATCTCCTGCCATAGACACTTTTAGTAGTTTAATTTATAAGTCAGAGCTTGTACAATTTCTACGCACCAACATATGATTTACATCAGCTGTTTACAGAATGTAACTGAACCAAAATTGTACTAGATAAGATCAAAGGCCATTAACAATAAAATAGAGTATTTATAAAACTAAAACTACACTTGCAGAAGAACCTCCTATATCTGAAATAAAGTGGCAAAACCTATTTCAAATATTAGAACATGTAACAAAATTTAGCAGTAAAAATCAAATATAATAGAACCCCATTATACTGTGGGTATTAACTATTGAGGGCATGCTATTATAAAGTTATTTGTGGCATAATGAATTTTTAGTGAATGAGAATTAACGGTGACTTAATCTTGAATAAGTCATGGTTTACTTACACTGCAAAAAGCAGGATTAGGCAGTAAATTTTGTTGTTAAATCTTAAAAGTCCAAAAATTTTCAAATAATAAAAAATTAACAGGAGTTTTTCTTTAGACTATTTTGAAAGTTAGGCTGCACCTGTTAGTGGTTTTTATGCACTACTGTCAATAGTTTATACTTCCCTTATGTTTATGATTAGATTCTACTTTTGACATACAGTCTGTTAATGAACGATGTGCAGTTTTATTATCGTAAATAAATTTCATTTTCAACAATTGAATGTTTATTTATTATTAAGTGTCTACAAGATTTAATGTTTATAAACATTAGACAGATAAGTCTATGTTTTTATATTTATAATTACCTCAGTTAAGTTCTTCTTTACATAGTAACCCCATACAATTCTACAGTTCAGTCAATGTACTATCAAAAAACAAAACATTATAAAAGTTTGTACATTATTGAAAATCTGGCCAAAGAAGTTGATTTAGTAGTTGAGGAAAAATTAATCATTGGAAGAAAGAAGGATGGCAATGCTGGGTGTTTTCTGACATGTCATAATTTCAGGAACACAGTAACTGATTCTGTCAACATCATGTACCTTAAAATATCTGTAATTTTAGCTGGTCTGGATGTGAGAAGGTTCTGCTATAGTTATTAGTGATGGTTATTTGATATTTTTTTTGCCAGTTGGACAGATCTTGTGATTAAGACATGTAGCACACTGTGGAATCCGTGGGAGACACTTCTGCTGACCGAAGCCTACAAGAAGGTGGTTGACTTCCTTCCACAGGTCTTGAGGTAACCAAGACTCCAACTCCATTCTCGTCTGTTCTGGAGTTTTTGTTTCCTTCCGAACCCAACCAATTCGATTAGAAATTCTGTGCACATGTACATCTACACCTGAAATAAAGTTACACACAAATTTTTAAATCATATTGTATAAAGCAGAGGAAATCTATAAAGTAGAGCATATTCCAGTCATCTGCAGTTCAACTGTTCACATCAACTAAGCAAGGTTTCATTGTGCTAAGAATGTTGTGCTTGTTCCAGCATGTATCAAACATATTTGTTCAGTAAAGTTACTTCACCTTATTTTAATTTTTTTTTTTTTTTTTTTTTTTTTTTTTTTTTAACGTCCGACTATTGTGCACACTTGGGCTAATGCAGACGATGGGATGATTTATAGCGTATGAAAATGCCAAGCCATGGCCGGGAATCGAACCCAGGTCCTCGGGGTGAAAGCCTAGTACGCTATCAACTAGGCCAACGAGGCGGCTTTTTAAATTTTTAAACATTCAAGGGTCCCTACTGCTAACCACAACAACCAATAGGAATGTGCTGCTGAAGGTCACTGCAACATCATGTAGATGATTAAAATGGAATTTTACAAAACCCATGCTTGGATGTTGGTTAACCAGCAACAGTCGAAGGTCCCACCATGACGTGTCACAATACCAGCCTTCGACCTACCTTGCTCTTCAGATGTGGCCTGAGATATTTTTTGTATACTTTTAATCCTTTGGATGGTTCACATGCAACAGACACCATGATGTAACTCGAAAAACTTTGCATTTTCTAGATCTCCTAGGTCGCTCTCCAATCGTGAGACGCCCGGAGGTCACAAAACATCTCGTCACATCTCTCGTTGAATTAGTGTGGTAACCTTTATCCCTTTTTTGAGATCAAGACTCATGCTCCTCTGTCAATGGACAGTGTTTCGATATTGCTGATAAATACACTGACTATCTTTACAATTATGTTTGCCATACAAAAGTGAGGAAACAAAATCCCCACCAACTCTGTATTGAATCTCCATTACCAAGACAAATAAAAGTGCTTGTTAACCGTATAAAACTAAATCACACAACTTTAGGACAGATTTAGTTATAAGTGAATCATAACACATAGGATAAACAATCAAAATCTTAATAAGTTAACATTGTATATAACATTTGTGTATATGAACTTCATGTGAATCCATGTGCAACGTTAGCTAGGTGTAACCAACAGGATGTCTTCACCTGTCCATCACAAATCCAAAGAGACTGGGCAAATGAATAGTGAAGATATGTTTGTTTATATGTAAGACTTTTATTGTAATTTTTATTCTGGTACAAAAAACATTTGTTAATGGTCCCCTGGTTATTTACAGGAAAACATATAACATTTTCTGTCACTATTAACTGATTCACAGTTATAACAAATTAAAAAAACTTCACACTAAAAATTTTGGTCTACACCAAAATTCCTAATTAACTTTTTACACTAAACATTTGTTCCTATGGGTCCAGAATGGTTAACAGCATTAAAAAATCCTATTTACTAAACAATATTTTAAAAATTTGAAACATCATGTGTGGAAAGAAATCTGTGATTTGGTAAACAATTGAAACTATAATTATCAGATTCACAGTTAAACCAAAGACGTCATGAAGGCAACTTTATGGACAAATCATTTGTATGGCGATTGTTGTTAGTGGTAGTCTCAATCTTTTAAATCCAGAACAGAAATTATTCATAATAAAAGAGGAAACTTGAAGCCAATCTGAAGGATGATTCACTGTGTTCACAAAGCAAGAAAATTTAAGGCATAAGTGTTGAAGTCAGTAAACACTAGTCACACATTTTGTATATTAAGAATTTAAAAGAATGTCTAAAGTTTGAGCAAGATAAGTCCTTCACAATGTGCATTGATGAGCAAAAAAAGAAGTATATAGGAGTGATGTGTCAGAGCATTATTCGTAACAAGAACTTTCAAAAACCATTTAACTTCTTCTGTAAGCAGCTTACAACTCATAGTTAGAACATAAAGTGATAAACGTTACAAATATACTTACTGCGATTAATTAAACTTACCGATGCCAGTGACAATGCCCCATCCAACATTCATACACAGATGTGCCATCTTAGGGCCAACACCTGGTAGACCACACAGATCCTTAACATTATCTGGAATATCTCCTTTGTATTTATCTTTCAGAATTTGTGTAGATTCTTTGATATACTTAACTTTTCTCTGAAAACACAAGAAAAACAAATAACTGCTTAAATTATCCAATAACAAGTAAACAAGGGATATTACCATACTTTCAATAAAAGAACAACTTAGAGATAAAATGACTAACGACAATTTTTGTTTTGGCCTCTTTTTTATTCTGTACCCAGAACAAGTTATGAAATTGGCTAAATGATTAAATTCCATTTTTAAATCACATTTATGACTATTATAAAAATCTGAAACGATGATAGTAAGAAATCTGTGAATACACCTTGTCGTATACTTATTAGTTTGAAAGTAGAATTTGGCCAGTTGTAATACATAAATGTCATTAAATAAAAGACTTTGCTTTTAGCAAACAAAAATACTTTAACCTAATTTAAGCACATCTATGAGAAGGATAAAGCTTGATCAATTATTAGCTGAATGATGAAGAAATCTTAAGGTATCCATTTATCTTGTGAGACCTGCTTGAAGATAATAATTAATTACTCACTATAATGCACTCAAAACTTACTGATTATGAAAGGTGTGGGCTGAACATGTGTATACAGATAGAATGTATTATATATGTGTATTATATATGTATTATAGAATGTATTATATAATTTTAAATTGTTAAGACTGACAAAATATCATTTTATTAATCGATGGTTCTTTTTTTTATTCTATTAAAAAACATATGTGCCATTATTGTATTTTTTTATGTTTTAGCTTCTTAGGAATTTGGAAATCCTTCTAACTGGGTCCATCAAAGAATCAACTATTAGTGGTTTAGCAATATTCTTTGCTACATGTAAATATATTACAATCTCCTTATATTGTTTTGGCTACACGTACACTTGATAACAATCCAAAAATGAACACTAATGTGTTAACTGATCAAAATGTTTGCCTGAAATAATGATCCAAGATCCTCTCAAGAAACTTGTGTCCCAATTTGTTTAACCCAAAAAGAGAAAAGGAAGAAACCTATGCAAGAACTGTCTACTTATCCCATAGACCTTAGATCCGTTGCTTTCCAGCACCATCTGGCTGAAATGTTCTCTTAGAACACCAGTCACTTCCCAACATATAGTTGGCCTAAAAACAGCCCTTCAGTCCGCACAGAATCAACTGACCTTCCAGTCCCCTCCCCCAGAATTGACTGACCCACTGATCCTTCCAGAATCAACTGACCATGACATACTTCTATCCCACGCTTTTATTTAAACTGCTGTTCTAAATACCATGTTTATAACAACAGGTAGTATGTCAGCAGTTTCGTAATTTTTCTGCGTTTTTGTCAATAATGTTTATTCTTTGGCTGTACCCTCTTTACAATTTGAAGCAAAAAGAGGTATCGAGCAGGACAATACTTCATATAAGTTGTATAAAGCTTTAGATCACAATTTACAATTTGACTTAATTATTGTCAACGCCACTAAAAAACAACAACTACATATTTAGTTATCCACAAACATAATTCCTCTTATTGTCAACTCCCAGAAACAAGGTGACAGAAAATATATTTCAATGAACATGGATAGGAGTATAAAAAAGGATGACACTTTAGCTACATGGTTATTAAAAAATAATCAATAGGAACTCAATTTGTCTTAATTATTGTCAACAACAAAAAAAAAGTTGACAGAAAATGTATTTCAATGAACATGGAGAAGAGTATAAAGAAGGATGACACTTTACCTACTAGGTTATCTGCAAATAATGCAATAGAACACAATTTGTCTTAGTTATTGTTAATGCAAAAAAAAACGACAGAAAATGAACATGGAGATGAACTTATTTCAATGAACATGGAGAAGAATATCATGAAGAATGATACTTTTACCTAATTGGTTATCCACAAATAATGAATTATAACTCAATTTGTCTTAATTATTATTGACACAAAAAAGTTGACAATGTATTTCAATGAACATGAAGAAGACTATCAAGAAGAATGATACTTTACCTAATTGGTTATCCACAAATAATGGATTAAAACACAATTCCTCTTATTATCAACTCCCAAAAACAAGGTGACAAAATATATTTCGATGAACATGGATAGGAGTATCAAGAAGGATGACACTTTAGCTACATGGTTATAAAAAAATAATCAATAGGAACTCAATTTGTCTTAATTATTGTCAACGACAAAAAAAAAGTTGACAGAAAATGTATTTCAATGAACATGGAGAAGAGTATAAAGATGACATTTTACCTACTTGGTTATCCACAAATAAGGCATTAAAACACAATTTGTCTTAGTTATTTTCAACACACAAAAAAATATGTATTTCTATCAACATGGATAAAAAACCCTTTAAATTGATCTTCTTATGAACTTCTATATCAGTATACGAGGGCTATTCAGAAAGTAGATTACGTTTTTGGATAAAAAAAAAACTAAGTACAGGAAAAAAATTTTATTATATACATTTGAAAGAGGAACTAAAATACTATTTTTCGACATAATCGCCAAACAAATTTAGACATTTGTCATATCGGTGAACTAGCTTTGAAATTCCCGTGTCGTAGAATTCCGCCGCCTGTGACGCCAGCCAGTCAGTCACGCCAGCGGAGAGATCTGCGTCGTCATCGGCGCTGTGTTGCAAGCCAAGTCTTCATCTTCGGGAATAAGTGGAAATCACTAGGTGCCAGGTCCGGACTGTAGGGTGGATGAGGAAAATCTCCCACTTGAAGGCCGTCAAGACGTCTTTTGTTCGATTTGCCGTGTGAGGGCGGGCATTGTCGTGCAAAAACAACACTTTTGCACTCAGTTTTCCTCTCCGCTTGTTCTGGATAGCTCGTCTTAAGTTTCGTAATGTTTGGCAATACCTTTCTGAGTTTATGGTTGCTCCACGTTCTAGGAAGTCAACCAGAAGAACACCTTTCCTGTCCCTCATGGGCGTGACTGACTGGCTGGCGTCACAGGCGGCGGAATTCTACGACACGGGAATTTCAAAGCTAGTTCATCGATATGACAAATGTCTAAATTTGTTTGGCGATTATGTCGAAAAATAGTATTTTAGTTCCTCTTTCAAATGTATATAATAAAATTTTTTTCCTGTACTTAGTTTTTTTTTTATCCAAAAACGTAATCTACTTTCTGAATAGCCCTCGTATTTTAAAACTCAATGTGTAAAAATAATGGTCATCGAAAAAGTTGACAAGAAGTTTTTACTTGAATATTTACAAAAGAATAAATGTAGATTTCCTGAATGTTTCTAAAATCTTTGTTTCAAAGAAGAAAAAAATATATATGAAGTAGTAACTACAATATCAAAACATCCATACAGTACACACTCTCTCTAGGTCAACCAACCTTTGGACTAGGTCCCAAAGATGAAAAACCTTGAAAAGATTTTTGAAGATTAACAAAGATGAAAAAATAGGAGGAAAAGGTAAAAAGCTTTTTAAACTTAAAAAAGCTTAAAAGCCAGTAAGACCAATTCTCTATATTTGGAAGGACTATAAACAAAAATTATAGATGTGTAAAATATGTTTCAAGTTTTTTTATTTTACATAAAACAAAGTAGAGTAGGCCTATTGTCTACAAAAAAGTGTTTTTCTTGTGGTGTAATTTATCAGCTTCACTAAATTTATGATTGTTACAAATACTTTGAACCAATTCACATTTGTCTATCAGTTTTAGAGCTTAATATTTATTTCATGACACAAATGTACATTTTTTTAGCACTCATTTTCAGAAAGAAAAATAGTGCAATGCACAGAACAAAACACAAACAAACAAACAGTAAAAATATGCACATCCACATTACAGCAAGTATGTACTGCAATTAACTGACATGACTGTACTGTTATTGTGTTACAGAAGAAAAGAAAAGTAGCAAATTATTGCTCATGTAGGTAAAAAGTAGTATCTCCAGCATAGCTGCAGTTCAGTAGTGACTCAAGCTCAGGCAGCTAGGCTGAGCAAACCAGAGAAAGTCGTCAACTGTGTTAGAAAATAAAACACTAATTAATTTTTTTTTTTTTTTTTTAACATTTAACTATTGTGCACACTTGTTGGGCTAATGCAGACAAAAACACTAATTATAAAGAACAAAACAAACATTAATTTGATGTTCAAGCAAATTCTAAGGGACTAGTTTAAAAATTACCAGTAGGTACATAAAAATTACAAATAAGAATTAAATATAAAATTGAGTCCTAATTCACAATGTATCTAAAATGGGCAGGTTTAACAATAGATAGTCATGTAAAGTTAATCCGTACGATGCTGTTTGTCTCTTGAAAGATACTCCTTGTGCTGTCTTCATAATATGGTCTTCAAGGGATGTTTGGATGACCAATAAAAAAAGGCACAAAGTTTGGTCTAGCAGTTTGACTTATGGATAGTGAAAATGACTTGATAAATCTATCAGATAAGTACAAAATATCCCAAATACTTAACAACAGGGCAGAGATAAGCAGACAGGTGGGAAGGAAATGGGGAGAAAAGGTAGACCGCATTCCTAGTAAAAATTTACTCATCAAAAAAATTATACATATTAAACTTTAAATAGTTCAAATTTGCTAAAACAAAATTGAAATTACCCATGATTTTTTAACATTAAAAAATCATTTGAACTGCTGAAACATTTGAAATTGGTCAAGTTCCACTACTAAATAGAACTGAGACCTTCAATATATTGTTGTGAAATAATTCAATGCCGTATATTCAATAGGTAGTTTGTAAAGTTGCTTCAATCCTGTTAGTAAGATAACAATAAATTACGATGTTGTGATAACTGTATTCTCCAGTTGGGAGATTGATTTTCTTATATGTAGACCTAATCTACAAGACAAACATAATTTTACCTTCCAAAATCCAACTGGATATATTAGTTTGCCAAGTGTTTCATCATCAGTTGCTAGAATGTTGTCTACTGTTAGACCATGCTCAATCAGTCTCTGCATAGCTGCATGTGTTACTTGATCTTTAGTTTGACTGGAGAGCATAAGCGATATTAGCGTTTGATATCGTCTCACCTATAAACAAACCATGCATATACTTGCATTATAAATAAATAGTGTAAGGATAGTGTTCAAACAACCACATATTACACCTAAATTATTTTTGAAAGATTAGGTCAAACTAACCTAACATAATAATTGTTATTACACCTAAATTATTCTTGAAAGATTAGGTCAAACTAACCTAACATAATAATTCCCATTACTATCGATCCGAGCTCTGGGACCCGACTGACCAAGAACGGGTTTCTGCGCAAACAGTATAAAGGAGGACGCTGTGGCTGCTAAAAAGTCAGTCTTTCGCCGAAAAAACTTCCTTACACTCGAGAATATTGAGCACCTAAAAACTTCCTTACGCTCGAGAATATTGAGCACCTAAAAACTTCCTTACGCTCGAGAATATTGAGCACCTAAAAACTTCCTTACGCTCGAGAATATTGAGCACCTAAAAACTTCCTTACGCTCGAGAATATTGAGCACCTAAAAACTTCCTTACGCTCGAGAATATTGAGCACCTAAAACTTCCTTACGCTCGAGAATATTGAGCACCTAAAAACTTCCTTACGCTCGAGAATATTGAGCACCTAAAAACTTCCTTACGCTCGAGAATATTGAGCACCTAAAAACTTCCTTACGCTCGAGAATATTGAGCACCTAAAACTTCCTTACGCTCGAGAATATTGAGCACCTAAAAACTTCCTTACGCTCGAGAATATTGAGCACCTAAAAACTTCCTTACGCTAGAGAATATTGAGCACCTAAAAACTTCCTTACGCTCGAGAATATTGAGCACCTAAAAACTTCCTTACGCTCGAGAATATTGAGCACCTAAAAACTTCCTTACGCTCGAGAATATTGAGCACCTAAAACTTCCTTACGCTCGAGAATATTGAGCACCTCAATCCTTGCTCCCATAAATTTGCGCAGCTAATCAATATTCAAATTCCAAGCCCCTTTTGGCGATGATGATTTAAACATGGGTGAGCAAAATCATGAAATACTGATTTTGTCGATGAGCCCAATTTATAACTGAGCCAAAACCCCTACCTGCATTTGAACCCTGGCAAAGCCTATGAATGCGGACGGCTATCCGGCATTTAGTCGTAACGCGAGCGAAAACGTTACAATTTTGGCGCCCGAACAGGGACTTTGATTATAGTAACTCGAATTTACGAAAAATATAGTTATACTGGGACTTGAATAAAGTAAATCGAATTTACGAAAAATACCGTTATATTCGAATTGAATATAATAAACGTTAATAATTAAACTACCGTTATAATTGGCGCCCGAACTCGAAAAACAAATAAGCTATAGTTACAGTTTAAATAAATAGTATACGAGGTTGTTCCCCGTTTCGTTTACTCGTGTTCTTCGCTTTTTCACGGTCACGTTTCACCTGATGGAAGGTGATGGCTTTAATAATGACATCCGAACGCAATCGGATAAAATTCCGCCTACAACTAATTCAGCAGTAGTTCCGAAGGTTACTGATAAAGACAATACGACTAGTTGGATATACTACTTAAAGAAATTTCAGCTACAAAAGGAGTTATCGAAATACGGCCTATCCCGTGAAGGTCGTACCGAAGATTTACGCGAAAGATTATCTGAGGCTATAAAGTCAGGAAAAGAGATGATCTCGCCGAATGCTCAGCAACAGCGCTCGTGGGAGGATGACGACGAAACCGCTCATGAAATTTCGAAAGATAAAACTTCCGGCCGTCAACGACGAACAGAAGAAGAAATCGATGTACGAGAATTATTGGGATTACCCATAGATGCAGACGCTAAATTAGTCCGGTTGACTATCTCCGCTCTTAAAAGAGACTCTGAAGTAAAGCCTTCGTGTCTCCCCGAAAGAAACAGGATCCCTAAGGAGACTGTATTTACATACGGATCGGAAAAACTTACGGAAAACTCAGAATCGGATTCGGCCCAAATATGTGATTTAGTTAGAAAGTGGAATATTAAGTTCGATGGTAAAGGGGATGCCATATCATTCCTAGAAAGAATCAGAGAATTACAAGAAGCTTACGGCATAGAATCTAAGCGTTTACTATATGCATTGCCGGAATTACTTAAAGGAAATGCTTTACTCTGGTATCGAAATAACCGAGCGTTCTGGGAATCATTTAGAGATTTTATTGAAGATTTTGAGCGTCAATATTTGCCACTAAGATATCACCATAACTTAGAAGATGAAATAAGGAATCGTACACAAGGCAAAGACGAACCATTCTGCCATTTTGTGGTGGCCTTATCTACGTTAATGCGCAGGAGAGGTGGGTACTCACGAGAGGCCCAAGTTGAACGTATTTACTCGAATATGTTGCCGTCCTATAAAATGTACATTCGACGCAGAGATTTTGAAGGACTTTCCGAACTTTGTAGGTTAGCCGAGGAGTATGAAATTTTTCTCCGGGAGAGAAAAAATTATAGGACTCCTCCAAGTCCGGCCGAAGCACTAACAAAGGAAACAGTGTACTATCCCCAAGGAAAGCGGTCTAAAGACTATCATATTAATGTTATAAATAGTTTAACGACTCGGTCGACAGAACCTGCAGAGAAAATCGGACGACAACCACCCACTAGAACCATCGATGAGCCTCAGAGGCATCTACAGACGAGCAGGTTTACACGAAACTTTCCCCGAGAGAATTATAGAGCGCATAGATTATCTTCGCCCAATCGATTAACGAATTCTACGGACTTCAGGAAACACGAAAAGATTCCGCGAAAAACCACTTTAACCGACCGCAAAACAATCGTTTGTTGGAATTGTGACCACGAAGGCCACATGTTTAGGGACTGTGCGAAGCCCAGAAAATTGAAGTGTTTTTATTGCAAACGAGAAGGAATTCGAACCACCAGCTGCAACTGTTGGTCGGGAAATGATTCACGAGTTCGAATAAGAAAGGTACCTGAACCCCGACATTCAAAATTTAGGACCTCTAAGGAGTGGAATGACTGGACAAAGGAGGTGAAGATTCGCTCTAATGGTACCAGACATGAAGCGCAGGATAACCGACTTGGTACGAAAATGACTTTTGAAAATAGAACAATTCCTGCCCTAAATAAAGCAGCAGATACTTTATCGCCTTACCAAAAGAACAAAGGGACGGAACTAGGCCTCATAGATGTGCCAATAGTACCTCGCAAAGCTCAAAATTCCGAACGCTCACGAAAGAATAATAGGATCCCTTCACGTTGTAGTAATAAATCCCGTAAAACATGGTACGATAGCCACTGTGATCGAGGAAATGTAAACCCGAAAGCATTTTCAAATTACCTAATCCAGGATGGGCAATTATTTCGTCATATTCAGCCAAGAACTGCAAAACCGAAGACAGATCCTTCATATAAGAGGAAGTTGCGTGTACCAGTGATCCAAAGGGACCAGGTTTTTCAAGAAAACCACTACACGGAAACATGCGGACACCGAGGAGTAAAGACGGAGTTCCTGGAACATCCTCTACCTGCCAAACGAAAATCACAACCAAGACGGAAGAAAATTATTTTACCGGACGGACGGTTGGTACGAGTCAGTATTAAAGGAGCATGTAAGGAATATAAAACAAAGTTCAGCAGGGATAAACAGTACCCTAATTCTTATCGACTTTAAAGTAAGTAAAGACAATAAATTTCGTTTGTAAATAGGTAGTAAAGCAGATTAGGTTGTACGACAATTAAACTTTGTAAATAGTAACCAAAGTCAATATTCAATGAACTTTGAACTAGCTTTGTTCACAGAATAGACGTTATTAGGTGTACTTTTCTTTTGAGTTTATTCTTCATTTTTATTTGTGGTAGTAAGTAACTCCACTTTAAGTTTACTACGGAAAGAAGTTTTTGTTCAGTAAAATAAGTGAATTTTTTTCTTTCTTCTTTTTTTCCACGAGGAAGTAAGAGGGGGATGTAACGGGTTAAAAATTAACCCTGTTACTAAATCGCACAGCTGGCCCTACGTAGCCTGAGATCAGGTAGCAAACCGTACAAAGGTCAGTTGACGAGTGTAGATAGGTACAGTGCAAAGGTCGGTTGAGAGGGTATGACGCGCTTGTAGCCTAAGGCAAGAACGCAACGAATGCTCAGGGCAGTTTGCAATGGCTCCCATTAGCTACGCAAGGAAGAACCGCTCGATCCGAGCTCTGGGACCCGACTGACCAAGAACGGGTTTCTGCGCATGCGCGGCTCTCAACAGTATAAAAGGAGGACGCTGTGGCTGCTAAAATGTCAGTCTTTCGCCGACCGCCCATACGATAACTTGGGGCACTCGTTCGTCGACCGCCGACCATTCGATAACTTGGGGAGTCTTCCGCCGACCGCCCACGATAACGGGCAGTCTTTCGCCGACCACCCGATAACTTGGTGCAGCCTCTCGTCGACCGTGCAGTATAGAAAACGCATACCGGCAGGAAACAGGTAGCGTATATCGAGGTGAGCCTTAACTTATAGCAGCAGTTATAAATCTTAGAAATTGGGCATTCCGAATCCTTGGCGTGTTAGGATTCCGAGAGCTCGAGAATAGCGTAGAAATTGGGCATTCCGAATCCTTGGAGTATGTAGGATTCCGAGAGCTCGAGAATAGCAACCACCTGGAAACCTAAAAACTTCCTTACGCTCGAGAATATTGAGCACCTAAAAACTTCCTTACGCTCGAGAATATTGAGCACCTAAAAACTTCCTTACGCTCGAGAATATTGAGCACCTAAAAACTTCCTTACGCTCGAGAATATTGAGCACCTAAAACTTCCTTACGCTCGAGAATATTGAGCACCTAAAAACTTCCTTACGCTCGAGAATATTGAGCACCTTACCTCTGTTCAGGATTCATTGCAAAAAATAAAAGTTATATAACAAGGTTAACTTACTTGCATCCCAGATTACTAATTATTATTTTAGATTTTGAATATCCAAAAATAACCAAGAATAGTGTACCCACTTCTATTTTAGTAAGCAGTTTTATAAAAAATTTTTATTTGTAATGTGTAGTCAGCAGAATGATAGCCTATAGACTCCCAGCATAAGTTGTTACATTGTTATTAAATGCTAATCTATCTTCATAACAACTCAGTGTCAACACTATAGAAAAAAGACAAGAGGTTCCTTTTTTCAAAAAAAAAAAAAAAAAAAAAAAAATATATATATATATATATATATATATAAGAAAATTTTACTGAAATTGGTAATTGGTTTAATCTTCAGTTTTAAACCAATTATTGTTAAACTGTGCAAAAACAGTTATTCAAGTAAAATCTTTTTTTTTATACAGCATATCTGAAAACATATAGAATACAGTAACCTTTTTTTAACTTAAATAAAGTGGGGTGGAGATGTATTGGATAACAGGATTTAGAATAATTGATGGAAGCTACATATCCATGTTAAAAGGTGTAAAAAACATGAAAAGTCCATACAAAACATATTTCAATGAAATAATCTGTAGTATACTAATTGATTTATTAAACATCTAAAAAAGAGTTTAGATGTTAACTGTACATAGTTACTGTAATATTCATTTTTTAAGTGTAGTTTCCAATATTTATGATTTTATTACTTGTCAGATGCCTCTTTATACGATACAATTAATCAATGGACCTTCTTATACCCTTCTTTGTGTTATATTTAAGCGCTCTACTCTGTTTATAAAATCCAGACACTGACCAAAATAAGTCTCGTTATCAGCAACAGCTGGAAACATTAGAACACACACAGTTCACAAGTACACCTCAATTATCATCCCATGTTGATTGCATGATTGCAGTGAGTAAGCTATGTACAGATTACAGATGAAGTTGTTTAAGTGACCATAGCACATACCATACTGTATATTTTTACTGTTTTAATAGCCTCTTAAATATTGCTATATTTATTTTAGTATATATCAATGTATTTATATATATATATAACTTATGGTATGGTTTCGAGGATGTCGCTTTAAAAAAAAAAAACTTACAATAAGAATTTAATATACACTTAAACACTTACAATAATTATTTAAGTTCGTCTCATATTCACTGAGATGTGAACTGAGCGAAACCTCGATTAACACTGAGCTTATGCTCTTCCTTCTCAACATACAATGAAAATGCTTACCATGCTAAAAACTACATTGTCATCACTAAATCTAGCAAAGTCTATAATTATTGTCTATAACTCTTCCACCCCTAAACAAAACTTCCGGGGGTGAGGGAAAGCTTCCCTCAAAGTTTTCCCAATTAGCTTCTTAGACGATAAGTATAATAGTTACGAATTCTGATTCATACTTAGCTGGTAAAGAATATAACTTATAAATATTAAAATTTGTTTTTTCAACAATAAGCATGTTTTTAAAATACACAATATTATTTGAATCTAACTTACAATTAACTTCCATCAAGCCTCATAACTCGCATATATTTTCTGGCTTGGGCTCAATGGTAATCCTTCACCGTAATAGTCATAGACTTTCATTATCTCAGTATACAATTCTTTGGTTGAGATAGCACTAGGATGAAGTGCACTTAGCTTGCAGAATGTTAATGAATTTTCAATATCAGTTATTGTTTGTAACAACATTTTGTACAAAATATTTAATTGGTTTATTATATATCTACACTTTTCTAGTTATATATAATTGTTTACTTCATCATTTACAAATTCTAATTCAGTTTTTAATTCTTTCTTGACTATTATCATAAGCAATTGATACAATTTCTATAAAAATTATTCAACATGTTATTGTAATAGACATCAATATTATTTAACTGTATAATGAAATCACTTAAACTAAAATAATGTACAAAATAATGAAATGAAGACTTCAGTTTTGCTGGTCCTAAATCTATTGGAATCATCCCTAAGTTTTTGGAGACATCTTTAAATTCTGCTGGGTCAGCAGTGGCTCTGTCAAAGAACGAGGGGAAACTGGAATTGGATTTAGGGCTGTGTTACTTTTTATGTTTTTGAATTTCCTCAGTCTTTTAATTTTAGATAAATGAATTTTCAGATTAGTATTATGGTATCTTGGTTTTATTTCAGCTGTTTTCCTCTCTTAATTTATTGAAGACACCTCTTCTTTGTTAAATTTATTTTTGGTTTTACTTTGTTTCTGCAAATTTTTTACATAAACGTCTGTTGGGATTTCGGGTAAAGACTCTCTATTCTTGTTCCTTTTAGTTTGAATGTTTTCTTTAGTCTTTTGGTTAGTTTCTCTTATATGTTCGTACAATTTCTTTGTTTTCTCTTTGTAACTTATTACGTAATCGTTAGTGACCTGATTTTCAATGTCAATATTCAAAACATGATTTGAGTCAATATGTCCATACAATACTTCAAATGGTGTTAATTTTATTACTGAATAGATGCTATTATTGTAAGCTATGATTGCATTTTTTACTTTCTTTGTAACATTATCGTTTTTAAATTCTACCTGGTTATTTAAAAGCCTTATGTGTTCAATTAGGGTGGAATGGAATCTTTCAATTAATCCATTAGAAGGTGGGTGTTGAATACTTATAAAATGTATTTTAATTTTGTGTAATTCCAAGATTTCTTTAATTATTTTATTATTAAATTCAGTTCCATTGTCTGAAACAATGGACTGAGGTACTCCATAATGTGCAAAGTAGTCTAAGAGTTTATCAGCAACCTCGGTAGCATGTGCGCCTCCCACACGATACACTAGTGCATAGCGAGAGAATCTATGATACTAAGAAATCTGTTTTTTTCTAATGAAATGCTATCTATGGGGATTGTTTGCAGTGGTCGTACTGGTGTAGGCGTGAGATTCATCTCGAGCTTTAAAGGTACTCTATTGTAATTTGTCTTTAAACATATTTCACAAGAATTAATAAAGTTTTGAATGTGTCCCTTTATATTTCCTTTTAATTTGTTCATACGTTTCTTGTATGCCACGATGATTGGTTTTTCTTAAGTAGTAATTATTTATAGTCTCTCAAATTTCTTTCTCATCAGTCATATCTAGTAATTTTAAGTTACATTTAACTAATAAAAGTTGAGAGTGTTTGAAATGTTGCAAATTCCTATACATGTTACAAATTCCTCGAAAAAGTTATTTTCGAAATAAATATATCTAACCTTGGGTACTAGGAATTTTTTTACAAAATTAATAATGTCGTTTTCTAGATTATTTCTTGATATTTCAACGATTAATCTCATTTTAGAATTTCCAAATAATTTTAATATCTTAACTTTTTTTGGCTGATACAAAAATATATACCTTGTACAAAAATATATGTTTTTTTCCAAAATTCACAGGTTCTTCAGAAATTGGAAATTCCACTACTCGCATATTCCCTTCGAAATTGGAATAAACGGTTTGGTTGCTTTCTTCATTGAGGACTCTTTATCTACGTCCTCCAAATCAAAGTTTATTATCATCGACTGACTATCGTCTAGATCTGGAAAATACAGTAGGGTTGACTCAGCTGTAGTCTTCTGTAATTCTTCGTCCACAGAATTTTGAGAGTCCTTTGATACTTTTTCTGTAACATTCAGTTAATTCTGGATAATGTGTTCACGTTCTGGTTTAATTTACCTTTTTTGTATTTTATTTCGTAGTTGTATTCTTCTAATTTTAATCTCCATCTTAAAAGTTTAGAACTCAGTTCCTTAACAAAGAACAACCATTGCAAAGGTTTGTGATCTGTATAAATTTTGAACTTTCTTCCAAATAAATACGGCCTAAAGTGTTTTGTCGCCAACACGATTGCGAGTAATTCCTTTTCAATTGCGGAATAGTTAGTCTCACTGTCATTAAGAGTTCGACTAGCATACGCTACGGGAAGGTCTTTTCCATTTTTATCTTGGCTTAAATTGCTCCTTTTGCAAAATTGCTAGCATCAGTGGTTAATATAAATTCTTTTTCGAAATCGGGTATTGTAAAATATGTTCGTTAGTCAATATGTTTTTGGATGTTTCAAAGCAATTCAAATAGTTGGGGTTATTAGGGTCAATTTTGGTGTTTTTCTTTAAACAACTGGTAAAAGGTTTAGTTATTTTTGCGAAATTTTTAATAAATTTTTGGTAATATCCAAGTAATCCGAGAAATCCCTTTATTTGTTTAGCTGTTTTCGGAATTGGGTAATTTTTTATAATTTTTATTTTTTTCTGGGTTGGGCTTTACTCCATCTGGTGTTACTACGTGTCCTAAATAATAATCTTCCTTTCTTAAAAATTCCGTTTTGTCCAATTGTATTTTGAAATTAGCTCCCCTTAATCTATCAAATACCTCTCTCGGTCTTTGCACGTGTTCTTGTAAGCTAATTGAATATATGATAACGTCATCGAGATAGACTAGGCAAGTTTTGTTCTGGATTCCACGTAACATATTGTTCATTATACGTTGAAATGTCGGTGGGCTGTTTTTCAGTCTGAACAGCATTCTCAGAAATTCATAGTTTCCAGTTTCGGTTGAAAAAGCTGTCTTATCAATGCTGTCGGGATGCATTTCAACCTGATGCAAGGTCCAGGGACGTGAAATATTGTGATCTCCCCAATTTGTCCAATATGTCTATTATATTAGGAAGTGGGAATTTGTCGTCAATAGTTTTTGAATTTAGTCCTCAGAAATCAATTATTAGCCTAAACTTTTGTCTATTTGATGCGTCTACTTTTTTTTGGAACAATCCATATGGGTGAATTCCTCGGTGAATGTGAGGGTCGAATTATTTCTTGGTCAAACATTTCCTGGATTTGATTATTTACCTCCTTACGATAAATTTCCGGGTATCGGTAATTTCTTGTGTATACAGGTATTTTGTCCATTGTTCTGATTACTTGCTTAATTTGGTTAGTCAACGTCAAATTATTATTTTTGTGGTGAAATATGTCAGAATATTCAGAAATTAATTTTAAAATTTCTCGTTTTTCCTCTCTAATAATTTTTAATTCCCTAATATTATCTATTCCAAGTAACAAGTCAAAATCTTCGTGTGAAAATCAAATAAATAGAATTTTGAAATCTTCCTTCCTAAAATTGACAATTTGCAGCTAAGTTTTTCTTTTGAAATTCCATATGCTATGCTTACTTCAAACGGTTCTTGTTTAATAGCATTTTTGAAAATATTAAAACCAATAGATTTTTTAATAAATGATCTGGTACTTCCATTGTCAATTAATATTTTAAGACTAGTTTTTGGGTCTGCTACGTATCGTAAATTGTTTATGTTATTTTTTATACACATTATGGAAAATTTCTGTTTAACATTGTAAGTCCTAAAAAAATGACTTTGAACGTTTTCATTTTCTTGTGTGAATCCGTATACATTTCTTCTTCAGTAAAATTATCGAAAGTGTCATAACTGTCTTGTGTTTCGCTATAATCTTCCGTGAAGTTATAGTCAATTCCAGTCTGTTCAGCTAATGAAATATTCGACATTTGCTTAATTTGTTGATTTGGTCAATTTGTCATTTGCTACGATTTGGTCAATCGAAGTAGTTTTATTTCCTTTATCAACTGGCTTTCCTGTCATCTGATACAGTTTATTTTGTCTGATTGGGTTTCCCATTTGACGTGTAGATATAGTCATCAATGTGGGTTGATAAGTCTGATTAGTTTTTTGTTGTGTATGATTTCCGAAATGTTTCTCCTGTTGGTTTTGGTTTACAAAATTTTGTCTGTTAAATTGATTAGGATTATTTTGTAGACATTGTTTATATTGATTTTGAAAAGACTGGTTATTAATCATACGTTTACAAATTGGTAAATTTGGGTTTTTGGTGGTATGTTTTGCTGATTGTTTTGGAATAATTTATTATTTTTAAACTGAAAGTCGTTAGTCAACATATTTAAAGCTTCATTAAGCGTGGTAGGGTTTTTTGTGCTTATCAGAGATCCCAATTTTTCCTGAAAACCCCTTAATAACACTCTTACTGCTAATTTCTGAACATAGGCACAAAAATATCTTTTATATATGTTTTTTCTTTTTTTAAAAAGAAAGCTATCTGTAGGTTTAATAGTTTTTGAACTCTTTCATAGAAATGAAAAGGTGATTCGTTATTTTCCTGCTTTAATTCTGCCATTTCCAAATTTAAAGTAGAACAATCTCTTTTGTCCGAATAACTAGTTAGTAGGGTATTTTTAACATCATCCCAAGCATAAGTGTTCGAATTTACAACAATTTCTAAGGCATGTCCCTTTAGTTTAGAAAGTATGGATGAAAACAAATATTCATTCTGAAAATCTTCCGGATTTTCAGTTACAAAGAATTTATTAACAATTTTATCACAAATAGAAATGAACCTGTTGAGCATAGCGGGTTCACCGCTATATTCTGGTATCATATCTAGGTATTATCTTTTCAATGTCGGAGTAGTCATTGTCATTCTTAAATTCCTACTTATATCTTAAAATAAAATATGTAAATCTTGACACTAAACAGAGTTTCAATAATACAAGCTAAAACTTAAAATCAAAATATATTTATAGCAATTAAATTATGAAATTATTTAGTTTGAAAATTATGTACAAAAATTAGTGTAATTTTTCACTTGAAAATATTTTACACTTTAATACAATATATATTCTTTGATGAATATTATAAACTTGTTTTATTTAAATAATTAGACAACTGTTTTAATTTATAGATTTCTTACTTACAATGGGATGTAGAACATTATGTTCAGTTTGTAAGTAGTCTTTGATCTTTAACGATTCTATTCTTTCTTCTTTTTTCTTTCTTCTTTCTTCCCTCTTCTCTCTTCTTTTTTCTTTCTTCTTTGTCTCTAACAGACATTACATGCCTTAACTCTCCGGGTATCTTGCTCTGCCGAATTAATGTTCGCTTAATTCTTCAGAAGCCTTACTCTGGAAGATCAATATACTCTTAACTTTCCAAAGTGTGTTGTCCCGCCTCATTAACGGTTGATACCGAAAAGATCCTAATATTCACTTAAGAATTTTCAACAGGGTCCTACCGACTGCGCCACTTAATGGTATGGTATGGTTACCATGCTAAAAACTACATTGTCATCACTAAATCTAGCAAAGTCTACAATTATTATCTATATAACTTACACACATATATATATACTAAAAGTGCAATAGACATTCTGTGAATTGGTCTTCATTCAATTATGCACCATACGGCTGTTAACAAATCTTTGTCTCTTGACTAGATAAATACTTTTTTTACACTGCAGTAACAGTACTGTATTGTATTAAATAATTAGGATTATGACCTATTCTTCCCATCAGTGGTCTATCTACTAACCTCGTAAAGGCTACCGCGGTTTCGAAACTCTATTGTTCCATCTTTAGGCCGTAATACAAAATGTTTAATCCCTCAGTCAAAGTCGTCAGAAAGTCAAACAAAACATTAAAAACATATGTCACAAACACTGAACACAATTACATGATTGAAATACGTACGATGAAATTTGGTTTGGCCAAACGATACGTGCTCGTACGTCGTTACATTCCGGACTGCGGAGTCTTCATCAGTAGTAACACATCCATCAGTATTATCAGTTACAGTGCATCTGTTGGTTTATGTTATTTACTCAAATGACTTATCCTTAGAGCCATGTCATATATTAAATTTGATTTAAACGAGAGATTTTCATTAAGGATGTTGTGGGGGTCTGATTTTTTGCTCTTGTAAATCTCTAACTCTTAAATCGCATCCATATAACTGCTTTTATGACATAAATGTAATATTTTCATGTTGGTATGGATGTCTTCGAATTTATGGTTTTTGTCCATCAGATGTTCTGCGTAAGCTGAGTTTGTCGATAATGCATTTCTGGGTATGTGTTTTTTAAATCTTTTTTTAAAAGAGCGAAATGTCTGACCGATATAGAAGCTTAGGCAATCACTACATTTCATTTTGTATGTTTTGTTTGACTGTGTGACGACCTCGACAGAGGGATTTAACATTTTGTATCACGGCCTGAAGATGGAACAATAGAGTTTTTCGAAACAGCGGTAGCCTTTACGAGATGAGTAGACAGACCACTGTCGGGAAGAATAGGTCATAATCCTAATTACTTAAATATGAGGTCTGGTGGCTATGTTGCAATTATGTACTGTATTATTAAAATAAAAGTGTGAGGGGGATGAGCCACTCTGCCTGTCATACTTTTGGTCAATTGCTGCAAGCAAACTTTTTCACCAAAACACTGTATTATATGTTCCATATCAATAATCCAAAATATAAGTCTAGAAACTATGGGGACATTATTAACTATAACTAACTAACGTTATTAATATCTTCTAACTCAATAATACATTACATAATAAAAAACAAAAATTTGTTAAAATCAATACTTTAATATAAGTCCCAAGAACTCAGAAACACCTATTTTACATATTTATATAAATTGTCACTATTACCAGAATTTGGAATTTAAACAAATACAGTGGGGCCTCAACTTACGAATTTAATTTGTTCCGGAAGTCATTTCGTAAGTTAAAAAATTTGTAAGTTTTAAGGCGCATTTTACATGTAAATTATCTAATTCATTCCACCACCCACAAACTCCCCCCAAATGAAAAAAATATACATTTATGTCAAAAATGGAAAAAATATGCATAATAAAACACAGATGAAACCTGAAATAAAAAAAATGTATTACACATAATATGTACTACATTACATACACATAATACTAATACGAAATAATGTACATAATAAAGTTTCTTACATCTAAAGATTTTGATATGTATAATTAAGGAACTGGTTTTTTTGACAATTGTTTTGGTTAAAATGGTAAATTTAACTATTATAAATAGGAATCCAAAGTATCAATTTTCACAAATCATAATAACACTGAAAAAAGTGGAAAATCTAAATTTCCACCATTACCAACCAATTCTACATTGGCAGTGAAGCACTGTTTTCCTTGTCAATTTCACAAATATTTCCGTACTTTATATATGAAAAAAACTGTTGAAAAATGCTGTGTGCTAAAATAAAATCGATAATTCCTTCATTCTAAGCTCAATTATCAGAAAGAAACAAATAGGACAGTTCACAATTAACATCTACTATCTCATCACTTCAAAAACTCACAATGAACTGACTACAGGCTATTTCGCAGATACTTCAAGTAATCATGTAATAAATTGTTTGAGCTTCATGCAATGTAAATGGTAATAATTACATCACAAAATATTGGTTAGTGGCTTAGAAAACAGCCAACTACGAATACCATTGGGACAGACAAAAGAAATATGAGAGTGAGACATCAGGTTCCCACTCTCACCATAGCTTCTTCCTTTTCTTATACTATCGCTTTCTCCTACATGCATGAGAAATTCTCATGCAGGCCACTTATTAAGTGGCTGGACTAAAGTTCAGTTAAAAATTACATAAAACTGTTACAATAAATGTTGTGTGAATTAATTACTTCATTTAATAAAATAATAGGTAATAAAACAATAGGTAAAATAATAAGGTAATAGGTAATTGTACAATAGGTAAAATTACATAAGACTAAGTTATGAAATTAATTACTCAAATAGCACAAATTTTAAATCAATTATCAAATATTTTACTAAACAAAAATCATTTTTTTACGTGTCCTTTTTACACTACAGATAGGATACTTACAATTGGTGAAGCGATTTCTTCCATACATTTATCACAACCCATAGTATCAACTGGAGCATCTGCAGATTTTCGCATTTCTCGGATATTATTTAAAGCCTCTATCCAATTTTCCGGTACCCATTTTTCTTTTTTTGCTTCTGATTGTGTATTATTTTCCATTACTTCATGTTCATTTGCAATTTTGATGTGACTCCTTTTCAGCTTTCTAGGCATTTTATATGACTGAATACACAAACTACGTGCTGTAATTAAAACAAATATTAATAAATATGAGTGCATTAAATAATAATAATGTTACTTAACTTAATAACAATAATATAATATCTCTACAGTCTATATAAAATCAGGTTTATAGGTTAGTTTTGTCACTATTAAAAAATGTTTTTGTTTATAAGCACACGTGATCATGCATTTTTCAAATATTTCTTGTTTACCATTTCAAGGGTATTTAGATTTCTTATTTTTCAGTTGCGAAACTTATGGACATAGATAAGCTGTGTATGACTTTTTATCAATAATCGATTTAAGGTGAATTTTTTAATATAATAAATAGTTCTCATTTTATTTCATTTCACGTTACTATTTTTAAGTTTTCTTTATTAGGTTTAAGTATTTGTAAATTAATAAACAAAATTTATTCTGTAAATAACAAAATACCAAATGATATAGCTAATGGCAAAGGTAATACCTATTAGTTGATACCATTAGTAAACATTTTACTCTTTCCATTGTCTGAGAGGTATTAAATGATTTAAAATCAAAATGATTGTTGATTCAACGTTATACCATAATGATAAACTTAAAAAAAAATTTTGGGTTATTCATCAAAAGTCTATTGATTTAATTAATTCAAAATTTATAATGAAACATTACATAAAATATTAACGTTTTATACTACATCAAAAATTGGTGCTAATGTAAACTTACAAAAATAACCATAGATAATTCACTGGTTGTAACTATAATCATATTCTAATTCAAGTGTAATATTTTTTTTATTTCTAAAATTTCTAAAATAAGTACATAATTTTAAAAAAATATCTCGACACCTCTGTACTCTGTACTCTCTTTGATATTCATAGAACATCTTATTAGATAATACTGGAAAATAATATTGCAGTGTTGGTAAAGTTATTTAGTTAATCTATGACCTCTTTTTTCTATTTCTCAATCTATGACTACTGCATTATTTTATGTTTTATAATAGAATGGTGGTAACATTGACTAAGGTCAAAAGTAACTGGTTACTTTGGTAAAATAAAACCCAACTTGTATACAATAGAAAAAACTGAAATGTAAATTTTAAAGTTACTTTTTAATTTTCGGATATAATTTTTAAAATTCATATCGTAAGTAAAACAGATTAATGTTTCAAATAAGCTGTTACTATTTTAAAAGTACAAGTTTTGGGAAAAGTAATAGTAAAGACTTCAGAAAACATTGATACTTTTAACCTAACTATGCCATTTTTTCTGTCATTTTTAGAGGTTATTTTGAACTATAATTGAATGAATACAGGTTTTATTAAAGTATAATCGCCGTATTGTTTCAATTTTTATATTATAACAATACAATAACAATAACAATAAAGGGTACTGAGGCTTGCTGTATTGTAAACTGTATAATATCACGTTAATAGCCTAAAAATGGGTCTAGTTCTGTGCAAATAGGATTCTATCAAGTATTAATAAACAAATACGATATTTTTGATTTTTCGGGACTTTTACAAAAGTAATAATTTTAACATTTTTTAAATTGGTTTATATTATTTTGTTAAAAGATAGTAACCCCTGAAAGATTACATTTATTACAATTTTTAGACATTTTTTACAGAAATAAATTGTAATGTCATTAATGTTTATTTTCATGAATCATGAAAGTATTTAGATACTTATTTACTCCACGAAAGTTACCCATAAAGGTACTGCTCATGAGTGTTATCACTTTATAGTAAATCATTTATTATGTTGACAGTTCTTGTTACAAAAACATTGTTAAAAAAATGGCTGCCGTTATTTGTGAAGTTTGTGATATGCTTTTTTTGAGTTAAACACCCAACAACTGAGTCGTATTAGGCCTGAAGTAACTTAAACTCCCAACAACTTAGTTGAGTTAGGTCTGAAGTTCTTTTTTTTTTAAAAAAAACATATTCTTTTCATTATTTAATTAATCATTTTCCTGAAGAAAAACATGTATCCTACTTTTGCATGATAATTATTTTGAGGTTATGTTTGTCACTTTTACTTATTTTTTTAACTTCCCATTATTTCTGAACTTTTATATTTTGTAATGTTAATATTTGGCATAAAATAAAGCGTTTTGGAGCTTATTTAAACCAAAATTTAAAAAGTTTCGAAAACTCAGTTTTACAAAAAAAAGCATTTTTTTTTGCTGTTAATAGGCTAATATAATAATGTAAACGTTTTCAACAAGTAGTTTCAAAACTGCTAAACATTAATAACATAATATCTTCTAGGGAAATAAAGTAAAAAAACAAAATATTTTAGGCTAGGAAAATTTATACTACTGATATTTTTGAACTTTATCATAATATTAGATTAATACTAGAGGAAGGATATAACTCTTGACACTGTAATCAAAGTACCTATTGTTCAGTACTAAAAGGTTAATTAGTAAGTTTAATGTGCCTTTTTAAGTCCAGCCTAGGGTGCTTAGATTAAGTTTAAATATTTGTTAGTTGAGTAAAACAACAGTACCAGCAAAATTGACCTATAAATAAGTTTGCCATATGTCCTGGTTTCGCTCTGATAGTCATGGTTTTGGGCTTTAGATCTTTTGTTCTGTTGTTCTGGCCAAATTTTTTTATGCCCTCAGTCAGTAGTTAAATTTATATGGTCAAATTTATATTTCATTGCAGTAAAATATTAAAGGTAGTAACAACAGTAAGTTTATATTAAAAACTGATCTAAAATCCTAATTTTGGTGCTGATACCTAAGATTAAATTCAGCCAGCAGTAATTGGTAATAATATGAACAAGTGATTTAAAACGTAATATATTATTTCTGTTGGCAGTTAACAGCTGATCATCAAATCAAAATATCGGCACTTGTGTAAAGTGGAAAGAAAAAATGTAATTAATGAATTAGTTAATATTTGATGAGAAGAAAAAGAAAGTTTAAATGCAAGAGTCAACTTCAAGAGCCTTGATGTTCTGCAAGGTTCTGTCTTGTTCAGATTTATATGAAAATTCACTTAAAAAAAATCATTCTAGGGAAAATTTTGAATGATTTAAAAGTTAGGTGAATTCCCCTATAGAAAATTAATTGAACACTTTATTTTATTATTCAGTTTAAAATTAATTAACAAATAGTTAAAAAAACTTTTTTTTAAGAGTTTTTACAAAAAAATATGCTTTTGTAATAATTAATTTCAAAAAATTCATAGGAGAAACTACCAGCCCATTTTGCTTCTTGGAGTGTAGCTTGACTGCCCCTTTCTCTCCATGTTAATGCTCTTAACCCAGTTTCATTCTTTGGAAATATGGCAAGTCTACCTATAAGAAGTCTATACTTAAATAGTTATTAAGAATTAAATAATTCTATTTTAATTAAAATATTTAAGAATTGAAAGTTTTGAATACTGTGTAAAAAGTATTTAATGCAGCTAAATTTAACTAGTAATTATATTTAAATTAAATTTATAGTTGATCAATTATTCTAGAACAATAACTAATTATTACGAGGTGCTACCCAAAAGTTAAGGGAATTTTTCCATAAAAATAAAATTGCTTACCATAGTTTCCACTGTCTTCTTCAAAGTCCTCTTGGGCATGGATATAGCGATCTCAGTATTTTTCCATGATTTCATGCATCCCTGGAAGTTTGCAAGTGTAAGTGTTTGAAGCATTTCCTGTGATTCTGCCTTTTATCTCCTCGATTGTATCAAAAGGACTGCCTTTCAAATTTCAACTTTATTTTTAGTGAACAGAAAAAGTCATGTGGTCTGATGTCAGGTGAATAAGGTGGGTGGAGAATCACTATCTTATTTTTGGAATCCAAAAATAACAAATAGAACAAGTAGCAATATATGTGCAGATACTTTGTCATGGTGGAGAACCCAGCTCTTTTTCTTCCACTGTTCTGAATATTTGTACCTAATTCTCTCAAGTAGCTGTTTCAAAACTTCACAATTAAACTTTCCATTGAGTTTGACTAGGTAGGACAAATTCCTTGTGCATATTGTCTTTGATGTCAAAAAAAAACATGGACTTCACATTTTTGTGAACTTGACTTTTTTTTTTTTGTCTGTGGTGAAGATGGTGACTTCCACTGTGACAATTGCTGCTTAGTTTCCGGGTCATAACCATAAACTTTGCTGCAATTTTCAATTCAATGCAGACAGCTGTGAAATGGTCTTTTTGATCGCTGCTCTGCTGAATTTTGCAGCAATGTGTCTTGTGCCCAAATTATGTGACAAGATGTCTTGCATGGACCTGTATGACATACCTATGATCACACAAAACTAAATCCTCTCACACTTTTGCGATTTTTTTTCTAGTATTGTGCTTGTTGGCGGTCATCTTGAACATTCGTCATCATCGGCAGATGTCCGTCTATCCATAAAGCATTTGTACCACAACAAAATTTTACTTTGACTCCATAGCATTGTCACCAAATACTTCTACAAGTTAGTGGTAGGTTTCTGCAGTTTCTTAAGTTTGAAGCAAAATTTGATGCAAGTTCTTTACTCCTTAAAATCTACTATTTACACTTGTTTGAAAATCACCACAACAATAAAACATGTTATACAAACAGATGACATTAAAAAACACGGCCTCTTATTGTCATAGCTGTTGGCACACTAATTCACAAATAGTACTGTTCATCCATTCTACTGGCAGTAAATCATCCCATAAACGGTTGTGTGTGGAATTCAAATTCCCTGAACTTGTGGGTAGCATCTTGTACTTGGACATATGATTTGTAGGTTATTTGCTAATAAAATATAACCTCGGGAAGTTTAATATTTAGATCTCAAACTGTAGAAAACTGAACGGAGAACAGAGTTGCTAAGTAATGTTATAAGGAAAAAAAATCATTTTATTTTCTAAGAACAAACAATAGTGTTTTACAACTGCAGTATTATTTTATGATAAGGCCTTCATATTCTATAATAGCATTATTGCCAATGTATCTTTATGTTTCAGTTTGAGATGAAGCCAGCAAGCATAAAGAAAGAATCTCCTTCGGGTTTGGCAACTTCTGAAGCTCTCAGTAAGCTTTATGAAGATATACAAAATACCTTAATTCAACATCAGACCAGTCAGAAATCAAGGTTAGTCTAACACATTTCATAACTCAGTTCTTAAAACACTCTATGAAAACTTTTAATAATTAATATAAATTTAAAAACAATATGTTAGCATGACCACCATTATCCAAGTATTATTTTTTGAAAGTATATGTTTTCTTTATATTATAGTGAAACTCAAAACTAGTTGCTGTAGCACTTTTTGAAAATTATTATATCAGATAAAATATAAGATTTTACTACATAAACTATACTTTAACATTTATATAGTCACTGTTTATAATACTGTAATAGCAATTCTATTACTTAAAAAAAAATAGTTTACACAAATATTTATAACCAACAATTTTGTTCACATATACTGTTTCTTATTCCTGTTATGTCACTATATTAAAAAAAATATTTAGTGCAGTTAGCGAGTTTGCCATCACAAGCAACACACAAGCCCAATTGGAAATCACGTTTTTGCATTACTTATTTTAGTTTTCGAAGATTCTTGTAGTATCTTTCTCACCATAAGACTTTCATACAAAACCGTGTTAGGTTAAGTCATTTTTTTAAAGTTTCTATTGTTTTCATTGAAATTGTTTGTTTTTAATGGTAAAAGTAAAAAATTGATGCCATAGTGTTTTTTGTAAATTGATTTTTCTATGTTATAACTTGTAATAACAACTTTATCCTGAATGAAGAAGTAAAGTAGTTGAAAATTATAAATTCATGGTAATTGTGTATTAATTAGCAGTTACAAGCAATGTTTTCCCCGTTTTTTAATTGTTAATTTTATTTTTATTGAATTTTTTTTGCTTTTCAATAATAGAATGGCATGTTAAAAGAGTTGGTACAACAAAATAATAAAAGTTATAAGGAGAGAATCTTATCTCCTTACGTGAAGTGCATATTATGGTATGGTATGTTATGTTGTTATGGTATGTTAGTTTATGGTGTGGTGCATGTTATGGTCACTAATACTGTCAAAAACATTAATTTGTAGTACACCTGGTTGAATAAATTTGTCATTCATTTTCGTTTACTATCGACAGATTAACATGTTTAGTAAGTTAGAGAACAAGAAAAAGTGATCAGATTTCTTTATTTCCAAACATACACTATTTTAATTTTTTTTAGTATTTAAATATTTAGAATGTTTTCAAACATTTTTTAACCTGTTGACAAGGAACTCGTATGACTGTTGAATCGATTGACTTATATGTTAAATTGTGTTATTGTAAATAGTACAAGAGTGTTTATCTTTCAATATTAACATTCATGTACTCTTTCCAAATTGTCGACATTATTTGAATTGTTTCTGTCTCATTCCACCAGAAGATAGAATTATTTTATTTTTGATTATCAATGATTGTTTATGGTAGCAATTAGGATCAGCTGCTATAAAATAAGTCATGTCCAGTCACAGTGTTTTGTTTTGTCTAGAAAGTAGTTTTATCATTTATTACAAATTATTTACTATGGAAGACTGTTTGAAAATGTTGGATAACAGAATTCATGAGTACCTCATGAATGGTGAAAGTGATTGTGATTCTGACAAAGTGAAAGTTTTAGCGAAAATGACTTCACATTAGTGGATGAAGATATGGATTTCATTTTTTCAGTATTATTTTTTCCTTGAAGTCTAGTTTTACTCTAATTTAATCATTTTAGTAAAAATATATATTAAAAAATTACTTTTTGAGGCACATTATGTCGCAAGAGATTCACCAGTCAAAATATTAATGGATAAAACAAAAATAGTGATCATTTGCTCCCTCACCTATGAAAGAAAATTTCACCCATAAAAGATTTAACTAAATAATTTTGAAATTACTGGCACCTTTCTTACTTATTTTCTTGTTTGGAGATATTATTTTATGCAATTTTTTTCAAAATATTTTTTGTGTACTTGCTGGAAATATCACGATACATTACTGAATACTATGTGAGTAGGTACCAAATTCTCCTGGAACATCTCTTTTTAAAAATATTTTTGATATATTTGGGTTTTTAATATAGAATATGCAAACAAATACCAATTATGAGTGAATCTCTTAGAAACTGTTGTTAGCTTTTTGATTTTAGAAGTAAGCCTAATGGTATTTGTATTTTGGTGCAGTTGGCGAGTGTACTTAAAAGATGCTCTACACCCTTCGAGCAAACACTCTTTGGTCTCTTGGACGTCTGCTTTGGCTATGACCATCTGTGGCCTGCTGCTCATCGTAGTCTCTGTTTTCTATGAAGGGTCCTTGTAAGTATAATATAACCTAAATATAAAATTGTATGAAAACAAAATAAATTATTCTTCTTTGTTAATCTTTTTCTTCTTTTCTTTTCACCCTCTTTGGGGTATGCTGAATTAATCATTTCTTGCACGCTGTACTTTTCTTTGTTCCCAGTAGCTCTTCATTCTTTCTGATCTTCTTTTCCTCTCCTCTTCTGAAATGATAGGTTTAGGTTTTATTTTGGTTTTATCTTGGAATCTTATTCTTTCGTCTGGTAATTATCTTAGCAGTTTGGTCAAGCAGTGAATTTTCTGTAATTTTTAATTCTATTAGGTCTTTTTCAATTTCTTTAAACCAGTTCGGTTTTGTTTTACGATTATGGAAAAAATCAAACACTTGTTTCGTTAATCTATTAGAATTCATTCTAAGAAGATGGCCGTAAAAATTTATTCTCCTTTTTCTCATAGTATCTGACAGTTTTTCAATTTTCTTGTAGAGAGCTTCATTTCTTATATATACTACCTTATTATCCTGAAATTTTGTTCCTATAATTTTTCTTAAGATTTTCCTTTCCGTTATTTCAAGCTTTTCTATCTGGCCTATGCGATTCATGGTTAATGTTTCTACTGTGTACAGTGCTTCCGGCTTAATCACTGTTTTATAATGTTTAATTTTGGACCCCCATGAAAGGGATTTCTTATTGTATGTTCTTTCGTCAATTGGAAGGCCAATTCAAGTTTGTATTTCCTGGATTCCATTGCCTTGCCTTCATCTGCATTCCAACTAATCCATTCACCAAGATATTTGAACTCTTACAATTTCTATTTTCTGTTCTTGGAATTTAAGGTATTTATTTGGGTATTTGTTGTTTGTCATGATTTTGGTCTTTTCAAAAGATATGTTTAGACCTATTTTATCTGCTTGTTTCTTTAATTCAAGAATCTGCTCCCTTGCTTCCTCCATTGTTTCAGCAAACAAGGCCATATCATCTGCAAATGCAATACAGCTAATTCTGAGATTCTTCTTTTTGTAACCCAATCCTATTCCACTTTTTATATTTTTCTTCCATTCCCTGACTACTTTCTCAAGTGCACAATTAAACAATAAAGGGGAGAGCCCATCCCCCTGCCTGACTCCCGTTTTTACTTCAAATGAATTCGATAGTTCACCCATAAATTTAACTTTCGAAACTGTATTAGTTATAGTTGCTTTTATGATATTAGTTGTTTTCTTATCCAAACTTAGTTCTTCTAGTACGGATATAAGAGATTCTCTATCAATGGAATCGTAGGCCTTTTTAAAATCAATAAAAGTAATTACATAGTTAATCCTTTTCTTCTTCTTTTCGTTTCACCCTCTTTGGGGTACGCTGAATCAATCATTTCTTGCGCGCTGTACTTTTCTTTGTTCCCAGTAGCTCTTCATTCTTTCCGATCTTCTTTTCCTCTCATCTTCCGAAATGACAGGTTTAGGTCTTATTTTGGTTTTATCTTGGAATCTTATTCTTTCGTCCTTGGTACTTATCTTAGCAGTTTGGTCAAGCAGTGAATTTTCTGTAATTTTTAATTCTATTAGGTCTTTTTCAATTTCTTTAAACCAGTTCGGTTTTGTTTTACGATTATGGAAAAAATCAAAAAAAATCACATCACACATTTCCATGAATAATGAAAGTTATATTTTGAGTGACCCAAAGGTCACAGTGATACAACCAAGATTGTAAATCCTGGAGGTAGCTCTTCCGCTCTCTCCGCCGTTGGGAAATTCATTTCCTCGTCCGCCATTGAGACCGTTGGCCGGTTTTCACCTAGTAACCCTAGGCAGGGGCTCTATCACAGGGTGCTACCATCCGAAGCAAGATGGACCCTGGTTTTTTTACGAGGTTGTTACTCCTCCCCCTCCACACTTCCCCATCTTTCAAAGACAGGCCCGGGCTTGGGACCGGCTTGCGGCGTTGTTAGTTAATCCTTTTATTAACAACATTTGCAAAAAACTTGTTTGAGTTTTGAGGCTATCTTCCTTGTTAAAATGAAAATTACATTTTATGAATTTATAATAGGAAACATTATTTTTTTCATTAATTGTTAAAATGTACATTATATAAAATATATATAATTATAAGAAAAATTCAGCTTAGTTACTGTCTCTTATAGCCTTTTCTTTTTTTTTAATTGGCCCAACCCCAGACACGTTACTTTTAAAAAGAAGAACTACAAATGCACTCTTTCCTGTTAGGAGCCAGCCTGAAATTAAAATTTTGTTGAAAATATTCAAAACATATTTTATATTTTTAGCTGAAGACGATGTAACACACATTTTATTTATGTTTGTTAAATACTGAGAGAATATTAAAAAGGTAACGACTAAAAAAAAAAAGTCTGTTGTTACTGACAGTGATATAACAAACTACTAAGCACTTCCAGAAATTTAAACTTAGTGTGGTCAATGATGTCGTTTTATAAACATCTGAAGTTTATCTCTGTAATGAAATATTGTGAGGTAAATAAATATATTACATTATATAGATCCTGTAATGCTAGGTAGGCTAGGACAATTCACACTATATTTGTTTATCTCTACTTTCAAGGGTTTTTGGAACTTTGGCCTATACAGTCAGTCATTGTAGATCAGTGGTGTAATGCAGTTTTTGGAATTCCTACACAAAGTGATTAATGCATTTAAAATAATTTTATTTATGTTTAGAGGCAGCTGACAAAAGTACTGTAATGTGTTGCTGTGTGTACTTAATACAAACAAATTGTAAACAACTTAATTGAGTATTCACGAATGTTAAAATGTTTTTAATTAACCATTTCACAAATAATTAAACATCACAAATGTTAAGTGATTATTGTATGTTTAAGTTATAACTAGAAAGCAATGATACAATTTCAAATATGGAATATTCAAGATATTCTTAGTAATTGCTGAAATTGTGTGTACCTTATTTACTTAATTTTGTTATTGCTGTGTATTCCTGTCAGTGTTCATGTCTGATCTAAGATCGATCACATTTGCCTGATATTAGACGGATCATTGCCTTAGGTATACTGTTTTAGATAGGCTATTAAATGTAGTAAATTAATATTTTAGATAAATTTCACAGTGCTTTATACTCGGAAAGAAACAGAGATTATGATTTATGTACTATGTAGTATGGGAACATGTGATTTGGGTTTAATCTGGGCGTAATCGATGAGTCAATGATACATAATCAATATTGCAAGTTATGAACATCTGTTATGTGATAATTTTCATTAATTTATTGCGACTGTAATTTTCTGAAATTTTCTTAACTGTTTTTAATTTTTCTGTTGCATAGAGTAAACTGTGTTCAATAAAGTAGTGCTAAAATTAAGTTTATTAAACAGAACAAATGTTCTTGTACAGAAAGTTAGATTTTAAAACAAAATCGCAGTGTTACTTTCTGAACCACCACAAATATTTCTACCATATATTGAAGGAAATTAATATTAAAAAAAAACTACTGATATCATTAATAATTTTACCAAATCTCCATAACACATATATAAAAATATAATCTTAGATATGTGGTTCCATTATATCCTTGATAGCATTTTTGGGGCCTCATTCTTTTTATTTCAGTTAGAAATCATTTTCACAACAATTTATTGTTAAAATGAGTTTTACTGTAAATATCAATAAAAAATATAGTGTAAGTTTCTGAACTATATTTACAATGACCTATTAATTAGATTACAAGACGATGAAGAATTGTTCTTAGAGATGATGCAGCAAGAGAAATGGTTTTGCTTACTACCACAGTTAAAAGAATATTAACTTTGCAGATACAACTATTTGGCGCTTCACGGAACGATTGTGTTGCTGTTGGTAGTACTAAATCTGTTTGCAGTTGTATGGGACACGAAGCTACGCTATAAAGAGATACCCAACAAAGTTACAGAAATTTTATCGTATCTTGACAGTAAGTAATATAGAGTTTTTTTGGGTGTAGTAAAAGTAAAATAAGTTTATCTAATTATAATATACCCAGAGATTTTTGTTAAATTTACTAATTATATGTGTGGTAGTTTTATGGTGAAATAATTCATATTTTATCAAACAAGTGAATGGTGAGTTTAATGCAATTAAAAGTAATCTTAACAGTCTAGGTTACTTTTTTAATAAATTAAGAAAAGTGATTTTTGTGGTTTATGTTTATAACTAAGAACTACTAATTTCTTAAGCTACAATAAGTGTGGCAAATAATCTTGTTAAAACAAAAACTTTAAATGGAACGTATGAAATTAGAAACGGGTTTTACAGTATAAAAGGTGAATAACATTAATTGGCAATACATTGAGAAACAAAAAACCTCTAAATATAAGAATAAATGAACTTAAAAAGAGCATGCGATTAGGTCTAGTAAATAAATCACAAATAACTAACATATAATATGGTTTAAAAAACATAAATTCGATTCGAAGAGCCAAAATGGCTTTTATAAGAAAAATTATTTAAGCCTTATTTATAAAAATAACAGATAACTCTCTCAGCCAAACCTGTGTAGAAGTAAGGCTATCCCTTATTAAAAATGAACTTAAATTTGAAAATAAAAATAGTTAACCATCTTAAACATAGTTTAAGGTTTTTAAAGGTTGAAGTTTTAATGGTTATAAAAGAAGGGGTTATTGCGAGATCCCAGGCTAGGAATTTAAGAGGAATTTAAGAAGAATTTAAGGAATTTAAGAGGCTAGGAATTTAAACAGATAGGGATGTTAGCATGAATGGACATGTAAGTGTTGTTTTGAACTCATCCTTGTTCTGATACGATATTTGTCAGCTATTATGTAGTTTTCATTTTTTATGACTTATGGTCACTTATGGCTGATTACATTTACTTTTGACTTCTAAGTATCAGCCTTGAATGTTTGTTACTTGTTTTTAGTTATAGTGTTTGAACATAGGTCTAGGCAAATACTTTCATTTTATAATGTTTTAGTTATTTTTTTTAAAGTTAGACAAATCATGTTTCATTGTAAGTGAAGTACATCTTAAACCAGGACAAAAACTCTTTTACATATGCATGTTTTATGGGACTTGCACTCAGAAAGGCTAATGCTGGCATTCAGATCATTGTGTTTAAACAGTTATCGAGCTGGCAGGAACAAGGACCGTTTTTCCAATTTATAACCTTAACAGTGTGTGTCAGATGTAGCCATAATCTCTAAGAAGTCTTGGAAGTGATTCCAACTTGCTATATGGATCAGGTTGCAACTTTGTTGCTTGATCTTCAAGGTCAGTTAACAAAGAAAGGTAACTGAAGTGCTTAGAACAGGTGGCTCATTAGACCAAGACAGTGACAGGGCAGGGGCTGGTTATTATAACTATACCACTGGAGGTATAGGTTATAAATACCTGCCTCTTCTAGAATGAATGTCGAACTACTGATGATAAATGCATCACTTGTGTTTCTTCTTCTTCCTCAAATTCTATCTAATTCGAGATTTGCCATACAAATCCTGATACACTCAGATACATGAGCCTACTCGTACTTTATTATTGAAATTTGAAGCTTAATAAACTCAGTAGGAATATCCCATGAAAATATAGTGATTCTCATTGTTGTATCTTTGGCAGATAAAATTACCAAATCAGCAGCACATATGAGGCTAGTGGAAGTGCCAAGATGCTCAATCTTGCAGTGCAAGCGCACACATGATGAGCCAATACCAATGAGCTCAGTAGATGTTCATTATAGGCTAAAGAGGTGAAACAAGAAGACAACACTGTGGCATCAAATCAGAGCCAAGTAGACTAATAGCGAACTGCTTATTCAAAACTGGAACTATTTTGTTTAATGTAAGTACAGCCACTGAAAGCAAAACAGAGCTGAGTGAAGTCAAGCAGTGTTGTTGGGATCTGCTTCGCTTTCAATGCCACACTGATGTTAAAATATTTGGTTTTAAATGTGTTGTCCGTTCTGCTGAACACAACTTTGTCTGCACTTGGTAGCCACCTGGCTATCCAAAAGCAATATCTAATTTTTCAGTGAGATCTAGAACTGACCACATTGTGATACAACAGTATTTACTTTGCTTCAAGTTGGCTGGTTTACTCAGTTGCCTTCTATGCAACAAAGATGAACATAATTTCTTGAGCACATCCTATTTAAATGTATATATGAAATACCTGCTAGGGATATTTTAAGGTCAGAGGTTATACAAATTGAGGATGATTTAATGAATAAACAAATATTTTCTAGGCACCTGTTGCAGTAGCGTATGATGGATATGAGGCTATCTGCTGCAAATAAGGTTGGATACTTGAAAAAAAAAAAAAAAAAAACTTATGAGCAAGAGTTTGACTATACATTTGTAACATGTAAATTTGTATACATATACAGTTGATGGCAAATATTCATTTAAAAAATAATAGTTAAGAAGTATTAAGTTCTTTTACGGAAGTTGTGCTTCATTAATGCATCCGAACTGTATGAAACTTGGCAGTTTTACTATTAACTCATACTTAGCAAAACTGAAATAGTAACTGCAAACATAAATATTTGTTTTTAAGTAGAATGAAACTGGAAAGGAGTCAGAATTAAAACAGTGTAATTCTTTTTGTATAAAAAACTGTAATGTTATTTATATATACCATTTTATGTTGTTCATTGTTGAAGAATCATTCATACCTAATGTATTTATTGTTAGATTGTAAAAATGAGTGTCATTGGAGGCCCGAGAACTACCCACATCTTTGTACACCGTATTCTCCTTGTATCACCCTACAGTGGACGTATAGAGATGGACGTCTAGTCAACCTACCTTGGGCGCTGCTTGTCAGAGGCGATACTGTGCTGATCAGGCCAGGACAACATGCACCAGGTCACTGCACGCCGTTTAATGTGAGTATACAAAAAATCCTATCTTAAAAAAAAACTGATTTTTGATACGCTCAAGAATTTGTATCTTTCAGTTTCAACCTTTCAGAAAATGGCCTAAAGACATTATTACTGTAAGGTATAACCAAAAATTACATGACCACTTCATATCTATTTGGAAACTATATTTACCAAGTTGTATTTACAGTGTTGTGTAATATTGATAAAAGTAATTGCAATAAATAATCTGGTCCCGAAGAGCCAAACATATTTATGATAATAGTAGTTGCAATAAATAATGTTTAGATAAAGGCTTAAGCTTCTCACAGACCTTATAAAACCTGTGTTTCAATATAGTAACCACAGTTAATCTAGTAATTTAAAAGTCATTTTCAGAGAAGCAAGTAGAATCATCTATCAACAATGCCAAGTTTATAACCAGAATTCTTATGTTCTATGAACATACCTTTAATTGAAGATCTTGTAGATGTTCAGGGCTGGCTAGTTGGGTTTCTGTGAGAACAAGTATAACACAGTGTTAATTAGCACACACAATGTTTAGAGTCACTTATATTCACAACAGTTTTGCTGTTTTTATAGTTTTACACTGAACTGGTAAACTTTACGTTATGTCCAAATTTATGTTATTTAGTGGTTATGTCTTTTATAAAGCAGGATTGAAGCATTATATTTGAATATAACTTAATTGATTGTTAAGGTCTTGTTTGGGGTTGGCTGTTAAATGAGCTGGTTGCAGTACCTTAGTTTCCCCACTAATAGAGAACAAATAAAGGATTCTGCGGTATTCTGATGTTTCAGACATAGACCAATTAGATTTAGTGGTATTCTAGCACATGCCAATAGTGCAATATGTGGTCGGTTACTCAGAGAGTACTGTTACGTGTTGTAAACAGATCTGGTATGCAAAAGGGTGATGTGCTCAGCAAGACGTATCAAGCAGCTTGTATAGCATATTCCCATTGGTCAACCAAATTTTTTATTTTGACTGGCCTGAAATCTTGATTGCGCGCCAATGATATATTAATTTAAACTAATGATTTGGTGATTGTTGTTCAGTATTATTTCAAGCCTTTTATATTTAATAAGAGAACACCAGTATAATCAGTATTTTGTGATGTAATATTATTAATATACAAATAAAATTATGTAAATATACATATTGGTGCTAAGCTATAAACAAATATGTGTGGATAATTAAAAATAAGTCATACATAATAATTGTGTAATATTAATTTTATAGTTGTATTATTAATACTGTTGAGCTTAAAAGAAATATTGATAAACTTTTATTTTTTCTAAAAATGAACCTTCTTTGTCTATTAGACAAGCATTTTTACTTGACTCTATTATGTATAAATATCAGTATATTTAATATATACACACATAAATATATATTTATATATATATATATATATATATATATATACACACACACACACACACACACACACACACACACACACACACACAGAAAAAACTTCAATTTTATCTCATATAAAATCTTCAACTGTATGCCTAATGAACTAAAAACATTTGAAGGAAAAATTAAGAATATAAAATAAAAAATTAAAAAAATGGATCTGTAATTACTGTAACACCGAGAACAAAATTATATTTTTCTTAAAACCAGTGTAAAATTTTGTGATTAAAATAAATATAGAAAAACAATATGCTTCAGCAATGCATCAAGCTATCTTCTGTATGGCGTAAATGACAATAGTTTTAAGCTAATTTTAGGCTAGACCTGTGCAAGGGTTATTTAAATCCCTTACAGATATGTGAATTTGTACAGATGTAACTTAAAACAAAGATAATTTATAAATAAGTTGTGATAACATGATATCAATCATAAATTTTGTAAATTTATATTATGTTACAATATTGTATAATTTATGAAAGAAAAAAATAATGGCAATAATAATAATAATTGTATATTATTCATTTTCTACAATTTTTAGAGTAAATGATTTACTGAACCTGCTTTAGAAAGCTTGAATGTTTTTTACAAGAAAACTGACATCTATTATTCATAAAATAAATATGAAAAATATGTTTAGACCAAAGACTGCCCAGAACTTAGAGATGGAGAAGTGTACAGCCCGCCTCCAACAGCCACAGCTCATGACAGTTTCACAGCTCCTGCAGCGAGAATACCTCTGCAAAACCAACCCTACTTGCTGAATGAAACACCATATATCAAGAACTTAAAGGCAGCATTGGATGAAGCTACTTCTAGGCCGATAACATATCATAACAGACAGAGATATTTATTGGCATCTTGCATAGAACAGATGTCATTGGCATTTATAACGGTGAGTTACTATATAGAGAGAAACAAATCTATTGTCATTCTTTAATTGATAGTTCCTGATGTCAGTCAAGAATATGTGGTAACTATCTAGAACAGTGTAACCTTGATATTTACAAAATTTCACTATTGGGCAGTTTTTAAGAGTGCCAGACATTTTTGACATACTCAGAAAAATTATTAATTTTAGGAGAAATACTTAGATATATTGGTTCATTCATGCTGTTCTTTATAATTACCTAACTGAATATATTAAAATGTAAACTGAAAAAATAAAATTGATAAACACAGTCAGGTTTTGTTTTTACTTTATCATTATATATGAAGTATAAAGAAAGTTTGTTGATCATGGAAAAAATCGATTTTGAAATTTATCCAAAATTTACACTACAAATTTTTTTGGGGAGTCCATATAACCCCCCCCACAAAAAAAAGAACTTATGAATTGCTACAGCACCAAATATTTTGGCTCAGGAGCTTTTTTTTAAAAATTGAATATATTTTCCATAATTTCTTGAATTCGGTACATCAACATTTTTTAGTGATTTTTGATAAAAAAAGGTTAGGTTATGGTTATGTTAGGTTAGGTAAGATTTTTTTTAGTTAGGTGAAATTTTTTAAATTTCAAATTCGAGTTATGACTTTCAAGTTATGATGTTTCACTGGTCTCTGACATGACGCCTATAAGTTCATTGTGTTCCCTTTATACTCCAGTGAGATTTGTGGTAAGCCCACCTTATTTAGGTAACTTCAAATGTGACTATGTCCAGTAATCATAGCAATTTTGTTGTTATTGTTATTTTAAGGTGATCATAGCAATGCCTTGTCTTAGTGACCTCCTTTTGAATGTCAAGTGCATGGTCTGGTCCCGAGAGAAGACAGTTTTTTAATTACTGGCCAGGGTATTGTCTCTATCATTCGACATGCTAATCAAAATTTAGTGTGTATTCACTGGACTTTCCAGGCTGATATTCATATTGGTTTTGATGAAGTGAATTTCCGGACAGAACTCACTTTTGTATATATCTGCCTATTAGCCTTTATAATGTTTTTAGAATAAATGAGGTAAGACTGATTGGCCCAAAGGATTTTGTATATGTGCGATCTGGGTGATCGTGCTTTGGAATAATTACCCTATTATGTTACTGACTTTCTATGCCTATGGTATGTAGCCAAATGCTATGCTAGCTATGAAGATCTTGATTAATAACCAAAATTTGAGCAAAGTTGGATGAACCAATTTTTTTCTTAATAATCTAATTTTCTGTTTCTTTTTGTTCAGATAGTTTCCAAATTTGATTTTTTAGAAACTTCACTAAATTGGAATGTTAGAAAAGTTTGTGTAATGTTTTGCCAACCATTTGTTCTGGTTAATGTTGTAATGCATAAATTTGTTATTATTTTATTGTCTTACAGTGATTTTGAGTTAATCATATGAGACCAACATTTGTTGAGCCGATTTTAAGAAATTTTGGCAGATTTCCGAGTTTATGGTTAATAGCTTGTAAACTGAATTTTTTTAAATGATGAAAAGCACTATTTAAATAATTTATTGATTGTAAGAAAGTTTCTTCTACGTTTTTGCAAAATTCATTTATTTTTTCAAACTTGTTTGTAGATTTGTGTACTGTGCGTCAGCATATTGCGTTACATCTATGTGAGCGATTGGGTTGGCTCAGGCACTCTGGTAGAAATGGTGCTACTGGCACCCATCACATCAGCTCTTCCTCTTCTGCCATTGGTGTTTCCCATAGCTTGGATATGTTTGAACGCTTATGGAAATGCACGTATAGCTGCTTTGCTGAAAATAACTTCTGCTTTTCAGGTATAGTTATATTTATTTTTATGTGTAATATGAAAAAAACAGTATTATAAATATGAAAGAAACAGGAAACAAGTTGCAAATCAAAAACAAATTTTTTTTTTGCTTGATCTTTATACTTTATGCTAGATAGATAACGGTAAAGGAAAAGCAACAGGAATAACTGCGGCTAGAACTAAAAACCTTAAAGTGCACAGTTCAGATACACAGCAGACTAACCGGTGCTTTTATGAAATTGATTACCTATGCATGCTAATTTTATAATTTGGCAAGTGTGTACGAGGGTTGTTCAGAAAGTAAAGAACGTTTTGATCTGATGAGCCGCTCGGTTCTCCCACTGCTTCCGCGATCGTCATGTCATTGATCTTCCCATTCCTTCATGCCAGGATATTCATGGTAATAAAAATTCTAGTCAGTGGACTGGCATCATTCCTGATCCCCACCTAAACCAAAAAAGCCAAACAGATTCTTAGTGCCAAGAAGGTTATGACTGTTGTGTTTTGGGATTGAAAGGGTATCCTACTCATCGACTATGTGGAGGGGGAGACCATAAATGCAGCCGGTTACTGTGAGATCCTTTACCAGCTGTGACGCACATCATTCAAAACAAATTATGTTGATTTTTGTTATGCGGTACTGTGCTTCTTTATAATAACACACTATGTACTATGATAACACACTTTTGAATGGTAACTATGTAAAAAAATAGCTAAAGTATCAAATGTGTTGAAAAGTAAGTTCTGTTTTCATTACTTTAATAAAAATTATCTAGAGAACAAATGTTTTTTACTTTCTAAACAACCCTCATATATATGTTAATATTTTTCTGTAAAATATGTTATTTTATATTAATCACAGTTGTATTTCAAACTCTTCTAAGGACATTCTAATAAATTTCTCAGGACTGCTTTATGCGTCAACTACTTTACACGTCAATCAGGTGAATACCGTTTTTGTTTGTTTTGTCTGTTAATTATTACTTGGATTATAATGTGTGTAAGATTTGAATTATGCAATAACAATAAAACTTTTTTGTTTCAGAACATAGTGGATGATCCATTTGATGACACAGATCTGGGAGAGAAACAAGTTACAGTAGTTCACCTGACTTGGAGACAAGTAAAACAGTTCTTTGTTAAGATCCTTACAGGTCGACACCATGACTTGTCTAGGTCTGCCAACATCCTGCACGTACTTGGTTCTGTTTCAGTGAGTGTTACCTGCAGTCATGATTTTTTAAATTTTATCTAGCAACTAACAATAAATTATCAATTTAAAAAAGTATGTTTTCTTACAAAAATTTTAAACGCAAAACTGTGAACGCAAGGCTGTGAATGTGATGTCTGACTACCATTATTTCGTAAAGTACAGGGCTTATAAATTAAATTGGCTATAATAATATATTAATGAAAATATCATAAATAATTAGTTTTTATCAGAATTCTGAATATACAAAAATTAAATCTTATTTGTAAGGATTCACAAAATGACAGTACATACAGTAGAGTCTTGCTAATGCGACAGTAATAAACAGGAATATGTCAGATCATCAAACTTGACGCAAAAAGTTTGTAATTGTTTTTTGTTTACAAACTGTTTGACATTTTCTCGCCACTATATCTTGCAATCTGATGAAAAGTAAAATATCTTTTATCTTTCAGAAAACAGCAAATAATATATATATATATGTGTGAAATGTTATGAAACACACACAAGCAGAATGCACTCTGAACATCAACTCTTCCACGAATCTGAATTGATACTAAAAGACGGAAATGAACGAACAGAGCAGGTATAAGGGTGGCCGACCCCTCTCTTTCTTTTGAAGAGAATGTAAGTCATTGGCTGGGCGCGCAAGTGTGTAGGCATAAAGGCCTGACGTGAATTGATGTGCAGGCATTGTACATTTAGTTTTGCTATACATCTTTTAAATTGCCTGAAATATTGTTTTTTGAGGCTAGGTCAGATTAAAGGGAAGGTCGGATTAGCGAAGGTTGGATAAACGGGACTCTGCATGAAATCTAGTACAAACAGTGAAAGTAATAATGATAGCTGACTTTTTGTTATTAACTAAACAAAAATACAATTTAAAAAAAAGTTCATATTTTCTTGCAGAAATTTTTTTTTTTTTTGTGTGTTTAACGTCCGACTATTGTGCACACTTGGGCTATGCAGAAATTTTAAACGCATGCTGCCTCAACTAATTTTATTTAATACTCTGTGAATGGTTGAATGCCTGACTACTGTTATTTCGTAAAGTATGGGGCTTATCAATTAAATTAAATTTAATCAATCAAAAGTGATCCGCATAATCTCAAAATTGCTACTGCGTGAAAGTAGGTAACTTGTTTTTTGATTGTTAAAACGATAGAAAAACCTTTATTAAATAAAAAATATATACTCAGTGCACTGACACTGGTGTTAGATGGTGAACTTAACACAAAAGAGTTATATATATATATATATATATATATATATATATATATATATATATATTATGTCTTCTAAGTAAGCAAAATCTATTGACCATTAGCGTCATTAACACAGTTTTCAAATATTTAACAGTACAAAGCAAAGTAAAAGCTTTAAAACTTTAATCTGATTAATAATTAATTCTTTACTAAAAATTAAATTTAAACAAAATTTCCTGCTACAAAATATTTCATAATTTATTATATTTAAAGATTGTAAATAAAAATACTGTAGGAGTGCACGTGTGCCCAGAGCTAAGTGTAAATGAAGCTGAGACCATGATAGGGCACTAAACCAAAGATTTTAGAATGTATGTCATAGAAAAAAAAATGTATAATGGCTATGTAGGTATATGAGATGAATCGATATCGATTGGTATGAAATAAGTAAGTAAATGCTGGAAAGACATGAGCCCTCAACATTCAAGAAACCTTCAATAACATTAGAAATTCACCAATAATGAATCACACAATTTACAGTAAATAATTTTATTTTTATGGGAAAATTCCCCAACTTTTGGGTAGCATCTTGTATGTTTTAAACAAAATCAATAATGATCTACTTGATTGTGGTAGAAAATAGACTTACAGTGATATAACAGTTAACCTGGACATCGGTCATATCGGACAATAGTCTGATTCATGGAATGAAAAATGACCCGTATAACGGTTTAGTTTTGGAAAGGCTGAATGATAATTACAAATAAATGGTAAGGGTGTAGGTTTTTTCAATTTTTCTGTAATTTTTTTACTAAAATAATTTATTACATGCACAAAAATAATAATTCAAAATGTAAAAGCACAAAAAGCATGGGAAATATGATAATTTTTTTTTTGTGTTTAACATCCGACTATTGTGCACACTTGGGCTAATGCAGATAATGGGATCATTTATTGCATATGAAAATGCCAAGCCCTGGCTGGGAATTGAACCCGGGTCCTCGGGGTGAAAGTCCAGTACGCTGTCAACTAGGCCACTGAGGGGGTTCAGAAATATGATAAAAATCAAAAATAAAAATCACTCACATAACCTCAAAACTGCTACAGCCCGAAAATACGTAACATGTTTTTTGATCGTTAAAGCAATAATAAAATCTTCATTTAAAAAAAAAAAATATACTCAATGACTTAACTGAAACTGTTGGTAGGTGGTGAACCTAACACAAAAAAGGCAAATTGTGAATAACGGACGCAATTTTAACAATGTTTTCGTTACGAGAACGAACCAGGGAAAAAGGAATAAACCTTAACATTTAGTAATGCCTGTTAGAATGTGTAACGCGCATGAACAGTAAGTACATATAGTTAATAATAACGTGCATAACCGGTAAATCCGTGTATGAAATTTATTATGTTTAATGCAGTATAAACAGCAATGACACCACAATACAGTTCTGTAAAAATGGCCTAAAATCATAAGCAATTTAAAAAAAAATATTTTCCACAGGTGAATACATATTAATTAGATAATAAGGTATGAAATAAAAAAAAAATTCAAAAATCACTAATTTGAAAAAAAAACAACCTACACTTCATAAATACCCATTGTGCTGTGCTACAGAAATAAACATTGTGCGAACACAAACAAGCCTTTGATTTTGTTTGGTTTTTGTAGGACAATAACTTCTATGATATTTCTTAGTCATGTCTTCTTAGAATTTCCATTGCTATTCCCTCTTCTGTCATTGTATCTAATTTTACTTTGTGTGTCAACTTGTTTACTGTGTTGAATTTGTTGGCATGTTAAAAAAAAATTAAACAGTTATAATATTTTCGTGTTACTTACTTTTTTTTGTAAGTAAAAGCAATGTTTGTAACATTGATTTTTAAATTTAACAAAATGTTAAGTGTCTTTGTGTGTAAGTTTCAAATTGTTTAAATCCTGTTTTCAATTTTTGAACAAATTAAAATGTTTTCCTAAAGTCTATTGTAAACATTGACTCACACAGCAGTCTGCTCAGATAACAGTCTTAGTTCTGGAACAAATTAAGACCGTTAACAGGGGTACTGCTGTACACACATTTAAGTATATGTGGTTTGGAGAACCGTGTGTAGATGATGTTGGGAGATAGTGTGTCGGCCATTGATCAGACCCTGAAATTCTTACATTGTCTGGATTTGTTTAATAAAATTTAATTTAAAATAATATTACAGGGCCTCTTTACAGCCTTGCAAAAAGTTGTATATATGTGGCTATATTTATTTATCTTAAATTATTGATTTTTGTTTTAGTTTTTTGTTGTTTTAATTATATATTATTGTTAAGTAGTTTTAGAAAAAGTATTTAGAGTTGTTGTCTTTTGTTTTAATTATTGTTATTTCTTGGTTTTGTGATGTTCCTAAATTTTACTTATGTTATTTACTCATTTCCAAAATCTTAATATTGCGCCTCGGCAATGATAACCTTAACAGTTTTTCGCCAGAAAAAAATTAGGTAGGAAATGTTCCAAAGATTCCTCATCTTCATTGCATAGAAGGCAATTGGGTGAGTCCGCCAAGTTGAAGCTATGAAAGTAGTGGTATGCCACAATATAGCCAGTTCTAGCTCATGTTACAAAATTGTGGCTTTTGGAAGACCCCAGTATAACTCTAGCAGCAATACATAGCAAAATCTACTTACATATTTCAATACTTCTTAAAACATTTTATGTTTTTGAAAATCTGATTTTACCATCATAATCAGTATGCAAATTTATATAAAATTGTATTTGAACTTTTACTGACATTGTGGAATTTAATACCACAACAGAGTTTATGTAGAAATTTTTCGACATACTTGAGAACATATATTTTTGAAAATTTGTTTCTAACACATTGTTAAAATAGTTGTGTGCTGTAATTTTCTTTTCTTTATGCAGCATATTTTTATATTATGTGGAGGATGGTTACAGGCACTATGCTGTGTTGACAAGAAAGGCATCCTATCCTGGCCTAATCCTACAGCAGAGAAGGTGTTTTTCTTGCGCAATGCTCAGGACCCATCTCCTTCACCCAGGTAAGAGGACTGTTAATCTGATGCTAAGTAAGCTTTTGTTCATTTAATTTTGTTCTTTAGGCAGCAAAATATTTTTGTTTACAGCGAAATGAGTTTGGATCATCAAAGTGAGAACGGAGACGTGTTTGAAATCCCAAACGACAAAGTGGAGAAACACATAAAACAGCAACACATTTCGCATCATCACACAGGTAAGTGTGTGTTGAAACAAAATTGAGTCTTTATAGTCTAGAAATATGATAACAGGTTGATACAACATATTTTTTGAATAGGAGCAAAGCCTTTTCTTAATTACAAGTATCTTTTGGAAAGTAAAGAACATTTTGATCTGACAAGCCGTTTAGTTCCTCCACTGCCATCATATATCATATCATATCACCAATCCGACACTAGCAGTTAGTCACTACAGTTGTTTATTGTTTATTTCTGAAATGTATGACAAAATTAACGATCTCACCAAGTTTGAGGTACGTAGTGTAATATACTTTTTGAATGTTTGAATGTGAAAAAGTCTGCCTTGCCAAAATTTACAGACAGACAACTGAGGTTTATGGTAATATGAATGCCAGTCAGTAGAATGGCATCATTTTCAAACGCCATAAAATAAAAAGCTACAGTGTTTCATGGGACACATAGAGGAGTCCTGTAGAGGAGAGATCATAAATGCAGCAGCTTACTGTCACTCATACCCTTCATCAACTACACCGCACCATTCAAAACTAACGGCGTGAATTGTTATCGAGCAGCATTGTGCTTATTTACAATAATGCATGAACACATGCTGCTGCATTGACATTGATCTTGCTTCAGCAGTTTAAGAGGGAAGTTTTTGAACATCCGCCTTATAGCATGGACTTGATCCTGAATGATTACCATCTTTTTCTCAAATTGAAGGATTTTTTGAATGGAAACCACTAAGGTGATAAAAACTGAAAGAGAGCCTTAGCGAGTGTTCCAAGAACTTTGCGACAACTGAGTACACAGAAAGCATAGAAAAGCTGGTGAAATGCTACAACAAATGTTTAAATTTGAACAGCAGCTATGTAGAAGAATAGCTAAGGTATTAAATGTGTTGTAAAATAAGTTTTGTTTCATTAATTTAATAAAAAGTGTCTAGACAGAAATAAAACGTTCTTTACTTTCCGTACAACCATTATATTATTTTAGTGTGCAGTTGTTGACAAATATATTTTACACTGTTAGATGTACCCAGCCAGACTGTCGCCGAAGTGCTGGATCTGACACATGACCGCAACTGTCCGTTCAAGCTACAATTTGATGACACTGCTTGGAAGCAACATTTGTTGTCTCTAAAGCCACTGGGATTAGCTATACTGCTTAACACATGCAACATGGACACACAGGACCATTATACCCAGTTCTGTTCTCATGTTACTTGCGAAGCTTTGTACAATGAAGATCTTGTTCCAGTAACAAACAGAAGGTATAAGCTGTCACTAACATTTATTTCATATAATTGTTATATATTTATTTATTAATGTTAATATTATTGTTTGTCTAAAACAATGTATAAGTTATACACACAAAACCATTTATTTCAAGTTTCTACTACTGTAGACAAATCTTAATTTTCATTAACCTTTTCTCATTAACCTAAAAATTAATTTCATTCTGAAAAAGGATTCTCGCTTAGAATAATAAGTAATAAAAGTAGACAAATTTTATTTAATTTCACTAGTTGTAATAGAACTTTTATTAGACCCTAAAAATATAAAATATAACTAATTGATATTCGAAAACTTTGGAGAATGTTTTCATAATTTAAGATTGCGAAATTGGGCTTACAGTGGATGCTTTCTTAATTGTCTCTTAACCGTCAGTTAGGTTAACCACCACTCATTATTGGAAATGACCTACAGTATATCTTCATAAAATTGTAAAAAAAACTCTATGCACTAGTAGAAAAATATAAGGTATTATCTGTGTTTGGATTAATGTCATTAACCATGTCTGATTAGAAAAAGAATACAACAAAAATTGAGAATTTCTGTTTAAAAATAATTTTTAATTACAGTTGAAAAGTAAATGAGACTGACACTGGTTGATACATTATTTGATTGATTTTGTGCTGGAAGTGAGTGTGGCTTGCCTGTTTCATTATCTAACAGAAAACCATTTTACAAACAGTTTTATTTATTTTTTATACACTCTCTGATTAATTCAGATTTTTGTTTACTCAGACTGACTCTGATTCCAGTTAATCCAACTTAACAAGTTTCGTACTTTACTTTAAATAGGTTTATTTTATTAGTTGAATGTATTTTTGCCAGATATGTTCTGTTCACTAATTGACTGAGCGAAGCAAGGCTCTGTTTTATCTCGACCATTCAGCATTAGGTTTGTGTGTTTGTTACAGTTTTGTCCAAACGAATTGACCAGGTAATGAATTGATATGAAGGTGCTTTTTAAAAATCCCGAAACTGTTATTTGTAAGATTTTTTTCCCATTCACATTTGCACGCAGTTTTGGCTAAATGCATTGGCTGATTGTTTTGAAATTTGGTACAAAGGTACCTTGTATAAAGTTTGAACAACGCACATGTAAGATTTTTCCCCCTTTTATTTATACATGGTGGCCTCTTATTTAACGATGACAAGTGTAGTTGCTGGTTATTTCCTGTAATACTGGCTGAATGGCAAGACCTATCACAATTTTGTCTGCTTCATGGAGAAAGAATATAAAATTTCCAATAAAGTTGGTCCAGGAACACTTTTTCCTCAATATTGTGGTTATTGATTAAATTAGTGGGAAATTAGCAGAGCTCATCAAAGTGCTGTCGTGGAGCAGTGGCCAGGCAGTTAATTAAGAATATATTGCAAGGTCTATCCTTTGAACTATTAGTTTAAGTAACTGGTGGTTGCATTTTTTCAGTGATGATTGTCACATTTATGTAAACCTTAGTTATAATCTGAATTTAAATTAAACTAAAAGGTATTTCATTTGTGTTTTTTTTCTGTTTGAATAGCATTCTATTTTTATTTTGAATATTAATTTAACCATTTTCATTGCTATATTCAATAGGTATTTTACAGGTGGCCATTGTGATGGTGTAATTATATATATATTGAAATGAATGAACACTGCATTCAGAAATAGCTTCCTTTTTTATAAATATGTAAAATATTTTAAGGTTTCTTTGTAAGTATTTTTAATATTTTTTTCTTTTTACTTTGTAAAAGAAGTCCAGTTAAGGTCTAAATATGTTTTTTTTTTGTAAAAATCATTTGACAGTAACATACATAATCAAATAAACTATTGATAATTAAATTTATTGGGCTGAAACAATGTTTTGTATACTTTCAGTATTTCTGTATTCAAAGCGAGTATTGTTAAAATGATAGTATTGTCACATTGCTATTTCAGATATGCATCCAACGCTCGGGAGATGTCAACGTTGATGTCAACGAACAAGTAGGCCTAAAAACAATATCTTGGGGTGGTTTACGGGTAGCATTGTACAATATCTTTATGTACAATAGCAGTACTGTTAGAATACATTGTTTACAAGTATTATATTGGAAGCTTTAGTGGGCAATAGTGTCTATTAATTGCATAATAGTTCAAAAATAAATTGAAAAAAGCTTAAGCAAAGTGGCTATTTGATACTTTAAAGGTAAAGCATGAAGTGGTTGGGCTTGATTTTGTAAATTAAACGCCTTTTATTTTCATTTTCACAATAAATTATAAAGCAGAATTTTGGAGACAGTAGGCCTGTATTTTTAGTTCAGATTTTTAAAACAAAACATTTAAATTTCCAAAAACTTTTTTATTAAAGGATCTTTAAAGAATTTAAAAAATATTTATAATACAAATTAAAAAAAAGTAAAAAATTATGGAACAAATCTATTTTATAATTAATTTTAAAATGAGTATCACCAAACTTTCTCATATAAAATTGAAAAGTTGTAAAGATATCAAAAAAACAGGAAAATCGATTTTACTTCTTAAAATTTGTTTAATAGATTTTAACTTGTCAGTGTTGCAGAGTTAAAATTTAAAAAAATTAAGGTTTGGAATTAAATTGGAAACAATAATAAAAATAAACTCTGCTGCTGCTAGAGTTTAATTTATTTTTCAACTTTATTACCTTGAATATAAGATTAAAATTTCAACAAATTTAGATGACCTGATCTTGAGAATTAAGCTGATTTTTTTATCAAAATCTCCAGAATATAAATTGTTTTTAAGCAAACATTTTGTTTGGAGCTAAAATTAAGTAAAATTTGAGTAAAAATTGTCAGAACTGGTTTTGAGAAGAATACAAAACAAAAATTTAAACATATTTTGAGATATCAACAAATTACATCTACATTTCTTTTACAGGTACACAGACAGAGAGATATATAAGAAAAATTAAATGACATGAGAAGAAATAAAGGCTATCTATTAAAATATCAAACATTATTTATGAGAAAATTAGAAGTACAAAAAAAGACAGAACTTGGTGTAGTATGAATGAAATAATTCATTTACTGAAAGAAATCGTTCTTTGGTGAAGTAGACCACTTACTGAACTGGTTTCTGTTATTTAAATTCTAAACAAGTTTCCACTTTAATACTTGTATTACAATGCTTGATTATGGAACAAGGATTTTCGCATTGCCTTCCAATTGAGGAATGATTTTTCATATTAAAAAGAAGTCTTTTAAATAAATTACAGCTGTGTAAACCAAATATAATGTACAGTTTGGTTAGCTTGGAAGAAGGTTTGGTTCGCAGACCCATATTCAGCTTAACTTAACCTTTCAGAAGGTTGAGTTGCTTTGTTTTATTCATGCTGGGAATGTATTTTAGTTATAAAACAGTAGCCTACCTTATCATTGATCACATATGGTATTGTTCACTTATGGGATTTCTTCAGTTTTTGATAGTGAATTTTAAACACTCATATCCAGATGGATTATAGTAGATTCAACCTATTTATTTATGATTGTTTTTATTGAAATCAGTTTTATTTATAGTGTGAATATATTTAAATTACCACTTATGTTGTTAGTCAACTTTTATCAACCTTTACAGATCAAAGCTCACATGGGTTTAGGAAAAAAATTTCTGTCATAATTTTGTGTAATATTTGTTTTGGCATGACTAATTTGCATTAACACATTAAGAGAAAATATTAATACTTTGGTGCTCTCAGCTTGCTATTGTCATTGATAATTAAAGAAACAGCCACTGTTAGCAGAAGGTAATACTTATGTTTAATAAAAACGTAGTGATATAGATAATAATGTTGAAGTGATTATACAGAGTGAATCAAAAATTGCACAAAAATATTTTAGATGCTAGATTTTGAGGTAGAAAATATTTTTTCTAGTTTATATAAACATAAGTTGAGGAACAGTTTGTTCACTATTAGTGTTTTGACTCATTTCTTGGAGCTGATGTCCAGCAACAGGTTCATCTTACAGACCAATGTTCATGATACACAACTGGTGCAAGTCTTTCTCAGGTTCAGTTTTGTGTCCACTAATGTTCTCATCCTCTTACCTGCATCATCAATTCTTTGATGACACCTGTGCAGTATGTATAGTTTCTGAGGATGTGTAGCTGTAACTCCTCCTCTTCACCATAAATTCCGTAGTTTGGTGATTCACCAATATGAAATATTAATGTGGCTTACTTTTGCTCGATTGGTGGAATTTCCCTAGAGACTCTGATTTAAAATATTGAGTTTATGAGCATCTGAACCTCAAACAGTTTTCTGCTCTTAGGTCAGGTATTCTATCACTCCAACCATTTTTTCAGTATTTCCTGGACTGCTGCTGATAGTCAAGGAATGCAGCACTGAAAGTTTATATCTGTATTGTCACCTTCACTATGTTTTGTGTTTCCTAATTCCCTAGTACTACAGTGTGCCAGTATCCAGTAAAGTTTATGTATGGTGTCACCTGCACTTTGTTTTCTGCTTTCTAATTCTCTAGTACTATAATGTGCCAGTATTCATTACAATTCATCTATGTTGCCACCTTCACTGTGTTTTCTGCTTTCTAATTCCCTAATGCTACAATGTACCAGTACAGTTTATCTGTGTTGTCACCTTCACTGTATTTTCTGTTATATAATTCTCTAGTACTATGTGTATCAGTATCCATTAAAATTTACCTTTGTTGTCATCTCACTAGGTTTTCTGTTTTTTAATTCCATAGTACTTCAATGTAGCAATACCAATTACAGTTTTTTTGTTATCACCTTCACTATGTTTTGTGTTTTCTAATTCCCTTGTACTACAATGTACCAGTTTCCATTACAGGACTATACACAAAATTTTTTTTTGTATTTTTAAAATACATATTTGTTTTTGTAAACCATAAACCAAGACATTATACATTCACAAAATAACAAATGCTTTTATGCATTTAAAGTTTTGGGCTTTAGTTTACTGGTAAAAGGTTATACTGTAAATTAATATACTAATATATCTTAACTACTTTCAAAGTTTATCTTTTTTGCCAAAACTAAACAACCAACATATAGAAAAATGTTATCTTATACTAATTTCTTAGTTTTAGTTTAAACTAAATCTAATCAGTTTAAAATCAGCTCCTGAAATTTTGTCATGTATTTTTTGAAGCACTCTGTATAGATAATAATGGTGCAATCTGTATTACAGTATTAGCATTATATGTCCGCAAGTAAACCAAGTCATTGTTATCTGTCTATTGTCATTTTGCATTCTAATACAATTCTGTTTGATAAATGAGGTTTTTTGACCATGTATTAGTATATTAAATAAAATGATTAAAGGGCATTAGATTTAAAGGTAAGTCTGCTGCCTTGTTAAAAATTTTATGCTCGTTCAGAAGTAATCGAAATAATACAATAAATGCAACAAAAATTGTATTTATTTTACATACTTCCTCTAAAGAACCCAATGTATTATTCGTGTTGTCAACAACCCTTTTTCTTGACTGATACCAAGCTTACAGTGATCAATAAATTAGCATTGAATAGGTTTTTTTTACCAATTTTTGACATTGGATATTTAGTTAAAATGTGCAAAGGTTTCGCACAGGTTTATTGGTTTATGCGAGTTCTCAAGCCTAAATTTTTGTAACAGTGAAAACAGTCACAGAAATAATTTGAATGATTTGTTAATTTTAGAGGGTGAAAAATGTGGATGATAACTTAAATGGGAAAATTTAGAGTTCAAGTAGAAATTGACATTTAAATTGAGGGACGTTTTGACTAACATTAAAATTTTGACAAAATCGACTTCGGATAAGGTTTTACCCAAATGTAGTCTAACATAAACAAAATGTATGGGTTTCTAATTTCGAAAATAATCTGGTTCAGGAACTGTTGAAAAAACCATGGAAGTTTGGCGAAATTTATCATAATTGGGTTTCACTCTGTGACAGATTTTGTACATGTTATCAAGACAGCAAACTTATCTTTATTTGTATTTTATTTTTTTGGTTTACACTAACTTACTAATTATTTCTCATTGCTAATAATCTGTTTGTGCATGCCGTTGGGAACAGTTTATCTAAGAGGTATGTTTTTAAATTTTTGTTAATAAGCATGCTTTAACATTTAACTGCTTTCAAAATCCAGATTATTAATTACAATAATTAAAAAATTGATAGATGGTTAAGTGGCTTGGAACCACAACCGTTGTACCTATTATTACCCAGACTTGTATCTATCGTACAAGAAAAGGACTGGGCTTACATGAGCTGTATTGCCAATATTATTCATAACAATAAATATGAAACATCTTTTTTGTATTAACTTTCATAAATTTTGCATATGATTCTTATTAGCAATACTAAACTCAGTTAGGTTGGTAGCACAGTTATGTGGTAATGATGTGGCCTGTGTGGATCAAAAAAGTGTTGTATTAAAAGTAAAATGTCGAAATCCAGTAGTCAAGCTGGTTGTTTACCAACCTTGTGAGTCCTGTGAACGTACCTTTAGTTACAGTTCTTGTAGATGGTGATGTAGGCTAATCTGGAAGCTGTTTAACAATTAGAACAGTTATTAACACAAACAAATTTTAACAACACTTGTTCACCATGCAAAAGTTGATTGTGTTTAAAAAAATGTTATACTAAACAACTAGTATACTTCGTGGTGTCAAAATTTGTTTTACAGTTGATTGTTTAGCTGTTGTCTTACCGAAAGATAATAAGATAAAAGTGAATACAAAATTATGTGAATATAAATTCAGCTCATGTTAATTTCATGTTGTTGGCTGCTAGTCAAGCCAAAAGTGAAACCTTATTTATCCTAGGGATTGAGACCAAATGAAGGAGTTTGTGCTATTGGAGAACAGTAAATATAGCACAAAAGAATCTGTATTGGCCACATTTAAAACTACTTGTATGTGTATTTTAGCACTTCCATGTTTGCAATGTTGGTCGGATTTCAGCTTGGCACCAAAATCAATTTTTAGAAAGTTTGTTGCTCAGAAATATCTATTAAAGAGTTTCAAAATAATGGCTCTTTCAAATTTTATGAAAATCATAGCTTTTTTATTTTACCCATTTTTCAAAATGTGATTTCCATTATCGTCAATCAATGTTAAAATTTGCATAAGGTAGCATTTTTGGTTTTTCGATGCAACTGCAACTAGCTAAAATTAATCTGACAATGATCATGTCTTATTTTTGTATCTTACCTATTCTATAAAGTGAAAATTTTAATACATTTCCATATATCTCGAGAACTAACAGACAAGTGGTGTCTGAATTCTTAAAACATGCCACATTGAATTAGATCTTACTCGAAAAATTCTGTCAAAACTGTACCGAGTTATAGAGAAAACACATGTCAAAAAGTTGTCATTGTTGCGTATAAATTTTGATATATCTTGAGAAGTAATAACATATCATGTTGTATTAGGGCTTAAAACACCGCTTACAACATGCCAGTTGATTGTGCTCATTCAAAAAATTCTAAGGAGGCTGTAATTAGCTACAGTGACTCATAACAATGAAAACATATAAACTTTCTTTACATCAATTGTTGTGTTTATGCTACAGCTGATTATAACCATTTGATTAGCTGATAATAATCATATAGCTGATAATAATCATATGATTAGCTGACCATGTTAGGGTCAAAAACTAAAAAATTATGTATATTTCATTAATAATTTTTTAGTTTGAGTACAAATGGAATTAGAAAAAACTAAAATAGCCAAATATTTAGGTGAAACGAGGAAACAAATGTGTATTAGATGGTGATGATTGTAATATTGTACTTAGTTATTAACAATATATAATATATTAAAATATTTTTGATAAAATAAATTTTTCCATTACAGTATTAGTACATTTATTGCTTTATAAAATATATCTTGTTATATGATTTCCAATAATAAGTGAATGTAAAGCAAGGATGAGATGGCAAGGCAAGGGTGGTTAAGAGCAATAAAAAATATAGCAATAAAAAAAGTATGTTTTTTTTGTCAATACCGTGATGACAAAAGTTGGCCTATTATCTGTAATTTACTGTGGATTTTAGCCTAAATAATTTTAAAATAGTAAACGAATAGTTTTTCACCACTAGGTCATACGCTACTGTATATCACAGATCTTACCATGTAAGTACATCAAGCAAAATAAAAAGCGTGTTTTTACAACAAAACGAATATTCATAAAATGTTTTACAATTATACTCAATAAACAAATACAGTGGTCGCCAGTTATAATGCACATTTTCGTAAAGCAGACCCGTTTTATAGCGATAACTTTGAAACATCAGATGAAGAAAAAAATTTTATAGTTGGTGGTGAGAAGGGTTTTGTTATTTTAAGGCGAAAAGCACATTGAGGCTATTATCGCCTCCCTGAATGTAAGTGTGAGAGTAAAGTGTTAAAGTCATAAGTGTAGTGTTGCAAGTGTAAGTGTGTGTTAGACTTGGGTACCATAAGGGATGTCTAAATCCTCTCAATAGGTGCAGCTAGTTTGCACCCCCCTGCAGGCGTGAGTAAGAAGGGCTTCCTAGTTTCCAGAATAATTTGAAAATTTAAAATAATAGTTTGTGCAGATTTTAACGTTGATTATGGTGGTGAAATCTTATTTTAAAAAAGTGTAAGATAAAAAAATCTTTTTAGAAAATATCATCATATCTGAAAGATGGTGTTTAGTTTATATATTAAACTAGAAGTTCAATATCAGCAAAATTGTTTTGACGAATTGCATAAAAACATTTTGTATATTATGCTACTTGCAGTAAATAAAAATTAAAGTTTTAATTTTAAATATGTTGCATGGCAATGCATGTTAAAGTGCATGTGTTTTACTGTGTTTGATATGAGAATAATATTTTTATTTTTGGACTTGTTTTAGATTCATTCATTTTTAAAAATTAATATTTGAAAAAATAGATTAGAATTTCACATTTAATTAGTGATTCCTTCACTAACAATAGAAATGTAGACATTAATTACAGTGAAACTACTACTGTATTTTTATAGCATTTATAAAAGTACAAAAACCTACTTGTTTTTAGCTAGTAAAAACAATTGTTCTTAATTTTAATTGGTATTTGCTATTTTTTGCAAAAAATGTTTTTTGAGAACCCAACTTCAATATATTTTTTAATTTTTCAATAAAAACTATTTAAGGTTAGTTTTTGTTTTACATAACATAATAAATAATTATGTTAAAGTTAAAAAAAATCTGGAATTCCTATGAATGTATGTTTTTCTATGCTCTGGTCAGCATTGTATTTAGTTTGTTTTCTCTACTAGGTGCCTCTGTGAGCTGGCTAAACAGATAGGCTTTGCCGATAGCGCACAGAACATCTTCACGCTAGAACAACAGTTGTCTACATTCAGACATGTTGTAAGTAGTGTAGTCCAGGTACAGTGTAGTAACTGACTTGTTTGTACGAGATGCTACCCAAAAGTTCAGGAAATGTTTCTATGAAAATAAAATTGCTGACCATAACTCCTAGTTTCCACCATATTCTTCAAATTAGTCTCTTTGGGCATGGATACAGCGTTCACAGTGTATTTCCATGATTCCATACATCCCTAGAAGTTTGTGAGTGTACGTGTTTGAAGCATGTTCTACGATTTTGCCTGGATCTCCTTAATTGTGTCAAAACAATAGATGGCCTTGCAGTTTCAGCTTTATTTTGAGGAACAGAAAGAAGTCACATGGATCGAGGTCAGGTGAATAGGGTGGTTTGGAATTGCTACCATATTTTTGGAAGCCATGAAATTCTGAACTAGCTGTGTGTGTGCAGGTATGTTGTGTGATGGACCCAGCTCTTGTTCTGCCACTGTTCTAAAGGTTTGCGCCTAATGTTCTCACGTAGCTGCTTCAAAACTTCACAATAAAACTTCTATTGACAGTTTGTTGAGAGGGAACATATTCTTGGTGGTAATGCATTTGATGTAAAAAAAACATGGACTTCTCATTATTACGAACTTGATGTGCTTTTTGGCCATGGTGAAGATGACAACTTCTACTATGACGACTGCTGCTTAGTTTCAAGATCCTAACCATAAACACATATCTCATCACTGGTTATGACATCAGAAATGAAGTTGGAGGTTATCTCGTGCTGCAATTTTCAATTCAGTGCAGACAGCTACATGTTGATCTTTATGGTAAAAAACTCAGTAGTCTCGGTACAAATTTTGCAGCAGTGTGTCTCATGTCTGAATTTCTGAGAAGATGCATTGAATGGACATGTACGAATTTCCTACAATCATACAAATATCATGGATTGTTCGTCTACAATCTAAAACAATAGCCTTACACTTTTGCAATATTTTCCAATGTTGTGCTTGTTGATGGTTGTCCTGAATGCTCTTTGTTGTCAGTAGGTGCTCGGCCTTGAAACGTTTGTATCACACAACAAATTTACTTTGACTCATAGCTTTGTCATCAAATGCTTTCACAAGCATGCATTGGGTTTCTGCAGCAGTTTTTAAAGCTTGAAACAAAAGTTGATGCAGGTTTTTTACTCCTTAAAATGTCCCATTTACACAAGTTTAAAAAAATCTCCACAACACTAAAACATGTTACACAAATGTACAAAACCCAATAACACGGCTTTTCATCATTACAGCTGTTGATACACTAATTCACAAAGAATACTGTTCGCCCACTGTACCTGCAGCAGATCTACTGCAAACAGTCCATGCAGAATTAAAATCCCTGAACTTTTTCACAGCACCTCGTACAGGTTTGGTGTTTGTGTTAATTTAACACTTGGAAATGTAAGTTTAGTTGCAGTTGATTGACTTGAAGTATTTAGGAAAGAAAATACCATGAATTTGGGAGTGTGGAATTTTGAAGCCAAATTTATATTCTGTGGTCATCTGAGAACTAATATGTATTTTTAAAATGATAAAATTAAAAATGCTAAATAAAAAAACATGGAATTCTTTAAAACCCTTTTTATAATGATTGCTTTGCATTAGTAATCTTCAGAGAAAAACAGATTCATTTAAAATTCTTGACAGCATATTTATTTTGTATATTCTGTTAGAACCATTTATGATTTAAACATCATGTGTGTACACTGTAAAGAGTATTCTGCAAATTTTATATGTACTCTATAAATATAAAAGCATAAGTTCTAATATGCAACAGAAAAATTGTATAATGATTTTGGGGATTGTTATTAATGTTTCATGAAACAGCTGTTCTTTTGATAATACTATTTCAACTGAAGTTGTTTTACCTTTATTTACGACGAATATAAGTAATAAGAAATAACTCATTATCATTTGTATTTTAATTGTTCTATTATTATTTTTTTTTGTGTTTAACGTCCGACTATTGTGCACACTTGGGACAATAGTGCTAATGCAGACAATGGGATGATTTATAGCGTATGAAAATGCCAAGCCCTGGCTGGGAATCGAACCCGGGTCCTCGGGATGAAAGCCCAACACATTAGTGTATTACTGTAACAAAATTAAAAATTTTTTTTCAAGAAGAGATAATTAGCTTATGATAGCTGAAGTTGCAAATATTTTTACAGGTTAAATCGTTCAGTTTACAGCTACTTAATAGATAAGTTATGTTTTGACTACCTTGAAATCAAACGATTCATGCCATGTAATACAGAATTGTGCAGATAAATAAACTTACAAAAATGTATGTACTGTCATTGGATTGCAACACTTTTATTAGGTCTGCAACATTTTAATAAACTGTTAAATGAAAAATGTATTTCTAAGCAACACAAAACAAATGCTAACAGTAAATGTCGCAGCAAGTCACCAGTGGAGTTAGGCAACTATTTCAGAAATTTTTTTATGCCTAAATAGACTGTCAGACTCTCTTCTGCGTATTCATAAATCCTCATCTTATTTTGTAGTAACTTTGTAAAATAGTACAACTATTTTAGTCTGCCTACGAAAATTGTATATTGAGATATTAACTTCATAAATTCTTTTTCTTATTTAAATTTTTTAAAATCATTTTGGACAAAAGCGATCTGATTAATCATGCCCACAATGAAAATCACTTAAATGTTGATACCGGTTTTGAGGAATAAAACTCTACAGCAAATTAAAACTGTATTTTTATTTCAAAAACCTTATTTAACTTACATGTTTAATAACTAACTGGTTGCTTTTATATTTTAGCAACCAGAGACTGTACGGCGGGACATTAAATTTGCACGCTCCTTAGCGCTCGCTACCAAACTAAAGTTTCCCTTCCCACACATGGTAGCAGTAGTTGTGAAAGAGAAAGCCAACAGAGGAGCGCTTCAGTTATTTTCCCAAGGAACAGCTGATATTGTCTTGGATTCATGTGTTGAGTTCTGGGATGGTAAAGAATTGTGTTCACTGTCGTCCGCTGATAGGTAACATTCTGTTGTTTTTTTTAATGCTTGCTATTAGTAGAAGGAATAAATTTTCAAATAATTCAAAATTGGGGTTACTTTATTCTTCACCTATTATGATCTCACAGTGAGGTAAATTTAATGTGTTAAAAATCATACATATTAAAACATTTAAAAGTTTTTATCTGAATCTATGCTGAAGTAAGTTTAACCCACTTAAAGGAAGTGAGTTCTACTTCTTCCATTTAAAAAATCAGGCTGCAACCATATTCAGGGAATTATAGTGTTGTTGTTATGGCTGCACTGCTAGATGTTTTAGGCTGCCTGACAATTTTACTTCGATTGCTTTCATGGAGCTCTAATTTAAAATGTTGAGTAGATGTGAGTTACGTGCAATTTTTGACCAGAAAAACCTTCCTGGGTCTGAATTTAACTGTGAGTGTTACATAAATTATGGACCTAATATCATTCACTTCTTATAGGAAATCTTGACGTCCAAAAATCAGTATGTGATAAAGAGCATTTGGAAAGAAAATGATCTCCTGCCAATTTCACTTTTTCAGCATTACTAACCAATACCTTATGTTTAATTACGTTATTGCAACACAGCCACCGGACCACATATTTAAGTAATTAGGATTATCACCTATTTTTTCCATATAGTGAAAAGGCTACTGAGGTTTCGAAACCTTACTGTTTCATCTTCAGGCCATAGTACAAAATGTCAAATCCCTCTGTTAGGGTCATCACAAAGTTAAACAAAATATTGAAAACCCATGTCACAAACACTAAACACGGCATACGGAGTTCGGAATGTAACAACATATGAGTTATACATATCGTTTGGCCAAATCAAATTTTATCGTGTATATTTTAACCTAGTAATTCTGTTTAGTGTTTACGCACTTTATTACTAGTTGACTATGAGAAGAGTAATTTATGTTGGTAATAATTTGTGGTTGATTGGGCATGTTTGTTGTACATACCTGTAAAATATAAGTATATACAACTTTTTTCATTTAGTAGATGTCAATATATTGAATGCATTCTACATGTATGCACAATATGTAATAAAAAACATTCCACAAGTTAAATTGCACATAATTAAATTCTAGTAGTTAGACAATTTATTAGAAAGTCATTTCACCATTAGTGATAAGACAGACATGGTGTGTCATGTTATTGGTGAATGAGACCTGCTACGCCTTCAAGGGCGCCATTTTTTGAGACCCCTTCTTGAAAGTGATTCGTGTAAAAGGAAGCTTCTAAGATGTGTTCCACATGTGAAGTAGCTCTATGTATATATCATTGTTTCCAAGAATTTTGTATTATAAAAAAGTTTTAATTGTAATTTTTAAAAATTTAAATTGTGTTTTTATATTTTTCTGAATTAAAAAAAAATAATAATTTTTAGTAAAACAAATTTCTTACTTTTTTGTTGTAATTTTTTGGTTTTAATGTGTACTCATTTGTAGCATACTTCATAGCATGGCATATGTCGTGCACTCTCATCAATTAGGTAAAAAAAAGTAAAATAGCAAATGTATGTAGAAAATTAAAATATATGACTAAGGAACATAAATTTGTTTTTAAAAACAGCTTTGAATTTTTTAGTCTTTCTAAACTTACTCTGTGAACAGCCCTTACTATTTGGCATATATACGCATCCATTTCCGCCACCGAGAGGAGCCAGGAAGGATTAATGTTGGTTTGATTCTACAGGAAGAAGGTGCAAGATTTCTACCAAAGAACCAGCCTCACAGCATATTGTACAGCTTTTGCTTACCGTCCGTTGTCACGAGGTGTAAGCAGCAACCTGACTCAAGTATATCTGGAATTGCCGGCTGACAGTGTTCACCTGTACGCACCCAACCGCTCACCTACTCCTCTCACATGGTCGGGTGGCATTCTGGGACACTTCCAGTCAACAGGTAAATCATGTTATGTAAAACATTGTTTGCTACGTAAAAATTTTATTGTTAACTTTTACAACATTGTTATCAGTTATATACAGTATGATCCAACTAATTTATTTATCACAAGTAAAGAGTGAAAACTATTTTAAGCCTCTGAACAAAAATGTAATATTATTTATTTTTACTAGATGAGAACAACCCATTTCGCTGTTTCTTGTTTTGATGTTTTTTACGTTCATGCAGTTTTTTCTATATGTATCCCCTTTTTTTGCAGAGAGTGTGTACAGTTATTTTCAAAACTTGTGCCTCGACGTGCTCCTCTAAGGGATTTTTTTTTTTTGTGTTTAACGTCTGACTTATGACGTATTCCTCTAAGGGAAGGTTACTCATTCATTCCTTATTCTGTTTATTTCTTTCATCCGCCTGTGCACCTGTTTTTGTATATAATCATCTTATTCGATCTGTTTCTCTAACATTTTTGTGTTGCTGTTCTGTCTTGTTATCTCTGTACCATTGGAGAATTTTTTCATAGCAATGTTAGACGTGCTTCTCTTTCTTCCTTGGTTTCATTTTTTCTCACCATTTTTTGCCTTTGCAATACAATTCAAGATCATGAAAATTCCTCTTGCACTTTGACTTTATTTTGTTATATTTTTAATTTTTGAGCTTCACTAACCACTACCATTTTCTGCTTTCCACTTTTTGCTTTTTCCGTTACCCGTACACTTCTGTTTATAAAAAGTCAACTGAAGCATGCACGTCTTGCTTCGCCTTATATAGTCTCAGAATCTATTCTCACCACTCACACATAATAGTCCTCAAACATTCCAGAACATTCTCGATGGAATGTCTAGTACAATCTAGAACATAATAAGCATTTGACCTGTCGTGACAATGGACCAAGCTAGAGCTGCCATCTTGATGTCACAACATTCCTCCACTCAGTATGCATCCAGCTGTGGTAGCCTAAGATCTGTATCACTTTTACTTTGCTCTATGTGATGTGATAAACTTTGCGCTGCAATAGAAAATCCCACCACAATGAGGACCACTGTGTGTACGGCTATCATTGTGGCTGATGAACTGGTGATGAAAATCAACAACAAAATTCGTGAAAATTGCCTTTTGTAGCATCATTAGGCATGTTGTCTTGAGTTACCCTTAGCCCACAGGATCTTCTTGTGGAAACTTTCCCGGCATGTTGTCTTGAGTTACCCTTAGCCCACAGGATCTTCTTGTGGAAACTTTCCCAAGTTAAATAAATGATAAATTTATTAATACAGTGATCATTTATCTTACAATCATTTCAAAATCTGATTCCATCATCTCACAATCAGCATTAAAAACTTCTTAAGTTAGCATTTTAAACTTTAAAATTATATTGAAAATACAAAAAAGAACTCTGCCCACTTTCATATTCATTTCAATGGATTTCGAAAGTTTTAAATGCTGATTTATCAATCATCAAATCAAATTTTAAAAAAAGCTATGATAAAATAGTTATGATTTAAAGAAAATTTTTAATGGAAGCCATTTTGTAACTATTGAACGAATTTCGCTGGGTAATGGACAGAACGAAGCTTCTCTTCTTATCTCAGTTTGATTTTTGTGCCAATTTCATTTCAAATTTTTTTTTTTTTTATTATTTACAATCTGGTTACAGGACACTAAGTAAATTGTATGGCTAAAATAATGACATGAAAGCATGTACCCATTGATACAAACAAATAATGTAAATAATAGTAATAAAATATTGCTACATAATGTTATATCTGTTAGGTCTGCTGTTAATTGTCAGGCAGGTCGCTAGGTATTCTCCTCTTGAGTCTTTGTGTTGTCGATCTCATCATTAAATTTTCAGTCAAAACATTTGGATGGGCTAATATTCGATGTCGGTAACTATTGCTATAAGTTTCAATTTCTTCTGTCATGGTCGGAATATTGAGTTGCTTGTGGATTATTTCATTTGTGATTATTTTTGGAGGTGTTAAAATTAAATGTAGTACTTTAGATTGGAAGCGTTGTAAAATTGCAATATTTGATTTGCAAGCAGAACCCCATAGTTGTATCTCATACGTCCATATTGGTTTCAGAATTGTCTTATATAGTAATATTTTGTTATTGGTTGAAAGTTTGGATTTGTGCCCAATCAGCCAGACATATTTCTGAGTTTAGTATCAAGTTTTTTATGCTTAGTAAAATATGTTTCTGCCAATTCAGACGTCTTCAAATGAATTCCCAGGTACTTCACTTCTGAGGTGTGCGGTATTAGTTTTTTATTTAGGGATACTGCTGGACATGTATGCTTTCTTAATGTAAAGGTTATATGTTGACATTTAGCTTCATTAACTTTTATACACCATTTTTCCGTCCAAAGTTGAACTAGTTTCAAACTATGCTGCAATGTTAGAGAAGCTGTCTGAGGATCATTACTGGAGGCTATTATAGCAGTGTCATCTGCAAATGTGGCAGTGATTACCCCTTGTGTCATGGGGTATAATAAAGTTTTATACCTTATACCAGTGAATATAAGGTATAAAATTGGTCCCAGTACGCTTCCTTGTGGTACTCCTGCATTAACCTCACACAGATTGGTTATTGAGCCTTATGTCTCACCTGCAAATATCTTTTATTAACGCATGATTTTAACAGAGTATAAAAGTTTGAAGGTAGATTTTTCTTTATTTTATATAAGAGATTGGTATGCCATACTTTATCGAAAGCTTGGGTCACATCCAGGAAGACTGCTGAGCAATATTTCCTATCTTCAAAGCTATGTTGAATTGATTTAACCATACAATGAACCTGCTCAATGATTCCATGCTGCTGGTGGAAACCAAATTGATGATCAGGAAATTTTAGAGGAAATAATTGGCATTAATCTTTTAAGGATCAGTTTCTCCAGGATCTTAGATGCAATTGGGAGCAGACTAATAGGATGATATGAGCTAACATCCTCTGTCTTTTTACCTGGCTTGGATATCATAATAATTTGAGCTACTTTCCATTGGGGTGGGTGTGTACTCATTTGCTTGTTCTCTCAAATGCTTGTTCTCAGAACAGCATTTAATAATTGTGTCAGATATTTAAAACCCTTGTTTGGCATCTCCTTCAGAACTCTACCCATTATTTGAATTAAATTGACATTAATTTAATTTGTAGTTTTAATTTATAAAATTAAAAATGCTATTTTACATACAGTGGTACCTTGACATACGAGTTTAATTCGTTCCGTAACCTTGCTCGTATGTCAAATTGCTCGTATCTCAAAGCAATTTTTCCCATTGAAATTAATTGAAATGCCATTAATCCGTTCCAGCTCCCAAAACACCACCTCAGTTATTTTTGTTAAGTGTTTTTGAATAAGAAAACTGTATTTACAAGAAGAAACATTTATTTATAAATAACAAATACATATTCTATAAAAACATAATAAAAGAAAAAGTAAAGTGCTTAAGTAAGCGCTTAATTTTCGTCACTGTTCTTCACTTTTTTTGTCACGCTTTGCTCATTTTCACCTGCAGATCGTTTAAAAAAACTGTCCAAGGAGGTTTGTTTCTTCCTCTCTTTCAGGATATTGCGGAAATAAGTTGTTTCGTTGAACAACTCCGATGCACGACCAGTTGCAACTTTTTTGGGGTGATTTTTATCTACGAACTCTACAACTTTCTCCCACATTCCCAAGATCTCATTTATATCTCTTGTAGAGATAACCTCCTCCATCTTGGGCTCCTCTTCAAAACTAATTTTTCATTGAACCACCGTATGCTGCTGTGAATGTAGGTCGTGTAACTCCTCGGTTGTCAGCTCCTGAGAATGTTCCTCAACGAGTTCATTCACATCTCTAACATCCAGCTCCAGACCCATGGATTTTCCTAGAGAAACAATCTCCTTTACCACAGACACTTCGGGTTCCAATCCTTTGAAGGCCCTTTCAGCTACAGCCTCAGGCCACAGCTTCTTCCATGCAGAGGTTAAGGTCCTCATTGTAACACCGAGCCAGGCCTGATCAATAATTCTTAGCCATATCATGATGTTAAAGTGGTCATTCGAGAACTCTCGAAGGGTAAAGTTTGTGTTCTCCATCGCAGCACCGAAAAATGTGCTTGGTGTACAACTTCTTAAAATTAGAAATCACCTGCTGATCCATAGGCTGCAGGATAGGTTAGGCTGGTAGTGTTGGGTGGTAGGTAGAGAACCTTTATAAACTTGAACTCATCGAGTAAATCATCTTCGAGATTTGGTGGGTGAGCAGGGGCATTGTCAAGGATGAGAATGGGTAGGTTGTTTTCCTGTAGATATTTTTTAACAGAAGGGCCAAACACCAGGTTTATCCACTCCACAAAGAATTTCCTGGTGACCCACGCCTACGGATTTGCCCTCCACACAACTTGCAGTTTTTCTTTTAAAATCTTATGTGACTTAAAGGCTCTGGGATTTTCCGAATGGTATACTAGCAGAGGCTTGATTTTGCAGTTGCCACTTGCATTGGCGCAAAGTGCTAGAGTTAATCTATCCTTCATGAGTTTGTGACCTGGCATCGTCTTCTCCTCTGCTGTTATGTACGTCCTATTCGGCATCCTTTTCCAGAAAAGCTCTGTCTTGTCACAGTTGAAGACTTGCTGGGGGCTGTATCTTTTGGCTTCTATCAGTTTGGAAAATGTTTTGATGTAAACCTCAGCTGTTTAAACACAGTACATTTCATTGATGTGCTACGCCTGTACATCCTCGCTAAGTCAATTACTCGCACACCTTGCTCATGTTTTTCTATGATTTCACGCTTTAATTCAATAGACATCATCTTCTTCTTTGGACCCGTGGTTATAAAAATAAATTGATAATGTTTAGTAAATGTACAAAAAGAAAAAAACGTGAACCCAACTTATCAAAAATGCTTCGAAAACGAGGGCAACAAGCACACAGACTGAGGTCTAGTCTGAGGTGGGAGAAACTGTTAGACACCAACATGTGCCCCGCGTGTTGGGGTCGTGTGCAGTGGTGTAGTGTGTGATTTCTCGTATCTCAAATCTTGTTCTCATCTCAAAGCAAAATATCGCTCGCTTGGCGGCTCGTATCTCAAAACACTTGTATATTAGGGCACTCTTATATCGAGGTACATTTTTACACTGATCACGATGGTTAAATCTGATTTTCAAAAAAGTTGTAAGACAAAAAATATTGTGATTTTTTAAGATTTGAAATGAGTACCATTTTGAAACTGTTGAACGGATTTTGCTGAGTAACCAATTTATTCAAACTATTACCGAAATTGATTTTTGAGGGAAGTTTGAATCAAGTTTGACCGAAATTGCAAATTTGTAAGTGTGTTGCTCATGTTAAGGTCCCAGGTCTGGGTTTTACTATGATGGCCACTCTGTAGCCCATTTTCGATAGAAATTTACTGGTAATTTATTTATGTTTAGATTCACTACTAGGAAGTGAAATGGTAGAGGAGGACGTGTCTGATATTGACGGATGTTTCCAGCTACAATGCAATCAAGTATTTATTGGTATGGTGACCATGCAGTACCAAGCACAGACTGATATGGTGAGTGCCGTCGGTCGTCTTTGTTTTGTTTTTTTTTTTTATTTAACAGAAACATCACTTTCCCCACTGAGTATAGTGATTGTGAAGAATAACTGAATATGCTGAGCTACAATAGAACCTTGATAATGTGAACCCAGTATAGGTGTAAATACGGTAACAAAAAATTTTGTGCGAAGTTTCTTTGTCTTATTTAATAATATAAGACTGTTTTGAAACACCTGATATGCATTGTTAAAATACAAAAAATTCATATTATGCCACTAAAAGTTAAATAAACTAAAAATGCATGGCTTTCTGGCCTATAATCTGAATGTTTGAAACGATACATGAAAGTTGTGATGTAAACAGTGGTGCATTCTTAGTGGTTATAATTTTGTGTACGTTTGCAAAACAAGATCATGTGATTTTGTTTGTCTCTATCTAGGTGCAGTTAATAGAACAACTGGAACGTGCTTGCGTCAGATTTGTACATTTTAGTAAAGAGAATGAGTTGCGCTCTCGAGTGTTCTCGGAAAAGATGGGTCTAGAAAGCGGTTGGAATTGTCACATCTCATTGCTGAGTGAACGCAACAGGTAAGAACGTTAATAGTTGTTTTGTGTGGTGTGTATCTAAAACATTAATTTTGTAGTACATTAGGCTTGTAGTATTTAGATAAATATATTTTTTTGCTTATTTGATCATTTTTGGCTGCCCATCTAATTATTACTTTCTCCCCAAAAAATTCTTTGCATAATTTTTTTTAGTTGTATTTCATTCATATTCTTCCATGACATTAAGAAATATGTGAAAGGTGTTTACTTAGCGTTTTTAATATGAGGAATTTAATTTTATAAATACTTTATTACCATTAAAAAAGCAATTTGCAGTTCCTTTCTTAGATATTTTGTTGTAAGATCATCATGTTCAAATTTTTTAATTTTCAAAAATTTGCTAATTCTTATGATCAAAACTCAAGGAGATTCAACAGATTGACTGATTTTGTAACCATCTTAGGTCCACAGGTCCACTTTCAAAATTATAGACGTTAATACTATTGCTAGATTTTAAAAACTTAGATAATTTTAGAACTTAGTAACCTTAAGAGCGAAGGAGAACGAAGAAGTGTTTCGTTTATCGCCTACAGACTCAGCAGTTAAAACACTTGGACTGCCACTATGTGTCATTTATGCTTCTTGTACCCTTAAAACCAATACACAACATATAGTGGATTTGTTAGGCACATTAGCATCTGGAAAAGCATTTAAAAAATCTTCTTGACACTTCTGATATGATTTCAATTTGCAGTAACTCACAACAATAATGATGTGTTGTTATGTAAAGACATTGCCGCTCAGACTAAGCAAACTACTTGGTTGCCTGGTAGCGAGATCTAGCAGTGCTGCCATACACTGTTCTGTCACACAAAAATTTCCCTTCTTAAAATATCCTTTAACAAATTTAATTGTCATTCCTACAAAGAAATATTTGGATTGTGTGACTTTATGATCACTTTGTACTGTTATTTAATAACCAAATTTGATAAATGAGCACACTTCACAACAATATTTTGATTTTGTTAAAAGTTTTTGATACACCTTTGATAAGTAAGTGATTTTGTTATAATCAAAAGTTTGTCAGTAATTCTCATGCCTGCTGCATGCTGAGTGTTTTATTTGAGCAAATATTCAGCAACATAAAGAATTGCTGTCCTGTTTTTTGGTGAAACTAATGATTAAAATATAAATACAGACTGATTCTGATTGGCCCTGTGACTAGTACTCTAATTCTGGGTTTCATTATTCAAATACTTTTGGTATACAACAAAAGTATGATAGGTAATGATCTTGTTTTAAGCGAGAAAACTAAAGACATTTCCTCCCACTTAATCTTTACTAAAAAAACACTATTAATCCAATTTTCTCAAAACAGGCCTTTAACATTATTGATCAAATGTAGCATACAAGTACGTAAACATAAAATAAAGATTACTTCTCAAAAAATCTGGTTCAGACATTATCAAGAAACAAGAAAAAATCTGTTTAGTTCCTGTTGGCCATATGAATATTTGTAACACAAGCCTTCGTATAACATTTAAAAAAGAAATTTATGGTTATGAGGCAAATAAAAAAATAAAAATAAATTATTATTATTTTTTTTTAATTTTTTTTTTTTTATTAGTGTTTAACGTCCGACTATTGTGCACACTTGGGCTAATGCAGACGATGGGATGATTTTTTTTAAGTGAACCTTAATCGCTGTCTGGTTTATGTTGATTTTCTTTTGACCCATAACTTTTTTCATTACGATATTAGTACATGGGTTTTGATTTATGAATCTTCATATGTAACCAAAATCTACTGGATAATTGTGAAAAATTTTATTTATTTTTCACTTTTAAACAAAATCAGTTAGAATTTGTTTACAAAACATTTTTTAAATTGGTTTTTTCTGATTTTTTTTATTTACAACCTCTGCAGCTAGATTTTTGTATAGAGATTAGATGTTTGTTACATGTAACCTAAATTTCTAACCTGCTTAAAAAGTTATAATTTTGTTTTTATACCATTTGATGTGTAATATATTTTTAATACAAAATGTTTATAGTTATAACATTTTATTTCTTATATGAATGTATGTTTTTGTTTTGCATTCTTCATTAACCGCATACTACCATACTGGAAACTAGCTGTCAGCTGTTCTTATGTGTGCCTATCAGACAAGTACAGGTTTAGTAATATAATTGGCACCGTCAGAAAAGCTATAGAACTACTTTTTTTTTCTTAAAAAATTATGAAATAAATAAATGGTAGGCTTATATAATTGTAATATCTTAAAGTCACTAGTAACATTTTTCTTGCATTTGCCTCTACTGTCCTCTGGAATCATTTCATTAAAAATTACATACTTATCATTTCATTATTCACATATTTTTTTTTGCATTAAATTCATACTTTGTACCATTTCACTTAATGAGGGTTCAGATTTTTTTTTCAGTTTTGTAGAATTTCAATGTATTTTAAAATTTATATGTAAATTATGTACATAGTATATGTTTATATGTAATATATATATATATATATATATATATATATATATATATATATATGTATATTCCAACATGTAAATTTTATTACGTAAAAGTCTCTGATTTTAGTAAACAGTAAATATTGACATTCAATTACAGATAATGATTTCATAAAAAATTCGTAACATCTTTTCCTTTCTGTTCATGTAATAATTATTGACCAAATCAGTTTTGAAAATAGAATTCATAAGAAAATCTAGGCTAATTCTAATATACAAATGTTATTAAATACAATACTCTGCTTTTAGTAAATAAGTACTGTAGCTACAAATTAGATATTTCATGTAAAATCCGGCTACAGTAGGTTTCATTTGTAAATTTTTCAGTAAGGTACAATGTTATTATTCAGTCATTAATTTTATAGGTTATAGTTTTAAATGCAAAAGTATAACAAAGTTAGGCCTATTGTATAAAATAACCTAAATATAATAATTGGCATTGCTTTAAAATAACTAAGAACGTCTTGCTGTACATTGTTGTAGAGGCATTCCTTTCTTTTTACCATTAAATGAAAAAGCTCACACAGGCCCACACACATATCCTCCTTTCAAGGTCCTGGTTCTGGGCCTTAACATGATGGCCACTACCATCAATGATAAATTTGAAAAAGCCAAATTTTTCAATGAAAATTCGTTAATAGTTAGAATAGATTTTATATAACAGTTTGAGGTTTTATATTATGAGGTTAAGTTTATGGCTTTCATTGAAAGGTTTACATTAAAATATTGACAAAAAAGTGTTAAATATGATTTAGCAGGTGCATTAATAAGTGAAAGTTACATTAAATAACTGGTTGCCACACTGATGGGTTCATATAAGTTAGCTGAAAGCTAGCTTCTAGTATATCATTGCCTGTTGTAAGATTACTATAGAATTTATTAAGTCAACTAAATTACGTTTACATTGGGAGTGTACTTGATTCTGAGAGTTCTACAAACTACCATTTTTTAATATCTTGTTTTTTTTCTTCTTGAAAATCCAGAACATTTGTCAATATTACGATGTAGTAAATATTAATCACTTACAGCCTAAGTTGATTTATAAAGTCATTCGTATAAGGAGTCCCTACTACTTGAAAATGCTACGAACCACACTTCAAGAAATCAAATATAGTGAAACTTGGTTATAAAGTCATTTGAAGGGATTAAGAAAAAAATTGTGTTATTTCCAAGTAAAATAGAATGATGTTTATCTGTCTCTTTTTGGATCTGGTAAAAGTCTGAAACACACAAAAGGTCATATATTAAGAGAAAACAAACCACTTTATTAAAAGAAACACCATATTTCAATGCATCGTAATCATTATCTTAAAACACACACAACTTCATAAATTTTGCAAATAAATAGAATAAAATACAGTACAGTATATTCTTGCCAATTAGAAATTCTAGAAAGAAGCAGTAACATTGTGTGAAAAAATAATTAAAACTTCTTATCTTTACGCACTTGCTTGCTTTATATACAAGCTGTCAAACAGATACTCACTTGAAGGAAGTAATTGGTTGTGTGGTCGTGTGGTTTTGACATTTTCATATTACGGTCATCCATCTACATTAGTAATATAAATTAATGGTTGCAGTATACATGGTTTATCAAATCAGAGACGTACCAAAGCAACACTGCCTGTTATGTGTAATTTATCAGCACAAGTTGTAGACACTTCAACACATTAGACAGACTATCAGAAGAATGTTTTATCGTGATATGTACAAGGTGCTATTCAAAAGTTCAGGAAATTTTTCCTATAAAAATAAAATTTCTTATCATAACTCATAGTTTTCTTCAAAATAGTCCCCTTGAACAAGGATACAGCAATTGCAGTAGTTTTTTCCATGATGCGATATATCATTGGAAGTCTGTAAGTGTAAATGTTTGAAGCATGTCCTGCAATTCTACTTGGACCTCCTCAGTTGTGTCAGAATGACTGCCTTTCAATCTTTCATCTTTATTTTGGGGAACAGAAAAAAGTCACACGGGGCAAGGTCAGGCGAATGGTGTGGGTGGGAAATCAAGACCTTATTTTTAAAGCCAAAATTCCAAACAATTAGTGTTGTGTGTAGAATCATGTCTGATCACTGGTTATGAAATTGGGGATGAAGTTAAAAGTAATCTTTTGCCACAATTTTGAATTCAGTTCAGACATCTAAGTGATGATCTTTTTGGTTGCTGCTTGTGGTCTTGGTACAAATTTTGCAGCAATGTGTCTCATGCCTGTATTGTCTGACAAGATGCATTGCACAGACCCTACAACATTCCTATGATTGCACAAACATCATGGACTGTTCGTCCACGATCTGCAATAATAGCCTCTTTCACTTTCACAATGTTTTATGGTGTTGTGCCTATTGTGGTCATCCAGAACACTCATTGTCATCAACAGAAGAACACTCATTGTCATCCATCCTTGAAGATTTGAACCAAAAATGAGTTTTACTTTAACTCTTAACATTGTCACCAAAAGCTTTCGCAAGCATGTAATGGTTTTCTGTAACAGTTTTTTTAAGCTTGAAACAAAATTTGCTGTAGGTTCTTTGCTTCTTAAAATCTGCATTTACAAAAGTTTAAAAAATCGCCACAACACTAAAACTCGTTAAACAAACACGAAATTCAAGAATGCTGCCTCTTGTTATCACAGCTGTTGTTGCACTAATTCACAATGAGTACTGTTTGCTCACTGTGCCGACAACAGGTTATACCCCAAACGGTTTTCGTATGGAATTCAAATTCTCCGAACTTTTGAGTAGCACCTCATGTACAGTATGCAATAAATATGCATTTGGTAAGGTAAATATGCATTCTTGCAAGTGATGGTTCAATCAGCAGACTATGCTGAGGTGACATTCACAAGTCAGATATGCTGGGTACTACTATATGACATTACAGTTTTCCGAAAGCACTGCAAGTTTGTAGAATCAGAACCTCAGCAGAAATCACAGCACATAACTCTATAATAATCTTACTGGTAGTGCTTAAGGTTGTATGCCTCACTAACCTTTTGTGCCTGCATTTTGTTGTTTTGGTGTGGTGTTTGTCGTGATCGGGTAGTACGACTGTGGATACTGCCAAAGTCTCGCCTCATCCTCATCAACACTACTGCGACAAACAGAACGTGATTCAACCGTTGCTAGCTAGCAACTGGTAAGCAATAGCCATTTGTCATATTGCATGTGCATGCTTATTTATGTTTCATTCTCACTCTAAATAAGAAGTTTTTGTTTATACACTGTAATATTAGTGAGTTGAAATTGGAGTTATTTTCTTTTCCCACAAAACGAATAGTTAAATTTTATTTAATTTTTGAAGTTTTAGTGTGCATGCTTGAGAATGCACTAAAATATGCTATGTGCAAAGCCTTGTTTTTATTTACTCAATGTTCATATTTTATAGAAAGTTCTGTGATTGTAAAAAGATGATTTTGAAATCTTGATGTATATAAGGTTGCAGTTTCCTTGAATCGATGTGGTTATGTGAGAGTTTTACCATCTGTTATATCTGTGTATATAGCTGGAGGCAAGTAATAAAGTAAGTTCAATGTAGGAATTAAATTTTGTTTTTTCAATTTACTCTCAAATTGTAAATTTCTTTTTATTTCAAATTTTGAACACTGACTCATGTTATGATTCTTCATATATGATCAAAATTTGTGTAATATCTCCTGAACAATTTGAGAATTTGTGCAATTTTTTAATTTTTTTTCTATCACTTTGGAACCAGATTTGTTAGGAAAATCAACATTCTCTTAAAGCACCCTGTATATATGGCAACCTGTGTTTTGAGGGCAACTGTTGTGAAATTAAAACAATGGTTCGTCGTTTTCAACTCAAAACTCGTACTTTCACTCCTAATGTGGTAAATACTCTCTCCCAATGCATATCATGAGATGTTTACAGGTTACAGCTGATTGTTTTAGAAGTGCTGGGAATTTTCAAAAGTAAACAGAGAAGGAGGAGAACCAAGTTAATGAGCCGAAGAATATTTAGAGTTTCATTGCGCCTTATTCTGTCCCAATACTTCTTACTTTTCATTATTGTAACATAGCCACCGGACCACATATTCAAATGATTAGGATTATATACCTATTCTTCCCGTCAGTGGTCTATCAACTCACCTCATAAAGGCTACCGCGGTTTCGAAACTTTATAGTTTCATCTTCAGGCCAAACAAAATGTTAAATCCCTCTGTTGAGGTCGTCACAAAGTCAAACAAAACATGAAAACATACATCACAAACACTAAGCACAATTACACATTTAAAATATTCATCATTAAAATTACGCTTGGCCAAGCTACACATGCGACTCGTACGTCGTTACATTCCAGGTAAGGCAGTCTGGAATGTATATTTAGTCGGGCCAAGAGGAAGTTAAAATAGATATGAATTTGACAGTTCTTGGTAGTGGGGAGGAAGCATCATCTGTGTGGTAACTCTTAGGCCAGGTGCAAGTTAAACATGTGAGGTGTGAAGGTCAACATGGTAACTCGAGAGTTTAGCGATGAAATATTTATTAAATATTTTTGACTAAATTGTGAATAATTTATGAAAGTGCATGACAAGGTAAACAAAAAAATTGACTTGAATGACTGTAGTGCTTCAAGGCCCATTGGAACTGAAGAAACATTTACATACTCGCACAGATTCAATTAATTTTTCTTCAATAATTAAAAATACTTCTATTTAATTTTTCTAACTAAATGTATGTTTTATTAATTTTGTAATGAGTTAATTAATATTGTGATTTGCAATTATAAATTAGTGTAGCAGCTCAAAAATCACTAGTGAAAATTGTGGCTTGTCAACTGTGTCAAGTAGGGCCAAATGACACAGGAACTGAGTCACGTCACTTCACTCTACGATGCAGTGTGCGCAGGTCCAATGGTTTGTTTCACAAAAATCTGGTGAGTGACACTCCTGTGTTGGCTGCATCTCAGCTTGTGCCTGGTCTTATAGAGTCATACTCTTTTCTGAATACTTCTCACAGACTTTTGCTTCCTGGGTAGAAAAAAAATTGCAAGTCACAATTTGGACTAGTACTTACATGCTGTCAGCGTGATTCTTGACTTTACTAAATGCCTCTGTAATATTCGGTCCAGTGCTAATGTCCTGTACATCGACACTCCCACAAACCATCCAGCCAGTGACTTTTGAAACATTTAGTTCAGGTGTAGTTCTGTAGTTCAGCCAGGTAATACATTAAAACATACTTTTGTACAGGTTAAAACTAGTCTTGCCATATTTTAATTACAGTGGGGCCTCAATTTAGAAATTCGTTCCGGAAGTCATTTCGTATGTTAAAAATTTCATAAGTTAAGGCACATTTTACATGTAAATTGCCTAATTCGTTCCACCACCCCAAACTCCCCCCCATACAATGAAAAAAAAAAAAATACATTTATGTAAAATATGGAAGAAATATGCATTAATAAAACACAGATAAAACCTGAAATAAAAAAAATGTATTAATTACACACAATATGAACTTCATTACCTATATATAATAATAATACGAAATAATATATGTAATAAAATTTCTTACGTCTAAAGATTCGGATACGTAGTTTGTATTGTTTGTAAGAGGAGGTAATTTATCTTAATTTTTAATTATCATCACTTTCTTTTGCCTTTTTGGGTTCACTTTCACCTTCCCCAGTTTTTTCTGACGTAGATTTGGTGAAATAATGTTCCAGCAACAATTGTTTTTGCTGATTTTTAAGAATGTTTCTGAAATGCGTTAGGTAAACATCATCAAAATGTGAGGCTGCCCTATTTGTAAACACTTTTTCGGGGTGTTTTTTTGCATTGTTGTTTAATTTGAGACACGTTTAGTAAGTAAGGGCGGAAAATTTTCGAAGTCCCGTTTCGTAAGTTGAAATTTTTGTTAGTAAGGTCATTCGCAAGTTGAGGCCCCATTGTACGTTCAAACCAGTCTTGTGTGCATTATGTCATTTTCTTATTGTCGTTACTCTAACTGCATTACATATTCAACAACACTCCCCTAAGATTCTTATTTTTGATAACAGTACTTTTTGCTGTTATGTTTACATGTCAAGTTTTTTATCTTCATTACTCCAACTTCATTATATATTGAACAATACGCCTAGGAATCTTATCTTTGAAAAATGGTAATTTTAGCAGTTATATCCTTTAACTAAACACAAATCTATTTAAGATTTATACTAAAGTTTATTGTATAATAATAGTCTTTTTAAATAGAATGGTTAACCAATCACAAAAATAGGTTATTTATCTAAATTTCTCCCTAAAGTCAGTTGCTTCTACACAGCTTTCAGAAAATAGGTTTCTTTGTGTTTTTACTTCAGAATTTGTTCTCATAGTAATTGAATTTTTTTCATATCATATGAAACAGCACATAATATTGAAGGTTTCTATACTCACCATAACTGTATCACCATTATGCTAGTGGCAGTGATCTTGCTACGTTTAGCAGTGCTTTGTTATTTAACAGTTACATCACAGCCATTCATTGCATCTGATAAACTTTTTTTTTTATATTTGGTCTTTTTTTATGCAGTACTAATAATAAATTTTACATTTCATTTTTGTACTGTATTATTTTCAATTTTTTGTTTACTGCGATGTAAACATGCAATTCAAATTCAAGTTTATAAGATATGAAAAGACCAAAATGCAGTGCAAATTCAGGGTTATGAAATACAAACACACAACTTTGTAATGACTTACTGAGCATGCTTGTGAATTTGTGATGCACCTTGTTATAAAGAAACAATATAACTCTTTTTTGATTGTGTTTTATATGTGTTACTTTGTATTGTAGTGGAACGCTGTGCAGCTCGCGAGCTATGAGCATGTCTGCGCCCAGCGCCATTAATATAGAAACTAACAAAGTTGAAAACGAGTTGAACTCAGGGTAAGTGTGTAGTTTGTTAAGGAAAAGTTTGTTAAGTAACTGTAGTTATTAAGGAAAAGTTGAATTTGTGATGAGTGCAAGAAACTGATTGTACTTAAAAAATAAATTTGTAGCTTAATGGCTCATTCCTCCAAATTTTGTTTAATTTTACCGAACCATAATTAATTTAACCTGGATTAAATATTAACTAAGATTAAATATTTTGTGTTTCACTAAAAATAATTTGCAAAAATTTAATAATGGTCAAAAATAACCAGTCATATTGAAATTTTTAGTATAGATGACATTGCCTAAAATAAAACAAGAGTAGTAATTGGGTAAGGCAGTGCAGTAGAGTTTTGATTAACGCTTTTAATGTTAGGTTAACTCTCTTATTTGACATTTTTAAACAGTCCTTAATAGTAAATAATTTGAAATAAATAAAAGTAACCTTCTAGACAACAGGACACAAGTTATTTATAGCTTATGCAACAGCTTACACTAATTGCTACCCTAAGCAAACATTTATAATCGAAAAGTAAATGATGGTCATCGTTATAGTGGAAATAGTACATGAATATTTCTATTGAAAGATAAACACTCTCACACTGTTTACGAGATTACTATTCGGCGTATAAGTCGATCCAATAACAGTCACATGAGAACTCCAAGTAGTGCACGCAGTGCTCTTGGTTATATTACATGAATCTTGTCAAAAGGTTAAGTAAGGATAATTTACTGTATTAAAATCCCATGTGTGTAAAATTTGTGTAATACATTATTAGAGTTTAATTGAAAATTTAAGACCCGCAGGGGGTGCACACTAGGGGGTGCACCTATTGAGAAGATTTAGATGTCCCTTGTGGTACCCGAATCTAACACACACTTACACTTACAACACTACACTTACGACTTTTACACTTTACTACACTCACATTTACATTGTGCGATAATAGCCTCAATGTGCTGTTCGCCTTAAAATAAAAAAGTGAAAATTTAAGGTTTTTATTACACTTTTCAAAATAATACATGTAAAACATTCTGTGCTATAAACAGAGTATAGTAATGTTATTTTTATCGATCACCAAAAGTATGGGTGATCTATTTTTTTAATCTTCTATTCTGTCATCCATCACTCAAACGATTCCAAAAATGACTTAATCAGTACTACTTTTTTTACAACCTCTTCCTATGTTTATTGTCACTTGGTTCCGAAATTAGATTATAGTTATTTTGATTTACTGGGACAGCTATTAGTAGGGGAAATAAAAATTGATTTACTTAAAAGAAAAGAGTAGTAATTTTAAACCAGAAGACAAGGTACTAATTAATTTTAAACATCGTTTGGGAAATAAGAAAATATAATAGAGAATTTAAAAAAAACAGATGGAATAATTTTAAAAGAAAAAGGAAGAGTTTTTCTTAGGCGTGCTGTATCAGTATATGTGTTTTTTTATATCTGTATACTACGGATTTTCTAACAACTTCCAAATTACCCATTACAATCTAAAAACTTCCACAGGTAAAAAATCTTTTAGAAATTTCAATTTGTTTTGTTGGAGTCAAGGGATTGTTCCTGTTGGGTATTCTTTACATTTATCATTTTAACTAAGTACAGTAATTTAAATAGAAAAACTTTTTTATGTAGTCTATATCTAGTTATAAATTACACATCATTTAAGATGTTTAGTTTATCTTGTCTAATTAAATAGGCATACTATATAGCCTGCACATTATATTAATCTAAATTTAAGGTTATCCTGTAAATAGGTATGTGGCTATAAATCAATAATAAAAATAATTATATAAATAAAAAAAAACTTTTAAAAAAATCATGTTTTTAAAATGGACTAAAAAGTATAAAATAAATTCTCATAAATCCATCAATCTATCGAGATTTATAAACCTATACATTCTTAATCACACACAGATTGTCTTAAAAATTTGTGACAGTGAATTTTTATAGATATTAAAATACTTGTACAATTAAAAACAAAAATGTGGGGCACATGAAATTAGATAACTACAATTATCTATTAGCCTATAAGCGCCCCATGTTTTTTGTATTTAATTGTACAAGTATTTTAATATCTACAAAAATTCACTGTCACAAATTTTTAAGACAATCTGTGTGTGATTATGAATCTGTATAGGTTTATAAATCTCAATAGATTGATGAATTTATTTTATACTTTTTAGTCCATTTTAAAAACGTGATTTTAAAAAAAAGTTTTTTTATTTATATTATTATTGTTTACTTTTTAAACTTGTTAATTATTTTTAAAATACCAAAAAAACGGAATGTCATTATCGTATATTTTTTATATTTACTGTAAACTCTGAATTTCTAAAGGTAAAATTAGAACATTAGTGTACTGCCAGATCCTTCGACAAGTCAATGCAACTTTAAATACTTTTTAAAAAACATAAGTTTTGTAAAAAATGTAGACTTTGCAACAAAAACAAAGTATGTTTCTATTAAACTTCCAATACCCTATACAAAAAATTGGGCAGGTGTTGGGTTCGAACCCACACTCCCAACTGGGAACCAGAGCTTAAAGCTAGCGCTTTGGACCACTCGGCCATTCTGGCTTGTACTAAACAACAACAACATTTCTACCTATAGCAAGAAAACAGATGGAATGTCGTTATCGTACATTTGATCATGTTTAAATAATGGCCAAACAATTTCAGTAATAGTGCCCTTGGCACAGTTCAGTATTTACAAATAATCTAATGTTATTGTATTGTCTTCACATTTAGAGCTGTGTACAAAATTTCAAACCACTAGCTTATCGGGAAGTTATTTTAAAATCAATTGCAAAATTCCACCCGGACAAAACCCATAGTGACTTAATAAAAACATGATAATAACTACCACGAATAAATTATTAAAATACTTTCTTTAAATTGGAAAAGAGTGATCAACAAGAAAATAAAACTGATAAATATTATTTACACATTTAAGTCAGAAGAAAATTGTTTATAAATTAAAATAGACACAGTAATTTTAGTTTTGCTGCACTATTTAAGTACGGTTAAAAATTTAACCACTGCTAAGTTGCTGCTTTTAAGTATAACCTTGGTTAATTCATATTTAACCAAAAATTATCTCTAACCAGCATTGATGGAACAGAAAACATACAGCTGCTACCGCAGTGTAACCTTTATAATAGCTAACCATGATTAAAATTCACTAAACTTGTTTGGTGATACAGACTGTAAAGGAGAGTTTATAATTTGGGAATCTAACCTACTTCGAATCACTCTCTGCGAACCATGAGATTGTCATTTTTTTATGAGTAGAAGTGAGGTTGTTAGAGACTTTGTGTGTTTTCTGACCCACATATTGTGTATAACAAAATCATGTGTGCCAGTTATTAAATTTAGTTTGATCACAATTGTCAAATCAGTTTTAGAAGTACTGACTAAAAGAAAAAGTTAAATTCACATGTTTGAAGGTCATCAGTTTTTTTTTATAATTTTTCGTTAATACATCAACAGAATTGTATCTGTCGCAGTTGAACAACATGAATTATTTAGAAAGTGATAATTTACAATGCTTAAGGTTTTGTAGTTTGTCCAAACGTAAATTTGCTGGACTTTTCTACGCTATAAATGTGCACTGGAATTAAAGGTACTATAGCTATTATAAAATTGCTGCACAGTGCAATGTAACGATATTGAGGCGTATTTGACTTGTGTAGAACTTGAAATGCCACAAAGATATTTTAATTTTAAAACATGACATTAATTTTAAAATGTCAAAAGTTTATTTTTGATAAAATTATGTCTAGTAATATTACCAGTAATGGACAGTAGACAGCATTTTTTAAGGCAAGTAAATGTAAGTAAATTTTAGTGAAAATTAATGTTAACTTTTTTGTTTGCAGATAATAAGCTTGTACTAACTTGCTATAATATAGGTTTAATATTTAGGTTAGAATATATTAACAATAGCCGGTATAAGCTTATGTAATGATTATAATAAGATTATAATAAGCTTATATAAACAAACTGATCTTGTTTAATGTTATTTTAAAAAATGCAGCTCTATGAATTAAATTGAGTTATGATTAATATTAATAGCAGGTCAAATGTTAAAACATATAGTATGTTAGTCCACATGGACCAATTGTTTTACCAAAAGTTAAGTTTGGAGGAACAGATAGAATCATGTATCAAGCAAATCTAAGTGTACAAAGAAAATTTTATAAGTTCTATAAACATACCTTGAGATATAAGTCTGGTAGATGTGACTGGTATATATGGCTGGTGCTGTTAGGACACTAAAGTACATGTAATTACCATAGAGTTATTAAGCCTGGAACTGGTGGATATGTTAGCCTTAACTGACAAGTCATTTTACCAAATCATGCAGCATTATTCTTAAAAAATTGAAAAAATAATACCTCAGTGTTAAACATAAAGTGTTAAACATAAATTGTTATGTATCAATGTGTTAAGAAAATGTGTTGCTATAATATTTTTAAAAAATTAAGTAGCTATAACTTTATAATAAATGTTTCTGTATTAGAAATTTAAAAATTGATTTTCTGATAATTGTTTTTCATTTTCCATCAGTAATAAACAGCACAAAAACATTTTGTTTAAATACATTTAGTTGTCAATTAAAAAATATTTAATTATTGCTTCTTATTTTCACTAAAAACATTGAAAGAATTTAAAAAGTACATTGTTTATGAAGTTGGTAAAATATTTATTCAGAGTAATCTGAAGGATTAGCTCTTTTTCTTCCCACTATTAATTCAAGAATATAATGCATTCAAATTATGATCTATTTTATAGGTTATTTATACTTAAAAAACAAAAATAAATTGACATCTCTGGGAACAAGTAGGCTCAGCTGACACAACCTTCTGGCAATAGGCTTGAGTAGGTTCAGCTTTGCTGCAGTTGGAACAGAAACTAAAATATAGATTTAAAGAGAGAAATTTTAATTGGATGGTTCTGCTATCAAAAGAAAGCTCGAAATGTTTCTAATCAATTAGTATAAATTCAAATATAGTGGACCATTTAGGAGTGCCATAAATAATCGATAAGTAAAAGCTATCTAATTAGCCGTAATTTATGATGCTGCCAGTTGACAAAGGGATAAATGAGTCACAAATTACGTATCTCACCAGTTCTATGGTTAATACAAACAGTATTTATACTCACGTTCACCTCACTAGATTGTGATTGTTTTACTAAATATTGCATGAGAAAACTGATAAACTGCGTGATATGTCCAACTTTATGGTTTAGTTTATTGGTTAGAGGTTATGTCTTAATACCAGATCTAAACAGTTTATCCAGATATAAATCCAGCACGTTTTGAATTCACATTTAGCGGCAGCCTTCTGGTAAACTGTAAATCAGCACCTTTAATTGTCCCACTGATGTAGGTAAAGGATTTTGCGGTATTCTGAATCTCACAGAAAGAGGGCAATCAGAATGAATGGAGTAATGGCTCAGTTGCAGACTAACCAAACACAATAACTTGATGTGTGGTTCAGTTATCGGTCTGAGGATAAGCGTTGTTATCATGGGATCCAAAGCACAAAGGTGGTGGTTTTCCATTTTACAAAGCGCATAAACACTATGTTCTAGCAGGGAAACACCAACCTATGCCAAGTGGCTTTGTTAATTTGTCAGCCTGAAATAATGGATGTTGATTGGTCTGAATCTTTATCATGATGACAATCCTATGCATTTCGATCAGTCGTGATTCAGTACTTTGAACATCTAAGATTAACCAGATTACTACCAAAGTGAACAAGGTTGTTATAAAATTCATGAAACCTTCTCAGATTGATATATATATATATATATATATATATATATATATATATATACATGTGTGTGTGTGTGTGTATATATTTATAATAGGCAGTTTGCGGTTACCTTGTTTGCTTGATTGGTATGTATGTGAAATAAAACATACACCACATCATTAAAGTAATAGATGTTAACATTTTACATAAAGTAAGTTTGAATTTGATATAACATGAACAAATATGCAAATAGTGCGAGTCCAGCATATTTCATAATTTTTTAATTATTATAAAATATAAAAATATATTTTTGCTTTTTATTGTGGTTATGGAATAGAATTAACTATAAATTATTATTTTCTGTTATTTGTTACAAATATGTAATGAGCATTGTGTTACACCCATTGAACTGTTTATATTTAATGGAATGTTGTATAAATAAATAATATGACAATGATTTGTGTTTCTTCAGAGACAGATTGGACGATGATGGATTGAACTGTGAAGCTTGGCAATCGCTGAGTTGCTTGACTGACAGCACAGAGCAAAGTGCACCTGTCAATTTTGACATGTCAAACAGAGTAAGCCTTTTTAAAATTTTAACTTAGTCATTCACCGTTTTTGTTACTGCTTGACTAGGTTTCAGAAGTATCATTTATCCTTTCAGAGCTTGTATATTTGATATTGCTTCCTCATTTTGCCATATATCATGCATGAATTTAATTAAATTTTTCTTATATGGTGTTACGTAAAGTAACTTCTTTCTTAAACAAACAGCCAAGATAATATGGAAATACAGCCAGGTCAACAGAGGGCCAACCTGTACTGACCGCCTGATTCAGTTTACAATGAGCTACGCTAGCGACCACAAGTGTTCGCATGCATTTAAAGTCCGCACTTTTAAACTAGTATAGCTAGTGACCTCAAGTGTCCTTGTGCAGTTAAAGTTCACGTTGTTTCCAACTATCACCACCAGCGACCACAGTGTCCATGTACAGTTCAAGTTCACATTGTTTAACAAGATAGTGCGTTTTCTTTTCTCTCTACATCTTAACTAAATCCGACAACCAGTTCTGTGCTAATTAAAACACTTTTCCTTTGTTTTACAAGTCCTTTCTACATGAGTTTCCTTAAGTCAAAGTGTGTAGTTAGTAACAGTGGCTTTTCTGACCGCAGCAATTGATCACCGGCAACTGTACAGTACACAAAGGACATTCTGGACAAGTTGCCAAGTAGGTCTGATAGTCTATAAGATTTTGACTGATCAAAATTAATATCTGTACTATCAGATTGGTCCTCCGCAGTGGCTGTAGCCTAAGTGATAAAATTAGTTTCAGAACTGATTTTATCACTTTTTTTTACAGCACATGTGGTATTAAAAATGTCTTGGAAACACTGCGACTCTGAGTAGCAAATTGGTCAGCACCATCAAAACTGCATTACTGCTTTCAGGCGAAGTTGCCACGGGGAATAGACAAGATACGCCCTCACCTAGAGCTGGTAGACAATGTACCTCTCCTAGTCTCTCTTTTCACTGACTGCACTCCTAGCACTACTAAGGAAATGATCAGTATAATGCAAGATTATGGCGAAGTAGTCTGTGTCATGGGATCTTGTGCAAATGCTGATAACATTGGCATATTTTTACGTGCCAACGCTTGGTAAGTGGAATTAAATGTAACAAAATATACTTAACTGTTCTACCTGATTCTAATCTACATGTACCTCTTAAATTGTATATTTTACCTGTTTCATTCAGTTAACATTCAAACTACCTTAACAAATTAAACACTGACTCAGAATTCATGACATTTTTATCATTTAGTTAATTAAACTCTTCAGACTACTTTATAAGACTTAGGCCTATTATTGCGTCTATTTCCTAAACATAATATTTTTGTCAGTCAAGCTACATAATCTTGTCTTGTCCAATATAACCTTCTTTCTCTTTTACTGAATCATTTACTTCCCCTTTCAAAACCACTTGCACTTAAAATGTAACTACCACCAGAATCAAAATCTTAGTCTAAAACTTTCACCTAGTGCAGTCCGGAATGTAATGATGTACGAGTCGCGTATGTAGCTTGGCCAAGCCAAATTTCATGATGAATATTTTAAACGTGTAATTGTGCTCAGTGTTTGTGATGTATGTTTTAATGTTTTGTTTGACTTTGTGACGACCTGGACAGAGGGATTTAACATTTTGTATAATGGCTTGAAGATGAAACAATAGAGTTTCGAAACCGCGGTAGCCTTTATGAGGTGAGTGGATAGACCACTGATGGGAAGAATAGGTAATAATCCTAATCATTTGAATATGTGGTCTGGTGGCTATGTTACAATAATGAATCTAAAAGTTTATTATCAATTTTTCAATCTTTAAAGCCGCCTCGGTGGTCTAGTGGATAGCGTACTAGACTTTCACCCCGAGGACCCGGGTTCGATTCCCGGCGAGGGTTTGGCATTTTCATACGCTATAAATCATCCCCACCGTCTGCATTAGCCTAAGTGTGCACAATAGTCGGACGTTAAACTCAAAAAAAAAAAAAAAAAATTCAATCTTTAATTTTAAAGCACTTTTTTGGTCAAAAGATCTTAAAAAAATAACAATACTCCAATTTTTTCACATTCAGTTCGAACAGTTTTAAACGCATTTTGCTCTTAATTATGCAAACAAAATATATGGATTGATATCTATCCAAAAAACTGGGTTTATTAGCTAAGAAAAAAAACTGAAAAGTTAGCCTAATTTTTAGAAATAAGTACATCAGATTTTCTTAAATTTTGGTCATATATAAAGCATTTAGCTAAAGTTAGTGTAGGAAATTTAAAAGAAATTTACAGTTTTAGGAGTAAACAGAAAAAAACAGTAACATACACTGACCACTATATTATAAATTTCTTTTATAAAAAATTATAAATTTTATGACTAGTTATAAATCAGATTATCCTAGATTGCCTGAAGGTTAAAGGCATTCACAAAACGATATCTCTGATGGCTCTTAGGAGATATACCACTGTTTCTGTGGATTATGTCAGGTTTTATTCTCCGCCATGACTCTGTAGGCCTTGATGCCCCTGTGAGTCGGCTTTAGCACATCTTCTTCCCATTGTTATTTTTGTTTCTATTATTATGTTATCTACCTTTGGGTAGATATTTTGTTCTCTGGTGCATGGCATGTTGCACCACCCGAGGCGTGCGAGTCTATGAAAGCCAGATACATCTTCATGGTCGGTGGGTCAATCATCAGAAGACGATTGAGTGAGTGCCTCCACGTGGCTAACCCGAGATAGCAAAACTCATCCTCTCTGGGTTGACTCTTGAGGGGCTTGCCTAATTTTTTTGAGATGTTGCACTTTGTGGTAGCCGGCTGCTTGGACAGTAGGTTATCGTTAATCTGAGGTGGGAGGATGGTGAAATTATGGATAAGCCTTCTCTTTTTGCATTATATCATGTTGAGAATACCTTGCCCTTCTTATGGGAAAAAAGAGAAAAGTTCTGAACGGGAAGCTGCTCAACAGCAGTTTTTACACTTTTTAGTGTGACCAGAATTTGAGTAAAATCTGATGTATTGATTTGAAGAAATTAGGTTGTTCTGGTCAATATGTTCTGGATTTTTAGAAAAGTAGCAACTTAAGAGAAAGTCAGTGTAAATTTTTGCATTATGTAACAGCCTTGCAGTCTCACCTTTATACCCTCAAGTCTGCCAGAAGGTATCTGTGTATAAGCAGACAACATTTGATCAAGGACCTTCTCCAGTACAACTGTCTCAGCAACTCAACTCTCTTCCTTGTTCCATTAGCTTCTCCAGAGAAGATTCAGTTTCTATATATCATCTGGTCATGGAGGTATGTCATATAGAAATATAGAATTTATGATAATTTGCCAATTAATGCCTTCAGGTAAAGTCAAGATAAAATTATTTATAGAATATTTTAATACTTTACATGAGACATACTCTGCAACTTTTTATAAGAGTACCAGTTAGAGTATTTGGATATACCAGAGTAATCGCTAGTGGGAAATTGTATTCTCAGGGTTGGTACCACTGTTCGATATGCAGCAGATGGTTAAAACTGATCAATTGATGCAACATTTGTTATCTGTAAAATTAAGGTTATAGAAATAAGACAATAAAATAACAACAAGTGGCTCAAGCAGTGAAGTGAGGAAAGTTTACCTGATCATTGAAATTGATCCTTATAAAGAGTGCTCTTACTTTCATAACAGTAGTGAAAACATTGAGCAAACTTTACAGTAATACAGTAAAGTTTCAGGAACTTAGCATAATAGTGACTGTAATGGTGTGATGCTTTTGAAATACCGAGTTATTGGAGTAGGGCTTAAAATTAGAAATATGTACATATTTCTGAAGGTTATGAGTTAATGAATATTTTTCAAGTTTTAAAATAATTAAATATAGTAATCATTACAGATTTCACACTCTGACGATCAGACGAGATCATACAATGTAAGAAACATACTACTATTTACCATTGCATTGGATGAACTCCACAGGATAGTATGAAATGAACAATGCAATTTGTCATAAACTTGTTTTAAAACATCGTACTCTTGAATTTGTGTGTCTGTATTTTAACTGGGAATTTATTCCGTAAAACCACCCCAGCTTGGGAGGGTATTTTTTTTTAACTAATAGTGCCTGTGTTGGTCTAATCTTATGTAGTCTCCAAATCAGGTATTATAATCAAGTACATCCATATTCATAACAGTATAACACTTATATTTGATATGGAAAATTGTTTCCATAATATATAAACTAGGTAGTGTCAAATAGTCCCAACTGTCTGAAGGCATTTCTGCAATTCTCCTGGTTGTTTATGCCAGATACAAGTTTTATTGCTTTTTTGGGGTGGGGCTCTGGTGGTCAGTGTGATAAAGCACCAGTGAGTCTACTGTGTCGCTGAACTGTGTATCTAAATTTGTTAGTTCGAGCCAAAGTCGCTCCTGTTGCTTTTCCCTTATTGTTAACACTGATCCCTCATCCTCATTAGTCTAACTGGTATAAAGTATGGGTGTTAAAAAACATTGCTTTTTTGTATTACAGGTAACTTTTTCAATTGCAACACTGAGAAATCACACACATACTATGAGAAATCATAGTATGGTTCTATAATGCAGTTGAGGATATATATGTCCATAATAGGTCATTGGGCTTGTGGAAAGGTTGCAGTAATTTTTAATATTTCTAATAAAAATTCCTGCACAAAGTTTTTTTATAAACACTGCCAACATGATAGTCCCAGCTCAATCTGTTGTGCAGTGACTAAACTCAGGAATTTTATTATGAAGCATAACATACACAATAGGAGTAAGTTCACTACTTTTTTTATTTAAACTAAAATTATAAATAATTTGTTTTATCAAAGTTGACAGTTATTCTCTGTAAAATACTGACTTGTGACATTTAGCTTAATGAAAGCTTTTTGTTCCAAAATTGAAACAGCACCTGCACTAATGCTAATAGTTGTATCAACTGCATACTGAACTAAATTATCGGTACTGACAGATGACTCAAGTTATTCACAGAGAAGCAGCTATCGTAATAAGAACCAGACCTAGAACCTTAAAAATTAATGCCAATCCTGACCTGTAGATCACTTAATGCTAGGCTTGTCAGTTATAGTAACATAACCTTTAACATAATGTTGTTACAGTCACGCCACTTGATGCAGTCATTGTGGAATTGTGTTCAGTATTGGACTTGTTGTGCAGTGACGCAGAGTTCAGTACAGCTGGTCGCTTCTCTGTTCATGCTGCCGCCTTTGTTCACTACAGGTATCTATTTAGTAATAATGTATTTTTAGTTTGTTCCAATGTAATGTCCTATCAAACTCATAATCAGTGAATGTAGTAAAGCTAAACTTGAAACTATTGGCCCTACACCATTCACATCACAATCTAATCTCATCTCTTGTAAAAGGAAGAGAACAAGTGATACTAAAAGTGAATAAAAACAAATAAAGGTTGATCAATTATTCTTTTTATTACCATGGGAAGCTATGAACACTGTTAATATGTGGTGAGCATATGTGAGTTTTTTCTTGGAAAAACGAGTTGTTAAGAAAGCATCTGCTGTACAAATTGTGAAAAACCGCATTTCTAAAAAAGAAATATTTGTTGTTTGTAAATACAGGAAAATTCTGAGAAACTTTTTTTTGACTCTATTTACTTTACTTATAAATTTACATTTCTACACTCTGTGATCTTCAAACAGTATTAACAAAACTGACAGTAAAGTAAAAATTCACGAGTAAGAAATGATGATGATGATCGGTCATTAACTATGGAGCAAAACAAATGAGGGCGAACGAAGACCAAAACCTAGGGCCATGTTGTAGTTTCTAGAGATAATGATAATAATAAAATATTAAAGAAACAACAAAATAAAAAAATTGTTAGCAGATTTATTCATCAGGTTCATTTACAGGTACAATTCAGAATTTTTTATAACTTGTGATTCGCTGACATTTTATTTTATACATTCACTATGGCTTATATGATTCTTAAGTATAATTAGAAATTTGAAAATATCTCTTGAGCCAGTTTAGAGGAATTGGATCACTTGAATTTTCACGGTTGCCACAATATGGCTTGGTAGCTCACCTCACTTGGAGCTCATGTTCTTCTGCTCCAAAGGTTGTAGGAACAAAGTCATTGGTCCTACTGTAAAGATTTTCTTAGTCCTAACTAATATTGTTGGAATAAGAAAAAGTGTGGGATTTTTGTGTTATGAACCTTAATCCTTAATTGTAATGGTAATTTGAAAAAATATATAGGTTTGATTTATTCTTTAGCAACTACTTAACCCTCCAACACCGAGAATTTTTTGCTGATTTTTGTGTTATTTTTTTAATGAATTTGAAGTCATATAGTGTATTTATGAAAAAAAATGTTTTTTATGTCTTAGAGATTTTGTAACCTTGTTGCTACCAGCTGTGTATATGTAACACAAAGTGCTCCCACTAATGGTGTATTGCAGTTTCACTCTTTGCCAACGCCACTCAAAAGTTGTTCTACAATATGATTCCTCACTTTATTATACTTTTGCTTATTTTTGTAATTATTATTGTGACAATTCTATTTTCTTTTTTAAATTTTCAAAACTGACAAGTAAATTCTAAAATTAGTGCATTGAAAAATGTGAAATATTGAAAAAGTGTGTTTTTATAAAAAACTGTTTCTAACAACATTGTTGACATGAGATAAAGCATTTTACACACAATCCCATTTTGCATTTAGTGCACTAGTATAGGTGACTTCTTCATGTCTAACTGTTGTTTTACATTAACTTAAAATATACCACAGCACTAATGAGTACATTTTGTTTATATTTATCATTGTGTTTTAGGACAAGTGTTATGGATCTCATGCGTAGTTGTACCTTTGTTATCCTTGACCATGGTTGCCAACCCTACAGATCCTGCTGTGATGCACAAAGCTACGGATAAGAACCATTGTACCATGAGTGTTGAGGTAATAACACAGTTAGATTGAGGTTGTGTTTGTACAAGCTGTTTACCAGGAATAAGCTGAAGAGATAAACAAAGTTGTTCAGTTAGGTGAAGGAATCAGGTTTACTTATTATCATTCAGCTATTGAAGTGATTTGATTCAATGCAAAATTTGAATCATTAAACGTGTACTGTAAAATTAACACGAAAAAGACATTGAAACATGTAAAAAAATTATGTTAATGTCAACAGGCTATACTTTTTTTTATTTTTATGCAAAAGAACAATTTTAAGACAAAAATATAATAATAAGTAAAACCGTTAAAAAATATATAAAACAATAATAGCAAAAGTGAAACACTAGGTTAATAATAAAGAACATATAACATGCATCTGATTGAGTCTTACGTCAAACACAATTAATTGTGAGTCAGTAACATAAAGAAATGAAGTATAGTGTGTCTAAACTTAAAATTATTTATTTCTGTTTTAAGTTTGTTGAAATTAAATTTAAGTGATTAATATAATCTTTTTTTCATCTGTTAAAACTCGAGGAATCCTCTTGTCACACACTTTTCTGTAACCCAAATTAACACTAACAATTTCATAAATAACCTTTTAAAATTTCAGAAAAATGAATTCAACCCGTCTGTATTAAAACATCTATCCTGTTGAATTTTTCATCAATCAATTTGATTTAAAATCAATGACTTCCGTCCTTCATCACAACTGAAGGTTGGATGTATCTCAGGTTGGATACATCATCATGTATTCGAATATTCGTTCTTCATCATGAATATTCATCTGGTTGCTATTAAACTTGATACACCATTTTTGAACTAAAGCTTCATTCATAACGTTACCATAAACCTCAGTTACCTGTCTATAAATGGCAGACTTTTTTTGTATTCAAGAAGCATATTGCACCACGAACCTCACATTTGGTGGGATCATTAATTTTGTCACACATTTTAAAGCTGCACAAATAAACAGTAGCTGCAGTCTGACTTTAGTGGCTCGCTGTTAGCGTCAGACTGGTTCAAAGGAGTGGGTAGGTCAGTGACATGGCAATGGCAGCAGCAGTGGTGGAACTGAGTGACTTGTCAGATCAAAACATTCTTTACTTTCCAAAAGACTCTCGTAATATATAACTATTATTTTATTTTTAAATTGATGTCTTTTTAATGATTTTATTACAATTTACCATTATACATTTAAAAGTAAATTGGTATAATTTATAGTTTTCTACTTCAATTTTTATTCAGTTAGATAAAAACTATAAATCACACAAGTTTACTTTCAAACTGTTTATACATTACAAATTACTTACTACTAATATTTATATATTACAAATCAACTGTTCTCTTCATTTGAAATGTACCAATGTGTGTATAATTTTATATGGTATGATTGCACACAGGTTGCAATATTCGTACTATGGTGTTACGGGTCCAAGTTTCTAGTCACATTATTCATGACACCAATTATCTATGCAGCAGCACTGACTTCATTCTGCTCTCAGATCTTACCATCATCGCAGTGTAGTATTCTCGACTCATCGCCACTTCGCAAAGAGAGCTGGGGAGGTTGGGAGAGTCACAGTTATGCTCTGTCCAATGCACAACAGCTAGCTGCCTTCTTTCTAGTTATACATTATGGTAAGCGTTTTTTTTTTTTTTTTTTTTTTAGAATTAGTGGGGAACAAATCTTACAGAGTTATACAGAATGCTTATTTTACTTTTACCAATATCTGTATTTTCTAAAATATACATCTGTTTGGAAAATTTAAATGAGAGGTCTTCTTTTTCTTATAGAAATGGAATATATGGAATTTAAATTTTGAAAACAATCCATTTTTCAATGAGGCTCCTAAATTTATTTTTGACCTTTTGATTGCTATGTAACGGTCTATCATTGTTGCAGTATAGTAGTGAGAAATGTGGCACAACGATCTATTGTTGCTATACACTAGTCAGTAATAGCACAAAATAAATCCAATAGACGGTGTTCATTATAATAAAAACAGTATTTATTCTAAATAATTAATTAGATTAATTTTAGACTGAGTAGCAAAATAATCTATTTAGCAAATTACTAGAAGGCCATAAATGAAAAGTTTAAAACTCTTTAAAAATTACAATCAAAATCACACACACACACACACCCTTTGAACATGACTTTTGGAATGTGGTGAATAAATGATGTTGTCCAGTGGCCCGCAGCTTGTTGTATTGCTTAACTTAACACTTGAAAAAAGTATACAAAGTTTATATATACAACGTTCACTTATTTTAACTTCGATTGTTGCATTGTATCACTGACTTACTATATTCATTGTATTCATCGGATTATATTCATCAAAAATTAGTGATTTAATTAGAGTTATGGATATAGTCTGAAGGTTTGTGTATTTAATTTTAGATGGTTGATAAGTTTCGTCTCACTTGTAAGCAAGTTAGATTAGATATTCTGCTGTATCAGAGATATCTAAGCACGGTTTGCTGGAATGAGCGCCTGACAATCGCACTGAGAGGAGTAAAGTTTAATGCACACAATTCTAAGTAATGAGATTTTAATATTTAATCTCCTGACATCCCACTGTAGGAGAGCAGATTAGGACATAAGAAGTCCAAATGTTTTGGCGAAAACACTGTGATTTAGAGCACCATGACTAAACAGAAACACTTCACAGTAACGACTTGGTGCTTGTCTAGTAATGACACAGTCTTAGATGTTGCAGTCTTCTAATGTCTCACTGTGGAGAACAAACTAAGAGAGAAGTATGACTTGTTTTGGTTAGGACTCAAAATACTTAACCATTTTGGAGCGTGGATTGGTAACAGGAATGAAGTGCCAAGTAACAAGCCACATCTGAAGAACAAGTGAGATTTTTAGTTTGGTGTGGGAACATGTTATGGTGTGACCTTGATCGTTGCTGGTTGCCATTCCCTAGCTTGGTTTTTAGTAAAATTCCGTTTTCTCTGGTTGCATGAAAGTAATGGAGCCATTCAACTGTGCATTCCTATTGGTTATTGCAGTTGGCACTCAAATTTGATGTTCCTTAAAAACAAAACTCTTTTTCTGTTAAAACAGAATAAGCGACTTGTGTTTTTCCCCCAATGGTCTGATGTTTATAAAGAATTCCAATTGGTCGAAGGATATAGTGTTCAGTCACTATTCAAATGTTTTTTTTTTAAGAAATTGTGGAGTTAACAGAAATTGTGTACATAAAAGTTAGTGTCTAAATATACATTTTTCATTTAACTGATCTTTCCATTTTTCTGCCACTTTCATTTTTTTCTGAGTTACAGAAATGAAATTGTAACATAACCTTGTTCTTCAAATTTTGTTTACGAGATAATCGAAATAGCTGGAAATCATGATGTGTTTGTTGTTCAGGATTTATCAGAGGCTATAAACTATATCAATCAGATTAGGATATTTATTGAAATAAAATGGTTTATTTCAATAACTTAGTTCAGTGTTTTAACATTTATTTCTTCAGTCAGACATTAAAAACAATCTTTTTAAATTTAAATTTGTTTAAAACAAAAAATTGCTATACCAATAAATCCAATGCAATATCTAAAATAGCCTAGCAGTTGTAGGTAGGGCATGCTATTGTGCAGTCCATCAACACAAGGGTTAACAAACCTTTATTGAAAAATGAGCTATTAGGACAGTATGACAGTAAGATCCAGGCCTGCAATCATGAAAATGTAATCCTGGAAATTTTTTTAGGAGTACTTACAAAAAAATGGTTGTATTTGTTAGCACTTTAGCATTCACAATTTTATTCCAATTTGAATTAAACTTAGTACAAAAATTTTGGATTTTGGTAATAGTTTGTACAACTTCATTAACCAATAAAATCTGTTTTTTTGGTTTAAAAATATCTTTTTTGAAAATCTGATTTCAGCATTATTGGATTATGTTCATAAATGGTGTACATTTGTACATGGTCCCTGAAGAAAGTGATAGCTGCTTGTTTCCATTTTCTTTGTAATGTTAAACCAAAGAGCTATAAAAAACTTACGGTTTTGAGTTAATTTTTTGTGGTGTAGATATATTTACTTTCCTATACATTGGTACAAGAAGCATAGCAGAAGTTAAATTATTCATAAACTTTTTCAGTGACAATATCAATGAGCTTTGTACACAGGGAGTACTTGAGCTGGAGGAGAGGACCTCACAGGAACATCATTTGGTTAATCGTAGCAGTTTTAGTGTAAGTATTACATCTTACCAGCCCTTTGCTTAGAGTTTGACCTTTTTTAACCCTTTGCACTCACGTACAGTTTTTAGAGTATATCCTCTGGGGTCGGATGACCAGTGGTACTGACCACAGTTATTTCCTTGACAGAGCAGAATTTTTGCTTACGTTATGTTTCTCTCAAATCGGATGGCCTAAGTTAAAATCCTTCAAACACGAGCATTGCCAGCAGGACTGGCCAAACTAAGTTCTATGATTTTATATTAATTTAATCATGTGATTTTGTTTGGATTGTGCTGTAGCTATCAGGAAACTCTTTAACTAAGTGATTCGTGACTTACCTACATTCTGTGTATTTTTAGAGCAAAGCAAATTCAACTGTACTGCATCAGAACTGTCAAACAGAACAGTATTCAATATTAAGTATACTTTAAAAAAAAGTACATAATATATGTAAAAGTAAAAAAAATCTCCTGTTTATAAACTGTATTACAATATTATATTTTTTCATTTAAAATTTATAAATGTTTTAGTTTAGCTGTAAAATTATCGTGATAATAATATTTTTACAGTTAAACTAAAACTGTACATTTATAAATAAAAATGTATATTCTCTGCCTTTCTTATATCAATGAAAAAGTGATTTTTAAAAGCTTTTAATTTTGTTTTTAAAAAATTTAATACCCTTTGCCAACTTTTCATATTGTAATGAAAAACAATTCTGAACTGTTGCATGATTACTGTAGTGTCTGTGTGGACAGAGAAACGTGAATCCCCAGTCAGACCTAGTCTTCCAAATAAACCTTGTCATGTGTTTATGACCTGCATTCTTCCAAATGTTTTTTTTAACACATATCTCCAATAAGTTTGGCTGTAACAAATGATTTTTTCATAAGTCTGGCGGAATACTTATCTATAAAAAACATGATTTTGCCGATACATAATTGCAGTTTGGTTATAGTATAAAAAATTTCTTATTTGTTTTTATCTGTTTTTTTTTTTTTTTTTTATTATAGTAGGACCTCATACAATGTTGACCAAAAACATGTGGCGTTGACGTCATCTGCTTATAATTTTTTTATGGAATATACAAAAGTTTCCTTATCACTGATGCAGTTTGCTTTTAAGTGACTGCATTGACCAACTATTTCAATTACTTATTCAGTGCAACATAAGATAAATAAACATACAGCAAATAAGTACCATTAACATTACTAATGCTGATAAAGATACTGACTCAGATATTAAAATTTGTACAGCTGTGTGCTGTACACTTAGTGTATTCTACATGCACTTAAATCTAATCTTTTTTTTAACAGATAGGTTTTTATGAAATGTGGGGCACTCTTATAAAGTCTGTATATTATAAACACATTCATTTTAAAGTAAAAAATATACTTTACTGAAAGCATGTTGTATTTGACGTCACTTGGCAACTAGAAATACATTAATAATTAAAAACATGATTTTTAGAAAAAATTAATATGGTAAACATCAGATCTCAAGAAGGATTATATTCTTTCCCTTCAAAACATTAAATACAGTAGAGTCTCAATTAACTGTTGTTCTTGGGACCATTGGAATGGTGGATGACAGAACAGACATTGTACTTTTGGTGATAAATAAAAATAACATTACTATACTCTGTTTACAACACAGAAATTTTTTATTATTATTACTTTGGAAAATGTAGTAAAACTTAAATTCTCTATTTAATTGTAATTATATATTATACAAATTTTACATATGTAGGTCTTTAATACTGTAAATTATCTGTACTTAATTTTCGGACAAGTATTTGTTTAACATGCAAGAGCACCGTGCATGCCACTTCCAGTACTCAGTGACTGTTATGTGATCTACTTATACGCTGAATGGTATTAGCATGAATACTGCAGGAATTCAGCATGAATGGTATTAGCATGAAAACTGCAGGATAAATATCTTTCAATAAAAACATTCATGTACTCATTTAGAATTTGTTGACACTATTTAAAGTGTTTCTATCTTATTCCACTCCATGATAGCATCGTTTACTTTTCAATTATCAATGTTTGCTTAGGGTATCAATTAGTGTCAGCTGCCTTCACCTGTGCTAGAAATAAATCGTGTCCAGTTACTGTGTTTTGTTTTGTCTAGAAGGTTACTTTTATTATTTATTACAAATTATTTATTATGGGGACTATTTAAAAATGTCAGATGACAGAATTAAACTGATGGTTAATAGAAACTGACAGTTAAAAGGGTGACAGTTAATCGAAACTCTACTGTACTAGTGATAAAAATTTTGGAATAAATCTGACATACAAAATATTGTATTGACATACAAAATATTGTAAAAAAACACCACACAAACTTTCACAGTTTATTATCTTCCTAAAATGCCTAGTACAGAAAATATTGAAAAAGAAAAGAGAAAATTGGTCTAATTTCTCATAATTGGTTACGTAAATAATTTTAAACAAAATAACTTTGCAGTTTAAGAGTAAATAGAGAAAGAATGTGCTATTTCTTGTGCAAGAGGTTTGTTGTTAATTTTCTCAAACAATGAATTGACATGCAATCATTTACAGGTTATGTATGCAAGCTTTGTACTCTTACGTGGTACTGTGGTTAGAGGAAGAAGAAGATGATGAGCAATCACTGTCTCTCATGGATCTGCCTTGGACTTTATTCATTATTGTTGTGATATCGCCCACTGTTGTCTTCCTTATCAATGAGTTTGTGAAATGGCAGGAGATAAAGTAAGAAACCTATGTAAAATGTTAATTTAAAATTGAAAACATACTGGTAAAGAATAGAATTATAACTTTAGTCATTAGGATTGACACCGCTAATGAGAAAAGCTAATTTTGTTTTTATTTGATCATAAGGTTTGTCAGTTAGTGGTTGTAGATTTTTAAAAAAAATGTTACTTTACTAACAGTGTGTATCCCTACACATTCTCTCTCTCTCTCTCTCTCTCTCTCTCTCTCTCTCTCTCTCTCTCTCTCTCTATATATATATATATATATATATATATATATATATATATATATATATATATATACATACACACACACACATATAATTTAACAACTCCTGAAGAAGTTTTCTAGAGATAAATGTTAGCACTCAGTTCTAGATAGATCTTTGTTCTGCGTCTACTGTAGTTTTCTAACAACTCCAATAGAAGTTATTGTATTCTAACAGTTTCTGTTGTGGCAATGGAAAGTTGCTGAAAGAAATGATGGAAATATTTGAGTAGTATCCACTCGTAGATTGTTTAAAGCAGGTTTTCCCAACTGGTAGTACATGTACCACTGGTGGTATGTGGATCAATTTACATGTCATTTGTCTGCTTCAAAAAAAAAAAGACGTTATTAAATAGTCTCTTAAAAAAGGTTTATTTTACAAATACAGACAAAAATGTACTTCACAGTACTCACATTTGACAATGTATCTAAAGTTTTATGTTACCGTAATTTACTTTGCTACTGCAGTAGGACCACTGCTCTGCTTGTAATAAAGTTTGGGAAGGTTTATATTTTATATCATTTCAAAATCTTTTACTCAGAAAACCTCAAAACTCATAATTTTGAACCTAATTTCCATAAATTTTCTAGGCCTTTGCTCTATTACTGGGTATTTCAAACTTCCCAGACCCCCTAATACTTAGATCAGGGGTTCTCAACGGGGTCCAGGTAGACCCTTTGGGGATCTATTGAACTTTGAAGGGGGTCGATTAAATTTAGAGGGTGGTCTGTCGGGTGTTGATGAAATAAATTCCATTTTTAACTTTCAAAAAATATGTCATATTAACAAGTATCAGTGAACCACTATTGTTAGCATTTCCTAGTTCTTATTTGGTTGAGGCAGGATTTAGCTATGTAAATAATTTATTGTGGAAGACGAGAAATTGATTAAAAGATATCACAATATGATGATTTATGATTAATATTAACAAATATTTTCCTAGATATAAATAAGATAATTGAAAGACATGAGCTGCAACCATATCATTATAATTTCATGAATTTATATTTATATTTTATTTAAATTTCTGCTTCTATAAACGTAATTATATCTTTGATGTATGTCTAACAATACAAAATATAAATTATTTTTAAAAAATTGTATTGCTGTATTGCTGCAAATAAAAGTTTCATTTAGGGGTTGAAGCAGAAAAAAAGTTTAGAACCTCTGATTTAGATGGTGCACCATTTTACCATGGAAATGCCAAATGGTACCGAGTGATGGGAAGCTTAAAAAACAGTTTTATTTTAAATATTATTGTAGATATAAACAATAAATAATTAAAAAAAAAAACGTTGTTACTTGTTTGTTTCCAGGGCGAATGTTAGATACCAGAAGAGAGCACGGTTGGAGTTTGGCACGAAACTAGGCATGAACTCTCCATTCTAAACCTACATGATGGTCTGTGAGTGTTTGGGCACAAACTATGCCAGAGCATTTCATCTATTTTCATAAGTATATATATTTTTATAAGATTTCTCTGTGTGAAAATCTTCTAAATATTAATTTGTCTACGAGTTTTCCTATATGGTAAGGAACAAATTAGTTAAATTTTTATGAATCTAAAGTAGTATATGTAAGATGAAAACTTTACAGTTTTATATATTTTAATTACATTAATGTAATAATATGTAATCTTTAATGGTGTGTGTAGTAACTAAGCTTTTTCAGTTTTTAAATTATGGTCTATATTTTTGTACTTACTGAATTGAAACTTACTCCATTATTAAATAGTAGTTTTTATTTTAAAAAAACTATTACAAAAATGTTAGCAGTTAAAAACAATGCCATAGTTTTTTTGAGAATAACTACCATCAGGTAAAGTGCTCGACTCCAAAATTCAGTTCGTGTTGGATTTTGTGTGTAGTTAGAACAAAATAGTAACCCTATTTAAAAATTGAAAATGCTGTTTTGTTTACTGTAATGTACGAGGTGCTACTCAAAAGTTCCAGTTATTTTTGAAAAAAACAGAACTTACTTTCGACCAAAAAATTATTTGTGTCGTTAAAAGTAGTCACCATTTGCATCTATACAGCATTGCAGTATTTTTGCCACGAAATGAAGCTTTGCTGAAAGTCAGCTGTAGTAAGCTTCCTTAGAACCACTTGCAGTTCTTTTTGAATTTCGCTTATGGTATCAAATCAACATCCTTTCAGAATGATTTTCATGAAAAAGTCGCACAGTACTAGGTCTAGCGAGTACAAGATTGCTAAAGGGAAACAAGTTGCGTCTAGTTTTGGGCCAAAAGCTGCCTCATCAAGATCGCAGTGTAATTGGTGCACAAACCAGTCTTTGCCTCTCCACAGCTCCAGCTGTTTATGCTGCACATTGTCCCTCTATTGCCTCAAAACGTCGAGGTAGTAGAAATTGTTGATGGTCTGACCAGATGGGACGAATTCCTGGCAGACAGTCCCACATATTAAAAAAAAAAAGTTATCAGCATTGATTTCTTGTTACTGCAAACCTTTTATAGGTCTTGGAGAGTTTGGCGTCTTCCACTGTGACGATTGCTGTTTGGTTTCATGATCGTAGCTATAAAACCAGCTTTCATCGTCTGTAATTTACCTTAGACAAGAAATTTGGATCTACTGCAAACGTCCATTGGAGCTCAGTACAAACTTACAGTCTTCTGTCAAACTCGTTTTTTGTTAAAAGTCTGGGGGGAACAATAAGCAATTCTTTTCATGTTGAGTTCATCAGACAAAGTGCATTGGCATGTCCCATGAGACATTTCAACAACTTTAGCCACGTTGTGGATGGTTTGTTTTCTGTCCTGATAGATGATTTCTGGAACTCTAGCAATGTTTCCTGGAATGATGCTAGTTGATGGTCTACCTGAATGTTGTTGGTTTTCAGCAGATTCACAGCCCTCTTTAAAACATTTGAACATTCAAAATCCTTCATTTGCTTAAAGCTTCATTTCCAAATGCTTAAACCAACATTTGATAGATTTCAGCAATGGTTTTGTTCAGTTTACTTTAAAATTTAATATAGACTCTTTGCTTTTCGTTTAGCACCATCGCAAAAATCCCAGTGTCTGTGCAAAAAACAAATGGTCTGTGCATATCTCCACAATGATGCCGTGTGGCTCATTGTTAAACAGAGGATTACTCATAACGCCCCTCACAGCGGGACGTTGTACTAAATTCGTTCCCGCATTTCATTCACATTCCTAGAACTTTTGGATAGCACCTAGTGTAAGAGTAAATCACGCCAAAGATTCATTATTTATTAGGTGTTAATTTAAAAACATGCAAACAAAATAATGCTTATTTTATTTTAATCAAAACTCAGGTTTTAGTCGGTAAAATAAATACAATCAAAGAAGCAGTATTCAGCACCTTAATTACTAGATAGTAATTTCTGAATAGATTTATGTCAATATTTTTTTAGTAGCATAATTACTTTTAGTTGAATATTGTAATAATTTAAAGACGTTTTTATAAACATTGATTGACCAAAAAGTCAATGGTCTAACTTGCATTTGTTGTATTTGTTAATTTAAAGAAATACTTAATGAAAATACAGTTATTAAAAGATGACAATATAAGTACTATATAAGAAATGCTGTCTTCCTATGCCAAGTAATCAAAGCCATCTCTTCTGCCCCCCCATCACTCTATGTTGTCTTCGGTTAACTTCTTGTGTTGCAAGTGGTTTTTCTTTGAATATTTCTTACTTTATGTAGGCTATTGCTTTTGTTTATGAGATGCAACATGTAGTTGGTAACAGCTGATACCACATATATTCACAGTTAAGCTACCTGTACTCTTGAATTCACAGTACGTCCATCACCACCTCGCTAACATTTATTCTAAGTTTGAAGTGGCAGTCAGAACACACACTTGCACTCTTTTTAAACAGTTCCAACTCTGTCATTAATGTTCTTATTCACAATCCTTGTCTCTGTTCAAACAATTCAAGGTAGTCTCAACCAATATTTCTGTATACTTCAGTGCTAATAACTTCATATTTATTTATATGGTTCTTAAATATACTTTGGTTAATTTGCTTGAGTTAGTAAAAAAAATCTTCTATCATTTACTTTTTAACCAAATTATTTGTGTTATAATTTTTCAGTTATAGAAAAAGTTCTGTAATTTTTCTCAGTCAACTACATTAGAAGTTGGCAGATTTTAATCAAATAATTAGGATTATGACCTATTCTTCCTGTCAGTGGTCTATCCACTCACCTCATAAAGGCTACCGCGGTTTCGAAACTATCGTTTCATCTTCAGGCTGTTACACAAAATGTTAAATCCCTCTGTCGAGGTTGTCAGAAAGTCAAACAAAACATTAAAACATACATCACAAACACTGAGCACAATTACACGTTTAAAATATTCATCATGAAATTCGGCTTGGCCAAGCTATAGTCTGATAAATCAGTCTGATTTACAGGGCAGTGATAAGAAGCAGTATTTTAGGACAAAACGTCCTCTCATATATTAGAGACAATAATTACTTATTAAATGTAAATTGAATAAAAATCTACAATTAATCTCCATTTTCATCTTTTCAGAACATGTTATTTACAAATGTTAGAGTGTAACAATTACGTCAAAAAAAAATCAAAGTAAAATATATAATGTTGAATGAATGAATGGATTGTAGGTTTACGAATACACTGCAACCTTTGTAGATCTATTATGCCCTATTTCCTTGAATCTCAGTTACAATATTCTCTCCAGCCATAGTCTCTTCATAAAATCCGAATTTGGAGATGATTTGATAGGTAAGTTCCTTGCTTCTAATTGGTAACTTCTCAGAATGCTAGGTATTCTTGCAGCTATAGCCTGAAAAGTCTACCAGCTGGTGGTACACCTATCCCTTTCTGCAGTACCTGCAAGGTGAATCTACTAAGCCAAGATTTCTAAGATGTCTTTTAAAAGTGCCATGCCCTTAAAAAAAAACAATTTTAGCTTATTTTTACTGAAGCTGTTACAGAGCTTTGTTCTTCTTCTATCAAAGTCTCCGAGGAGCTCCTTGGCTGAAACCTCTCTTATCTTGTCAGTGTTTAGACGTTGTAGCTTCCTTTTCTGTCTTCAAGTCCACAAAACAGTTCTGATCCTGTAAGTTTTCACGATGCCATCCTTCCTTGCCAGCTCGTCTGTTCTCATTTTCCTCTACTCTAGTATCCTTAACCAGAGGAATGTAACTTATTACTCTGATTCAGCTTGCTGAGCTTTTGCTGGCATTTTCACACCATTTCAATTAAAGCGATGGTTGGAAAACTCAGCACTTTAATGGCTGCTTGACTGTCAAACGTGATGGTGATGCTCTTTCCCCTATATCACTTGTCAAAATTTCTCTGCACATACTTATCAATAGTGTGTGCTTCCTCTAGAAAAATGCGGGGGTATTTGCCTATTGCTTCAGAATGCTTGGTTTTATCTCAAATACTACGGCTTCAATTCTCTCAAGTGTTTTGGACCCATCTGTAAATCATATTATTGTGTATTCTGACAATGAGGTTATGGATTCTTTATTCCATTCTTTTTATTACTAAGCTCAATGAGAAAATGTTTTTAGAGTTTCTCTTCCTCTTAATCGAGTTCCTTGGAAGTTCCTAGTAATCGACAAATTCCGTTACCATTTTGTTCCCAGGCCGGTTTTTGCTATTCTGAGATGTGCACTTTTAGCAGCTGTCTCCACTACTATATGGAGAGGCTATTTGTAATTCCTGAATTACCTCCATTGCTTCTGTTATGCATTTGCATCCTAGTTTAAGTACTTTGTCTAACGACCTCCTAGTACTTAACTTGGTTCTGCCAGTGTAAGCTACTGTCCCATATGTGATAGCTGGTCTTACTATCATTGTGAATATCCACCGCATATAACATTTGCCTAATAACACAATTTCTGAGCTGTGTAAGTGTTTTATATAATCAGCATCAAGTCTTGAAGTTTTTTACTTGGATTAATCTTTTCATTGACAAGATTGTTAATACTACACAATGGAATCCCTTAAAATTTAATCTGGGTTTAGGTTAAGCCATAAAACTCCAGATTTGCAAGAAACAATTTTCCCCATATGGCCATTTTATTTTCAATTGTATTTTGGTAAACATGCAAACTTTTACACTAGACAATACTATCTCAGATTACATTTCCAGTCATTGTCTGATACTGGACAATTTCCTTGCATGCAATGACCAAACAATGTAAAAATTCCAGTACATGTTGTGTTATGAAAAAATTATCGAGGAAAAAGTTCGTAAACAAAATTCTGTATAAAAACTATGACACCTCACAGTTATAGAGTTCATAGCAGAGCTTTTTGCTGTAATAAATGCTTCCAAGTTATTTAGTTAAGTTTGTTGAATTTACGGTTGTGTTCATTAGTTCTAATATTTATTTTAAGCGATTTAGTAATTTGTTTGTAGCGAATCGTTATTTTTAACAAATTGTTTTCCAGAATGTTAAAGACGTTTTTTTAATAGAGTGTTGTTTCCAGTAGTTCAGTTTGACTAATTATTATTGTCGATCTAGCTTCCCAGTAGTTTTTCTGTTCAGTATGTGTGATAGAGAGTAAAATATAGTAAAAACTAGTTCAGAAAAGAGCACTAGGTTCCATAACTTGGTGTCAGGAAATTTTACTAGGTCAAATTGTGTATTGTTGTGCACTTCGGTTTTGTGTAATTTTTTTAGTGGTAAGAATGTTGTAGACACATTCTTCTGGAATGTTACAATATGGCAGAATGTTGTAGAAAACTTTCTGGTATACAAAATGTTTTACTTTTCTATCTAAATATACTCACAGGCCTATCACCTTATCCATAAAAAATCAGCTTATTTAATCTAGTCAGTATTTTTAAGTAGACAATTTCGTACCATTTTAAGTCGCCAAGGATAATTTTAGTAGCGTGCAAGCAGGACGAAAAGTATGTTTAATCGTGCAAGATCTTTGAATATTTATCATTGTCGAGCAAGTATTCGTTTTACATGAAACTTAAATAGAAGCCTGCAATACTGTATATTCAGCTGTCTATATTATCTACCCTAATGAATGTGTACAACTGTATTTATTTTGTTCAATGTTTCCAAGTGTCTTCCGTTAAACTTTAATAAAACTAAATAATAAAAATATGTGAAGAACAGTTTTGTTTAATACAGATCATGTTCCAATAGCTTATATATTTGATATTTTTTTACTTTATTTTTAGATATATTTCAAACAGTCATGTATTAGTGTCTGGTTGTGAAACATGAAAGAAAATTTGTCTGTTTCCATTTGTTTTCTCTTTAATATGATACAGTTCAATTTATTGGCGACTATATATTAAGTTTGTAAAATTATGTTCTTGCTGATTAAGTCTTCCATTCACCAGTTGTATTTTCCACTGGTGCATGTTTGTGAGTTTGTAAAAATCTATCCTTGTCTATTGTGTATTTGTAAAGCAAATGGAAATACATTAATTGAATCCATTAGTTGTAATAAATGATGCATAAAATAAAATCTAATATATAATATTTACTATATTTAATCAAAGGACAAGTTGTTAGATTTTTGTTAAGAAATATCTAAATGAGACGTTCTAATGATGCTATCAAAAACTGTGAAAATAGTTTTCCGCAAGTTCAGTAGAAATATAGTGGATGCATTTTGTTTTGATCTTTAATTCTCTCGGTATTAAATGAACTGTTAGAAAATGTTTATCATCATCTGATAAGAAATGTGATTTTTGTTCACAATTTCACTAGACATGATTAGTTTTTAGTTGTTGATTCAGTGAAATTAATCAGTTTAAAGATACTCTAAGTAAAAGTGTTCTTTTGGAATTAATTTAGATTAACATGACCACTATATCATACATTGCCATGAATGTTTTCTAAAATAATTTTTTTCCTGAATAATATTTTGAAAAAACAGTTTTTTGTACTCTCAAAAATTAGAGATTTAAAAAAAAATTATCCTCTGTTAGATAGTCATAGTTTGGTTTCTATTGCAAATAATTTTCGATAATTCAGATAAATAAATTCAAATAACAATTATATTTTCAAGTAATTTATTTATTTATAAATAGACCAAGATCTATTGTAAGCATAACATATGGAAATTTTGTTAATTTATTGTGTTAACTGTTATTAATTTCAAATATCTGTTTCAAGCAAAACCAAGTCTGTTTTTTTTAAAAATATAAAACATTAAATTTTAATTGTTTATTAATGCAAAGTTCTGACTAATGCAGAACAACAAAATGCGAGTCTGCCATTTTTCTATGGCGGTCGTAAAACTAGGCCTCGACAGTTGAAAAAGGTGGTTAACAAAACCCATTAATTTAAAAATAATTAATTATTATTATTTAAATGTGAAGTGTATTTAAGAAATGTTGAAACATTTTCTGATAACATTGTCAGCTTAATGGAATTCGATTTAAAAAAAAACTCACTACAATTTCAGTTTTTGAGAACGCCAAGAAATTTGTTCACCATTTTATTCTGGAAAACATGTGAAATTTAAATCAAAAACAAATATTTTAGGATGTTGGTGGTCACATTAATCTACGTTTTATCATATATATATGATAAACATATATATATATATATATATATATATATATATATATATATATATATATATATATATATATATATATATATATATCTCAGGAGTTCTCAGGTTACTATATACATATACAAAACAAAAGTTCATAAAGAAGCAGTTTATTTTGAAGAGTATATTTTAATTTATTGAGAATTACATCTGTTTAGTTACAGACAAATGTAACTGTTGTGAAATCTATTCATAACACTTTGATACAATTTAAATTACTATCATTTTCCTGTTGTTTTTAATGCCTAAAGTAAATCCCAACGTTAAAATATATAATTTACTTAAGTTATGTTTTATTGAAATTCTTTTATTCATAACTCTTATTTCTAGGTCATAAACGCAAGAAAAAAGGTTTTAAAATTATCTGCATGTATAAGTAACTGTTGGCTATGAATGACAAATATGTTTTTCACTACTTGTAAAATTCCAGTAAGATTGTGCTTGAACGAAGCACGAAATCTGGAAAGTTATTAATAATAATCATAAAACAACTACCTTGAGAGATAGACCTATTCGCACTGTGACCTTGAGCCAACCAATCCGAGAAGAGCAGTGTTGTGAGGTTGGTCTTTGAAGTTTTACAGGTAAATTATGATATATATTAACTAAAAATGGTTTTTTAGAGTTTTATCTTTAAAAAATTCAGTGTTTGTAAATGTATTCCTTGACAAGAAAAAACATCAGGGGGAAACATAATATCACACTAATATATTTTTTAAAGTCCCTAAACAGTTTTTTCAAGCAAAACGTTATTATTACATGTCTTATTTCATTTAACTTAATTACTGTCATTTCATTAGTAATTTTTACCATTTATTCAAATAATCACTGTACTGTAAATAAGGGAACAAATGTTTAAAGCAAGTTAAAAAAAATAGAATATTTACAGCCTTGTTTACCAAACACGGTTAATGAATTTTGACGATAGCTGATATAATCAGTCTCCGATATCTATTTGCCTGTCTGTCATGTAGGTGCGAACATGCACATTATCTGTATATCTAGAAATCCAATTATTTTGAAAATAATACCGTATTTGTAGAATGATCACAATGTTCCAAGTTAATTTGAAAGGTGTGGGTTAGAATGAAGAAAGGATTTTTTATGAACACGTATGTATTGTATTTAGAAGTATTAAATTTTTGATATACTCTTTATTGACTTTTTATGAAGAAAAAAATACTGAATTTTAATAAATTTAAGGGGATTACTGTACTCTGGTTCTAAAATATTGGGAACACATCCATCCAACTGTAAATCGGATTATATTGTTTATATCAATATTAATTGTATTTATTTTTGTGTCTAAAAATGAATGTATACTACCATAATTGTTATGGGATCAAGTTGATTTTTAATGTTTTTAACTTAATGAAAACTTACTAGTCTAGTTTTGCACATTTTAGAAAGAAAAATTCTGAAATTCTGTTTTGGCTTCAAAGTGTGACCAAACAGTTTCTGTTTGTACGTAAACATGTCACGTACAGCAAAGTAAAGGTCATTTGTTATTGATGTAATTTTCAATAAATAAAGACAAAATTGTAAAAATATAACTGGACCATTAGGATCTTTAAGATTACTGGAGTAGAAAAAAAGCAGCATTGTTAGCCCTCTGCAGATAAAATGTCTGCAAAGCGGTTAACACTATATATATACTCCCAATTATATTACCAAAGAATGTAGCAACTTGTCAATTATCTAAAGGGAGTGTTTTTATAAGTTTAACAAATAATTATTCTGTATACTACAAAAATTTTGTGAACATTGTTGTAAATGTCACTGAATTGTAATTATAATTATGTTTTTAAATAAAATAAAAATATTTTTGAAATGTTTTGCCATTTCTAACCTAGCACAAATTTCATTACTTTAGAACAGCACAGTGTGAATGACATATTTTTATTTAAAGCAGTCATTTTTATGGTCAAAAAATTTTTAGGTTAACAATTTTTTTGAAAAATGTTTCCTTGATGAGCCTTTTAGGGTTGGGTTAGAATTGTGGTAGGTTAAAGAACATTAACATTATTATTAATTTATGAATAAAAATTAAAACTTGTTATTTATTTAGACTAATTGGCAGTAAATGTGTAAATCAGCATGACACTGAAAATTTTATTTATTCTTGAAAATGTCTTTCCATGGAAAATGGCTTCTTAAAATGTCTTATATGGAAAACATATTCCATATAAAATGAAAGATTACATTTAAATATTATTTTAAATGGTTTAAGCAACTTTTTTAGTCTATATAATTGCACAGTATTACCAATTTAAAAAGAATTGTTATTAGTCCTATTGCCGAAGAGCATTAAAAAAATTGTCATTCAGAAAAATGAGTATTTACATGTGGTCACACTAACCTATATTAATACCTCACTGGCTACTAGAATCACTTCAACAGCCTTGAACATTTCAGTTTATTGTCTATAGGCAACTTGCTGTTAGTTTAGGAAGACAGTGTGAGCAGGAAAACTTAACCTCCATTATTTTCTTCTGAAAGTACTATTTTTTTCTATATAAAATAATAAAAAATTATTTTACTCACTCAAAAACTGATAGCATAATGATTGTGCCTATTCTTTTTTTCTTATGTGGAAAAACATAATTCAGGATAAAATATTTGTTTCTCTATAGTGTTGTGTGTAATGAATTGCTATTGTATATTTAAATGTAACTTATGTGGTTTATAAAATTATTTTAGGTAGCGATTTTTTTTTTTTTTAATTAGAAGAAATGTTTTAAATATCAAAGCCTGGTGATCTGTACAACATTGATTTTATGCATTTAACATTATGTAAGTCTTCACGCTTCAATACTATATCTTTACAGGTTGGTCGTGTAACACATCTGTTACCTAACCAAGCATGTAGGCTGTTTGGTCATACCCGTGCGGACTATAATATCAAGTTAAAAAAGAAAACAACTTTTTATATTCCTGAAAATTACTACCATCTATATCATAAAACAGGTGTAATTCATTATAACGTTCTTAAAACTTCAGTATTCTCAATTATATAATAAAATACAAGTAAACATCAAATTAATTAGGTTAGTCTATTATGGGTATTACGGGTATTACTATTATGGGTATTTCTTTTCTTTTTTTTAATGTCCAGTTAGACCAATGAGGATGAGGGATTAGTGTTAACGGTAAGGATAAATATAAACAACTTCGGGAGTAGTTGCAGCTTAAACTAAGAATCTTGAGGTATGCAGAAAATTGACCAGTGTTTATCGATTGTTCATATTCTTACTATTATTATTGTTTATTTGGACATTTGTAATCGTATTTATACAGAAACACTATAGAAACAGAACACTATAGATCACTATAGAAACAGAAGATGATGTTTCGAGAAATCAGTTCTCATTCTCAAGTGTCTTACTTAAAACATAAACTTAGCTATTAGAACATAAACCCAGATACCTACTTCTCAGAATATCAGCATTGAGTGTTTTATTTTTAGTTTAGAACTTTATCATACACCTAGGCACTGAAGCTTATATTCTAGTTGCTGAGTTATTAAAATATTCTGAAGTTAAGCACTTCAGAACGGGAGGATCCATAGTCCCTTCCACGAGAGGAGTCTCTTCTCTAGACAGTAGGGTGTTGTTTCTAAAATGTTAGAATAAACAATAAGCCAATAATAAATAGGCCCATATTTAATTCTACTTCTTAAATATGAATTAATTATTGGTGCAGCCTACCATTGTATGCTGTAATTTATAAAAACTATGTAGGCTAGTTTATGTTATTATTTTTAAAAAGTAATTAATTGATGATCTCTCAATAATTAATTTTGTACCTAAGTAAAACATTTGGCTGTCATAGCATGAAACACTTCATAAATAAATAATAGTTTTTATAAAATCATTATTTTCCTGTCTAGTTATTAAGTAGTTGTTGTTATTATCATTATTATACTATAAATTTTCAATGAAATATATTATTAATATCAACCATCGAGTTTTGATACAAAATAGTAATAATTTTACCATATTTTAGTTATATTTAATTCAACCTAATAAAATTATATTTCTTGTTAACCTTCAATATGTAGAAGGCACTAAAATTATAGTTTACAAAAAAAATGATACAACTTCAGCTGATTCCATTGTAAGTAGCTTTGTTTAATGTGAAAGTTAGTGGGTAGTGTTGCAATAATTAATTTGTTCTTTTAATTTATACTGTGGCAATCAAAGCTTCATGTTAAGGTATGCGCTTTATATAAATATTCTAGCAATTACACTTAATAAACTAAAATCTATATCTAAATATTTGTAAGTTTAGCCTCCATATTAGGTCTATTTTAATTCAGTTTTAATTTGGCAAAGATGAAAATTTGCAAGGCATTCATATTTTAATGTTTTTCTGTTTTAATTGTTTTTCTATTTTCAATGACTTGTGGAATTTTATGTTAGGGAGTAGATAATATATTTAGCTTTTCAACAAAACAGTAATGATTAATTTATACTAGAAGAAAACCATCATTGGATTTCAGATTTATAAGGTAACCTAAAATTAAAACTAATCAACTACTATGATTTATTCAGACAATAATTAAGATATATTTTTAGAAATTGAGGCTATGCCTGTTTTGACTTTTGGATAGACTATTTGGTCTGGTCTGAGTTAATTTTAATTTCGTAATAAATTGGTTTTTAAAACATGGGGTTTACAAATTAAAAACTGTATTTGCAAGTTCCACAAATTAAAATTTTGGTAAGTGCTGCTACCTAGTCAGAAATGTGTGGTTTCATTAGAAGATCAGAGATAGCGCTAGTTGCGTCATTGTAGAATATAATTTTTTTACGTGACAGTTGCAATAGTTCAGAGGTAGCAAATTTGCATTATTCGCAAGTTCAGCATTATTTACAAATTGGTTCGCCTTTAAACGATGTGTGTGTGTGTGTGTGTATATAATATTTTTAATTATTGAGCATTATTAATTTTTACAAGAATATTTGTTTCTTAACTTCTTTTTTGGAAACCTTTAAACTAAATGAACAAAAATAGTATTTTCTCAAAATCGGTTTTCAAGATTTTGTTTCAAAAGTTTTGGTCATATATAAAGAATTTTATAATTTAAGTCAGTTTACTGTGGTAAATTTTACGCTTCGGAAATAAATTGGGGGGGGGACAAAAATGAATTCTAAGTACTTTCAGAGTTTGTTCCGTTTTTTCCAAGATTTATTAAGCTTGTGTATATCTTGGGCTGCATGCTAAATAAGCCTTACTCTTCGTAGAAATTTAATAATGGATTTGATTCATACTTGTAGATGTTATTTTGAAAAAATTGAGTGCTTAAAGAAACCATAAAAGTTTTGAATACAACCACTTTATCGTTAAAAACTATGTTCAACAGTATCCTCACATAAAGTCTTCGAAAAGATAACATACGAAACTTCGTATATATTGGTATCAAAAGTTCTTTGACCTGGCTCGCTGGTCGAAGTGGTTAAAGCATCGGTCAGACTACTGCGTCACAACTGCGCACCTAAAGGTTCTTAGTTCGAACCTTAGTTGCTTCCGTTGCTTTTCCCTTTGTCTACCGTTAACAGTGAGTGATCCCTCGTCCTCATTAGTATGATTTATACCTATGTTTTGTCAACCGCGACCATAAAAGTTTTTACTTTAAAAAACATTTTATTAATCACTAAACAAAAGAAATCTTAGCTAACCGTAAAACACATAAATATAGATTGATCTTTTTTTATTGTTGGCCTAATTTTCATCTTTAATTTTTTTATTACTAATGGGTCTCAAGCAGTGAATTTTTTACAACATCATTATTTTTAACTATATTTAGAAACTTTTTATAATAGTTTATTATTTAAAACACTCTGGCAAAACCGCGAAAAACCTGTTCTAGTCACAACAGTATCACAAAAATTTTAATCGAACCGGTAAATATTGGTTGCCTGAAAACATGAATGCCTATAGTACCCCTCCATTCCACTTAAAGTGCGGACCCATACTAATTGCAAAGTATACCTAGGAGCTCGTGCTCCTATTGCTCTCTGCATGTCGTTGGCCTTCACATTGCCTGTTTTCCGCGTTCACAAGAGTGCGTGAATGGATGTGTTAGAGCATTCCACGACGGTAAACTGAATTTTTCCCCGTGCAAAACATACATCCATACCCCGTGATAAGAAGTAGTCACTTAAAAAAAAAAAAAAATGATCACTGAATGCTTGGTGTGTAATGTACTATTCAGTTGATTTTAGTACTTAAGATAGCAAGCGATCAGGAGAACGCAATGCAGCAGGCCGAGAACAAAATAACGCGGTTGTCGCTAAATGTTTTCTTCAGAAGCGCGCCGAAATATTTTTGTAATGAAATGGTCAAGCAGCCTTGTTTTTTGTTCTGTAAAGTTATGTCGCACGTTGATATGTAAACTTGATTGGTTTGTTTTTAAGAACGGGTCAGCTGCGTGAACTAGCAGCACCAGTCGCTGGGAACACATCGCGACGGCTGTACCGATTAAATGATCCTTTTGTAACGTATTTGATGATCAAACATAAAAATGAGTGTTATTTGTATTCCACTTAATTTTAAAAACATTACAAAAAGGTCAAGAATTTTAAAAAATTGTTGAATTTTCCAAACTCGCTTTTGTTAACTTCCGTAAACATGTAAATTTAACGGAAAATTCTGAAAAAACTCTTTCTGATCCGATTGAAACTTGGTGTATAAACATTAAACGATCTTTTTAAAACATGTTTGATGCTGAAACATAGAAGTAAGTGTTGACTTTGTATTCAGTTTAATTTTAAAAAAACTTTACAAAAAGTCAAGCGGCGTAAAAAACTTTCAAAACTTGTTGATTTTTTAAAACATGCTTTTTTAAGGTCCATAATCATATAAATTTAATGAAAACGTTGTGAAAAAACTGTTTTTCTGTTCTGATCGAAACTAGGTGTGATCGAAACAACAGCACATATGTCAACATTAGGAGTGATTAAAATTTGAAATTTTGGAGAAGTCTGGCAACTCTATAAGCTTATTATGTGTAAATTGTACTTGGACAGTACTAATGGGGTACTTTTAAATGATACTTCACAACAGATAAATAAAAACTGCTTTAAAGATTTTATCCCTTAATTACTTCTAATTATTCTTTTTCTTTAATTCAAATATATCTCTGGATCAGGGCCGCTATAAAGACCATTTCTCCAATTTTTTATTGCAATCTGTCACATAGTGTTACGACTAAAGACGTACTACAGACAGATGAACATCCGGATACGACTGAGAATTTAAAAGAGATTTTTTGTTTCTACCTACGGACGTTAAGAACAATGAAGACTACAGATGGACGTTCGAATACGACCGCGTATTTAAAAGAGATTTTTGGTTTTTACCGACGGACGCTAAGAACAATAAAGACTACAGACAGATGGACGTTCGAATACGACCGCGAATTTAAAAGGGATTTTTGGTTTTTACCGACGGACGCTAAGAACAATGAAGACTACAGACAGCTGGACGTTAGGATACGACTGCGAATTTAAAAGAGATTTTTGGTTTTTACCGACGGACGCTAAGAACAATAAAGACTACAGACAGATGGACGTTCGAATATGACCGCGAATTTAAAAGGGATTTTTGGTTTTTACCGACGGACGCTAAGAACAATAAAGACTACAGACAGATGGACGTTCGAATACGACCGCGAATTTAAAAGGGATTTTTGGTTTTTATCGACGGACGCTAAGAACAATGAAGACTACAGACAGCTGGACGTTAGGATACGACTGCGAATTTAAAAGAGATTTTTTGTTTCTATCTACGAACGTTAAGAACAATGAAGACTACAGACAGATGGACGTTCGAATACGACCGCAAATTTAAAAGAGATTTTTTGTTTTTACCTACGGACGCTAAGAACAATAAAGACTACAGACAGATGGACGTTCGAATACGACCGCGTATTTAAAAGAGATTTTTGGTTTTTACCGACGGACGCTAAGAACAATAAAGACTACAGACAGATGGACGTTCGAATATGACCGCGAATTTAAAAGGGATTTTTGGTTTTTACCGACGGACGCTAAGAACAATAAAGACTACAGACAGATGGACGTTCGAATACGACCGCGAATTTAAAAGGGATTTTTGGTTTTTACCGACGGACGCTAAGAACAATGAAGACTACAGACAGCTGGACGTTAGGATACGACTGCGAATTTAAAAGAGATTTTTTGTTTCTATCTACGAACGTTAAGAACAATGAAGACTACAGACAGATGGACGTTCGAATACGACCGCAAATTTAAAAGAGATTTTTTGTTTTTACCTACGGACGCTAAGAACAATAAAGACTACAGACAGATGGACGTTCGGATACGACTGCGAATTTAAAAGTGATTTTTGGTTTTTACCTACGGACGCTAAGAACAATGAAGACTACAGACAGATAAACGTTCGAATACGACCACGAATTTAAAAGGGATTTTTGGTTTTTACCTACGGTCGCTAAGAACAATGAAGACTACAGACAGATAAACGTTCGAATACGACCGCGAATTTAAAAGGGATTTTTGGTTTTTACCTACGGTCGCTAAGAACAATGAAGACTACAGACAGATGGACGTGTGGATGCGACTGCGAATTTAAAAGGGATTTTTGGTTTTTACCTACGGATGCTAAGAACAATGAAAACTACAGACAGATTGACGTTCGGATACTACTGCGAATTTGAAAGTGATTTTTGGTTTTTACCTACGGACGCTAAGAACAATGAAGACTACAGACAGATAAACGTTCGAATACGACCGCGAATTTAAAAGGGATTTTTGGTTTTTACCTACGGACGCTAAGAACAATGAAGACTACAGACAGATAAACGTTCGAATACGACCGCGAATTTAAAAGGGATTTTTGGTTTTTATCTACGGACGCTAAGAACAATGAAGACTACAGACAGATGGACGTTCGGATACGACTGCGAATTTAAAAGTGATTTTTGGTTTTTACCTACGGACGCTAAGAACAATGAAAACTACAGACAGATGGACGTGTGGATACGACTGCGAATTTAAAAGGGATTTTTGGTTTTTACCTACGGACGCTAAGAACAATGAAACCTACAGACAGATGGACGTGTGGATACGACTGCGAATTTAAAAGGGATTTTTGGTTTTTACCTACGGATGCTAAGAACAATGAAGATTTTGTTTCGTGTTGATGAAATCTGTTTTGGGTTTACCGGAATTCAAAATGCACATAAATAAAGCAATAATTTTTAAGCCTACCTGATTTCAAAGTTATATCAGTTTGTAACTGGCTACTACTCCATACTTAATCCCCACTACACGATGGGCTATTAAAATTTTGGTTTTGTTATATACATTTTTTTACCCCCACTAATTTTTGGCTTTTAAAATGTTTTTAATTCCATGAATTTTTTTTTGTTCATATTTGATGGTTTTATATTAGAATACAGAACATGCTTGCATAGTACACATAGGGTTTCTGATAAAACGTAAACCTAGATTTAGGAAAAATACAAACTGCTTCCTCTGCAAAGATACTATACGACTTAACTACAACCACTTGGATATTAAATACCCTATACCCTAATGTTTTTAACACTGTCCTCACTCAAGTAAAATCTAAGATAGCAGACCTTTGGGAAGAAACTTTCAGTTCTTAATCTTTGAAGAAGCATTTAGTCAATTGTTTTTTTTTTTTTTTTTTTTTTTTTTAATGTTACCTTTGGCTAGAGGAGTGAATAGCAAAAAAATGTCCTGAACCATTTTAATGAAACGGAAATATGTAACACTAACGAATTTTTGTCTCAGTATTTCTGTCTCTTTTTTTCTTTCTTTTCGATAACAGTACACGCGTATTATACGAAAACGTTGTTTTGCTTTGGTTTCGGTATTTTTCCTTAATTGAAGAACACGTGAACGTTGTAACAGTTTATAATACATTCGAAATTAATATAAACGTTTATAATAATTGTTGTTAATATCGCTAGTTTTTAACAACATAACCTAAACTTGTCAGCTGATCGTTACGAATTAATATATAACAAATTTTTTTTTCGCTATAACCACAGTAAATAATATCTAAGCTAGGTTTACGTATTTATTTATTTAAACAAAAAAAGATATTTGTAAACATTACTTCAAACTAATTATGGTTCAGAAAACTAAATTAGTATAACATAATTCAGAACTTATTTTCAACAAATCGACAAGAAATAAAACTTTTTATTTATAATTCAGGTAGTGATAGTGACGAATCAAGTTATATAGGCCTATAGTACGATCCAGGTCCTAATGAAATTAAAAGTTAACTAAAAGATATTATTACATACAATTATTTTATATAATATTTTATATATATATATATATATATATATATATATATATATATATATATATATATATATAGAGAGAGAGAGAGAGAGAGAGAGAGAGAGAGAGAGAGAGAGAGAGAGAGAGAGTGAAATTGTAATTGTTATATATACAAACATAGGCCCTATATTATACCGGAATGACTTATCTAGGTTTTATCAATAGACGTAGTCATATACTAACATGTTCATGCCCCGCAGGGGGTGCAATAGACTAGCTGCACCTATTGAGAGGATTTAGACGTCCCTCGCGGTACCCGAGTCTAACACACTCTTACACTTACAACACTATACTTACGACTTTAACACTTTACACTCACACTTACGTTTAGGGAGGCGATAATAGCCTCAATGTGCTTTTCGCCTTAAAATAACAAAAAAAAAATGTTTATGATGTAAAAATATATAACAATTTGTCTATAATAATTACATACTTAATGTGTAATGAATGATACGTTCTGTATACAGTAGCCTATATTGTTGCCTTCTCAATCAAAAGCGCATGAAATGAGAAAAGGCGAAAGTATGTCCGCTATAGCCTATATATATATATTCAGAAAAAGTATCACTTCGCTTCTGTCGGTAACACCCGAGTTCCACAAGTTTTTTTTCTATTTATTTTGTTCTTATTCTAGGTAACAAGCCTAGAACAAATGCACACCGTTGTTTCTAATTCTTCAGCCATTACTAAGTGTTTCTGTTATGCGCGACAAATTATTTTTGAAAAAAACTAGCGAACAACGTGACGTCATCGCGGGCCTATTTTGAGGTTATGTTATTGTTCGGTCGCACAATAGCCGGGCTAATTAATAATACAGTAATACTTGAATTAATTACGATATGATCTCGCGCCTGCGCAGCTGGAGGCCGGCTGTATTGACAGCTCAATCATTCACTAGTTACGGAACGTCATCAAACGTAATTGAAAAACTTTATCGTATCATTCCAACACTCGTAGGCATAGGCAGACATTGTTCTAAATCAATTTGGACGCTCTAAATTTCTAGCTTAAAGACAATACGGTGCGCGAACATTCATCTTAGACTGTTAGGTGTGGTAGAACAACACGTTCGCTAAATGCCGAGCAACGAATGTTCGCCGTTTGGCGAATACACATTTTTGATGGATTTATTAACGAATTTCCATTATGAAATTAGCTATTGGAGTAGCCATCATGGTAAGGACCTTGAATAAAGTGCCAATTCTGACATTTAAATCAAACTTTTTAAGGTGGTAGATTATATATATATATATATATATATATATATATATATATATATATATATATATATAATTGAAGCGAAGCTTTCAATGTTACCTTTGACAAGAGGGGTGAATATAAAAAAATTCTGCCGAACGGAAGAATGTAACGGAAATATGGAACGAACGAGCAAACGAATTTTGTCTCTGTGTTTCTTCTCTTTCTTTTTCTTCCGGCTTTTCGATAATAGTACACGCGTATGATATAAAAACGTTGTTTTGCTTTGGTTTCGATGATTTCTCTTTAGTAGAAGAACACGTGCACGTTGTAACTGTTTATAATACATTCGAAATTAATATAAACGTTTATAATAATTGTTGTTAATATTGCTAGTTTTTAGCAAATCACCTGAAACTTACAGCCTATCAGTTGTTTAATGAAGGATCGTCACCAATTAATAGAAAAAAACTGATCTTTTATTATAACTGTAGTAACTGCTGATCTAGGCTAGGTTCACGTATTTATTTATTTAAACAAAACAAGGTATTTGTAAACATATCTTCAAACCAATTATATATTCAGCAAAGATCATTAACAAAAGCTTCGCATCTGCCAGTAACTCCCCGAGTTTCACACGTGTGCTTTTTGTATACGTATTATGTATGTGTATTAGCACGCTCACGCTTGCAATTTTAGCCCGATTTTTGATACAAACTTGGCAGAAAAATCGATTACCTACGTTAATAGTTTGGACAAGTAATTCTTTATCCAGCAACATTTCTTTCAAAATGTTTTTGGAAATCTGATTTTATTATCGCAATTAGCGTTGAAAACTGCATAGTCTAAAATAGTATTTTCAAAATCCGCTCAAGTAAAGAAATTTCTTGAAGGCGGTCAGGGTTCACTTTCGTATTTTCAATGTAATTTGAAAGTTTAAAACGATAATATATGCAGATTTTCATGCTGATTATGATGATGAAATCAAAATTGCATAAAAGGATAAGATAAAGAAAAATACTTTGGGGAAATTCGCTTCCATCACGTCATCGTGACAGATTTTTCTTTTTGTTTTGTCCAGTGTCCAGACCACTTACAGTTTCGACATTGCAATATTGGTTAAAGGTGTTGTCTTCCGTAGTTCTGTATCTAGTACAATAATCGATGGACCGGAGTTTCTAGACCGGCGGTCCTTATTCAAACTGGGTTACGCGGAACTCCAGGGTTCCGCAGGCCATATCCAAGTGGTCCGTGGTCCTGACCAAGTATTTCTTTATTATGTCAACCTCTATGTAATCAATAACTATCCTATGTTTAAAAATTCAACTCAACAATCTTCATAAAGAAGGATAGTTATAAAAATAAAACCGTGCCTATAATAATTTTTTAATTTTTCGCTGTAAATATTACGTCACAATCGCAGGAGTCAGCTGATCGGCGCCTCAATTTTGCAAATTGCAGTGACTATCGAGCTCGCAACTTCTGGAGTGGCCCTCGCCAATACCAGCCGTGCACGAAAATGAAGGCAATACTGAATAGTTTTCTTTACATTTTGTATTTACGTTTTGATGGGTCTACAAATAACAAACATTTTGCCGGATTTCAATACATTATGCAATAGCAAAGAGGCTCACCCCAGCCATTAGCATGTAGTCTGATGTCGCTTTATGGAATTTTGTCTAGTTTTCGTTTAACATTGAATCTGTATTTTATTTTTGTAATTTCATAATAAGTGAACGTTTAGTAGGATTATTTAACATTTCTTTTATACTAATTTTCCTTTGCATCATTCTAAAATTAACAGAATTAGTAATTTGATATTATTTTTTCTTAAGGGTTCCGTTGAAAATTTTACAACCGTTAATGGCCTCCACGCTTCAAAATAGTTTGAAGACCACTGTTGTAGACCCGAATAATGCTTGCCCTCGGTATTGTTACTTGTGAACTCCGCTCAAACAAAACACAGAAGTCGATATTGCCCAAGTATTTCGGTTGGGAAGCTATTGACCGCCAACAGCAAAGTTCCGGTTCTGGTATAGGCCTATCCTGTGAGTGACATCTGCTTCCAGAATTGTACTGACGACAATATATGACAGATAAAGATGAGAAAGAGGTTGCCAATTAGGACAACAAAGGATCTTCGCCGGTGACGTATCGGGTCGCCTGTTTTGTTCAGCTGTGTGTAGTTCTGAAGAGATATGGGAAACAAATTTTGAAAGCAGAGGCACACCGATTAACAAAGGTTATTCGCAAATTTTCACTGTCAGATTTGATTTTTGAAGTGACTATTTCTTTTTTGTTTAGTGATTAATAAAATGTATTTTTGAAGTGAAAACTTAGGCCTATATAGTCGCGGTTGACAGAACATGGGTTTATACCCATGTACATTTGCTTTCGCGTCCCGCTTGAATTCGTAAAGCATACCTCACAGCATATATTGTCCTTATATATATATATATATATATATATATATATATATATATATATATATATATATATAGACTGGAAGTGACTACTTCTAAACAGCTGATTTCGCATAATAGCTTCAATATAATTTCAAATTGAGGTTATGTTTATTGTTCTTGTTAATTTTAAAAATGATTAATTTCTAAATTTGTGTAGTTAAATTATTTAATGTATGTGATCTATACCATTTTTGAATGGTAGAATCACAAATACTGTATTTATTATTATAGGCCTACTTAGACAGTATAACTGTCAAAACTAGGGTTAGAAACTTATTTAATTATTAAAGTCTCTTATACAGCCTCAAATTCATAGTGTGTGCCAGTTTCGGGTAATTTTTAAGTCGTGTACCTATACGCACGCGAAATTTAGGCCTAATACGAAAATAATTTTCAAGAGTTGCCTTTCCTGAAGTCATCTAAATTTTTATAAAAATAATTAAATCATAATATTGAACAAGAATAATCAGGCATGCCAAAAGAAGTAGTCACTTCTGTCGGCCAGTCCCGCGATTGCCTACGTTTTTTTTTGTTTTTTGTTTTATTTATTTTCGAATGTAAATTTCTTTTATTTGACACTTGATACACTGAATTGAATTTATCTATAGTAAAATTACAACAAAATCTCAGGAACCGGTTTTGAGAAATCGTACAGGTATTTCGGTTTTTCGATAGATCACAAACCAAAATTTTTGTGTACATTAATTGATTTTGAAAAAGTTTGTATAATGCTTTTGTATCACAGGTTATTAGGAAAGTAGAGACATAATTGCCACGACTTTATAATCTGCATTCAAGGTTATAAGGAACGCGGCAGCGTTCTGTCTAACGATAACGTGAAGTGCTTATGGAAGAAATTATTGGTATTTAAAACACGAAAGTATGATTGCACAATGATGTAGCTGGCAATGAACACCAATAGCCTCGCGAGGGGCGTGGTCAGCCGCAGCCGCCATTATAGAATGATGTATCGCCCAATCAACCCGTTAATTGCTATTTATTGATACAATATAAACACTTTAAAGGACCCCGCTCGAGGCTAGGTCCATTTCCTGCCGGAAATACAAAGAAAGTAGGGTACAGTAGCTTAGAGCGTAGGGCTATGATATAGGCTAAACATAAAAACTAATCACGTGTAAATAAGGTCAACCGCCTTGCAGATCTATTTGTAGGCTATTTAGTTCATTTCTCTTTGTAGGCTACGAATCTATGTAACTGACAAATACGTAAATAAACAAAAATTGTTTAAAATCTGACTTTCTCAATATCTAATTCTAACGATTGTTATAAAATTTTGCAGAAATGTTATTCATATCATTCAAAACAACAAAATATTTATTTGTAACCTGTCCTTAAGAAAATCCAGTGTCTGTTTGTAAGTTACGAAAATATGCAACTAACGAATACGTAAATAAACAAATATATTTAAAAAAATTGTTAAAAATCTGACTTTCTTAATATCTGCTCTAACGATTGTTATAAATTTTTGCAGACATGTTATCCATAGGCTACCAATCAAAACAAAAAGTTGTTTAGTTGTAGCCTGTCCTTTAAGAAACCCAGTTTCTGTTTGCAACCTACAAAACTATGCAAATGACAAATACTTAGCTAAATAATCGAAGATATTTTTAAAAATTGTAAAAATCTCACTTTTTCAATATCGGCTATAACGATTGTTATAAAATTTTGCAGAAATGTTGTCCGTAAAATTCAAAACAAAAAGTTGTTTAGCTATAGAATATCCTTTCAAAAATCCAGTTTTGGATTATAAAAAAAATGAAATATTAACTTCTCAAAATGAATGACAAAAAATTCAAAAAAACCACCATAAAGTTCATTTTAATGGAATTTAACAATTTAAAAAGCAAACTTATGAAAATTTTTAACTTTGATTACGATGATGAAATCAAATCTTCAAAAATTGGTCAAATTAAAGAATTTATTAGGCTAGGGCCTATAAAATTTTGAATGATCACCATTTTGAAAGGGTTTTTTAGCGCAGTAAACATGTCCAGGCTATTAAAAAAAATTGTGAAAAATTAAATCAAACCATCAAATTGAAAATTTTACGATGTTATTTACAATCAAAAAACACATACTAACCACAGTACGAAATAAATGTAGACTTAGGCTACTACACAGGTTGTTTAAAAAACCTAAGGAGTCTACAAGCAAACCTAAGGTTATCTGATTGATTATACAAGAAAATTACAAAAAAGTTCATCATGTCAAAATATTTCCTAAAATGCACCGTTTTTCGTCCAGTAGCCATTTTGTTTTTTTTCAAAAGTAATATTAACTGTTGTAATTGGGCTACATACGATTAGCTCTTATAATAAATGGGCGTATACAGGGGAAGGGGGTTGTAACCCCCACATTGATAAAAATATTTTCTAATATTTTCTACCGCCCACATTGATATTTTTAGCATATATTCTAATAGTCCAACTATAGTTTAGTTAAGTTTTTACGTCATTATTTGTCTCGCAACAAACCCCAAACCCACTAATAAAGCAACTACTGAATGGCTACACTATTATATTATTAAATATTAGTAACGTTTTGCTTGTACATACTTAGTGAAACGTACTAGGCTTCTTCATTGCAATTACAACAGCTCTGTATAATTTTAGTGGAAGGACACTAATAATTGACCTTATAATAATTATCGCTAATAATAATGGATAATTAACAATGCTGAATATCCGTAGAGAAATCAGCATTTCCCCAGACGAAGTTCTAGATAAATTGGCAAAATTATCTCGCCAATTGCAGTTTAGGCTTAAGTGTCATTGTGGTGGACATTGCCCTCAAATCAGTTATTGTTTTTAAAACTTCTTAACAAATAATTTGTTTTTGCTATTAACTATTTTGTAGGTCTACTACTAAGAATCATAAAAAAAAGAATTTCCGTGCCAAATTATTTTATTCAAAAACTTAAGTAAGTTTCATTTTTTAACATGATAAATTAAAATTTCAAACAGAGTTATAATTTTTCTTGTCAGTTCAGTATTATTTTCACCCAAAGCGTGTTGCGTGTAGTAGGCTACATATTAAAATAATGTTGATAATCAGTAAAATGTTTTTTCTTGCAAGCCAAGTTGAAAAACTGTAACTTTTAAGACTGAATAACCTAAAAGTATTTTAAAAACATCCTCATGTCTAATTATTTAAATTATAGACGTTTTTCTTTACAAAAAAACAAAAATAAAGTTGCTCTCAAAGGCTTTAAAAATTCAAAAGGCCAAATTTGGAAAGGTTTCCAGTGGAGGACCCCTGTACCGGTAATCCCCTCCTCATTTCACCATCCTAGATATGCCTATGTTATAGTGTGTTTTGCGTCTGTACTGCTGTTTATGGTACAAATCCATTGTTTTTCATTAGATTTTTTCGCTAATAAGTTCATCTACTCCACTAATGTCCTAAAAGAAATTATTCTTAATAATTTTCTGTAAACTGAGCCGCTTTCATGATATTTCAGTTGTAAAACTTTACATAGAAGCTATTTTAAAACGGTATGAGATAAAATTTTTAGTTTTTGTACTATTATAGGTGTAGCCAATGGTAGCATGAGTACAAAATTTCATTTCAATACCTAGACTAGCTTTCGAAATATTAATCTTCTTCTTTTCAGCTTAAACGTTCTTCGACGTCTTCCGATTCCTAGCTTCCTTTTTCGCTGTCATTTCACAGATCTTGATACAATCCTCTCTCTCTCTCTCTCTCTCTCTCTCTCTCTCTCTCTCTCTCTCTCTCTCTCTCTCTCTCTCTCTCTCTCTCTCTCTCTCTCTCTCTCACTTCCTTATCAATTTCTTCTTTCCAACTAAATCTCAGTCTACCTCATTTTTAGGACCATGTGGTTTCCATTTGAAAATCTGTTTGGAAAGTCGATTTTCGTCCATTTTTGGACATGACCAAACCATCGAAGTTGTTTTGCCTGACCTGCGGCTCTTCGTCAATAGTCCATTTCTGTAGCATCAAGGTATATTATGTTTTTTGTTTCAGTGGCCATACTTCGCTTCCGTTATACTATTTATAATCGTATTTTATATTGTATGTTTATGTATTTTGTCGGCGATGATAACCTTATTGCTCTTCTTCCTAAGGTGTTCCGTTCTTTTATCGCTGTGTCCGACTCCATCGCTAGTAATTGTCATTCCCTTGTAAGTTGTACAACCCTTGATTTTTGTGTTGTGTTCCAATAGAAGATTGTGCCCTTCAAAGCACATGTACTCCATTTTGTTTAAGTTTACTTCAAGTCCACAAATATCATATTCCTCAACTAATTTCCTACTTGTGTATTCTAGATCGTCATATTCGAAGTATTAATACTTTTATAAAAAAAAATTGTGGCTAAACGGAAAACGGAGCTTTTTGGGACAAACCTTGACACGAATGTTTTTCGTCTTTTCATGTATAAAAAATGACATGAAAGATGGTTGATGTGACAAAATCACCGGTCAATCTGCTGCTTTTCTGAACTGCGAATCTCAAGGTTCTTAGTTCAAGCCGCAGTTACTCTAATTTGTAAATATGTTTTTTACTACGTACTCTATTATTTAACTAAGAGATATACACCCGCGGAAGATTAAATTTCTTAAGATAAATTACGATTTTGCGCAATTATTATCGGAACTATATTGTGACGTCATTGCCGTTAACATTGCATGGAGGTTGGTAAATTTACTACAACTTCGGAGTAGTATTCATCCATGTTATCATAATCTTATTTTCAATACATCGCTTGTTCCTGTACAATTCTTAAACCTTAGGTTCTTAAAGTAATTATGTTATTAAAGTTTCTGTTATTTTTATTATTAATAGTTTTCGCGATGAAAAACACGTTAGCTATTTTCGCGCAGTATTAATTTTAGGTTATGATGGTAATTTGTTTTCTAACTTCGGGAATTTTCACACATATTTATATTTTGTATTATTACTAACGGGCATGTAATAAAGCTTTTTGCGCAAAAATTACGAAAATAGCCACATCATCTAAAGTCATACTTCCTGAGCTGTAGTTACACCCATTTACGCTTATCGTTAACGTTGACCCCACGTCCTCATTAGGTAGATAAATTGATAAGAATACCAGAGGAAGGAATTATTAAAAAACCAGACACTACGATCAACGGACCTATTGTGCAATTAAACTTCTTGAGTACTAATTCAGCAGATTGGTGCCCTTAATAAATTCAAGCAATCCACTGACTAGCTCATCCTGCATGAAGTCTTAGCCTCCTGCAAGCAAGAGCCTCACACAGCCTTAAGTTTCCTCTTCTTTCCCGCATAAGCTACACACGGTTTCTACGTGGTACATTTCTATCCTGTTTAAGTGCACCCTCAGACTACAGTGCCCTGTAATGAGTTCCATGGTTTTCCTGAGTTTTGCTCTGCCAAAGATGTATGCTACCCCTCTAAGTGCTCCACGAGGAACCTTTCTTAAGTAGCGCTTACTATGGAAATGCCCATGAATGATTTCTTATCTTGCCTGGTGTTGCTTGTCCACGTATGGATAGCAACCCGGCCGGCGCTAGAGAAATCCCTAAAGCCGGCTCGGGTCCGATAAACTCAGATGCTGAATCCAGTCCAGCCAGTCGGTCTGTCTCCTCATTACTCTCAACCCACTTATGTTCTGGAACCCAATGAAGAGTAACCCGGTTTTCCAGGAACAGAGCATTGAGATTTTCGCGACACTCCCAGACTAGCTTGGACCGAATTATAGGACCCACAATTTCTTTAATTGTTGCCTGACTATCAGTATAAATATGAATATGAATCTTTTTGAAGGCCAATTTCAAATTCTCCCGAACACAGTTATTAATGGCCATCACTTCAGCCTGGAATACTGTTGCAAGGTAAAGACTTTCTTCACCCCCTGGTCTCAGGCAGTACACTCCAGCACCAGTGCCTGTCTTTGTCTTGGAGCCATCTGTACACCATACCAGATCTCCAGAGTATTCCAACACACTGTCTTCCTCCTCAAATGTCAGCTTCATATCGAAGGGTCTAGAAACCATTTGTCGTTTGACCATATGATCATTGCCCAATCATTAGAATCGGTCTCTGACCTTTTCCGTGATTCTAGCATGCCCCAAAGTTGAGAATAGCCAGACACCACCTTCCTGCAGTCAAATCGTGTTAGGTTCTTAAGATAGTTGTTTTTTTTTAAAGTCTCTAGTGTTTTTATTATTAATTACACGAATTTAATTAATTGTTGTCGCGATGAAAAACACGTTAGCTACTTTTGAACGGTAGTTATTTTTAAGTTATGCAGGTCACTTTTATTTTCGATTTTTTTAAACTTCCTCTATTTTCTGCACTTTTATATTTTGTACAGTTACTAATTGGCATGAAATAAAGATTTTTCACGCATAAATTAGGAAAATAGTCTTAATTCTTTCACAGAATTAAAGACTTCAATGAAAACCTGCAAACAATTCCTTTCGGTAAACATCGAATTTCTGTATGAAGAAGCAAATTATTATAATTTTAATCATTATTTTCGCATAATTGCGCAAAAAGGCGATCATTCAAAGTTTTACATTTAATTGTGTTTATTGCTTTAACACACAATTGTAAAACCAAATGAAGTTTTTCTTACAAATTTTTGGTAATTAAATGTCTGCGCAAAATACAACGTACTGTCATAACGCCGGGAATTTTCTTTTAAAGAGGCACTAAAAAACCGCTATATTTTCCTATCATTGCTAGTGCACCCAATAGACACCCCCAAATTCAATAAACCCCCTTCATTGTTCAATAGACCCCAAGGCACCTCACCTGACCCCATTGAGAATCTCTAGTTTATACTACTTATATATGCCTAGTAGGCCATTGAATACATATAGGATACAATCAATTTTAAACGCCTTCTCAAAGTATATTTTAGAAAAATCGGGCTTTGAGTCTTACCATGATGATTTTCCAATAGTGATTCGCTAAAAATGAAACAAAAATTGCTTTCGCTTTGCGTAGGCTCGGCTATGCGGTTGAATTGAAACAAGCCATTCTTTTAGTGTTGAATTAGACCATTCAAACTTATCCGGCGTTCATCCGACATCTGTCAACGTAATGAGCTTGCCGATTTCACGGTGTTGCCAACCATCTGGCGCCAATAACTGGGTCAGGTTTGCCACCTTAGCGAAATGTGCTTAGGGGGTGTTTAATTGTGTTTGTATGTGGGTATTTAGCGTAATAGGAAATATCCGTCAGCTGATAGCAACTCGATTAGCCTACTTGTCTATTAGTGTAGAACAAAGAAAGTTTGGTTATCGTAAAAACGGTAGATCTCGCGGTATATTTTTAATCAATTACCTGATTAATCAATAACCGCTCCACGACAGCTCCCTGAATCGCTGGTCAATTTTTCCGCTAACCGTAATATTTAGAGAAAATGTTAATGCACCAACTTTCTTAGAAATTATATGCTCTTTCTCCACGAAACTGTCAAAATTATGATAGGTCTTGCCGTTCAACCAGTATTACAGGAAATAGCCATCAACTACACTCGTCGTCGTTAAATCAGAAACCGCCATTTTGAAACCGAAGCAAGTGGGAAATATGTTACACATACGTCGTACTGGATTTATACAAAGTACATTAGTACCAAATTTGAAAACAATTGGTCAATGCGTTTGGCCAAAACTGTGTTCACTCGTAATCGTTAAATCAGAGATCGCCATCTTGAAACGGATGTGAATAGGAATAATCTCACACAAACGTCGTTCGGGCTTTATACAAGGTACTTTAGTAAAAAAATTGAAAACAATCGGTCTATGCGTTTAGCCAAAATAGTAGGCATACACTCGAAATCGTTTTTTTTTTTTTTTAACGTCCGACTATTAACGTCCGACTATTGTGCACACTTGGCACTTGGGCTAATACAGACAGTGGGATGATTTATAGCGTATGAAAATGCCAAGCTCTTGGCCGGGAATCGAACCCGGGTTATCGAAATCGTTAAACCAGAGCCTGTCATCTTAAAACAGTAAGTAATAGTAAAAAATCTTACACACGCGTCATTTGGGCTTTATTCAAAGTACCTTTGTACCAAATTGGAAAACAATCGGTCAGTGCGTTTGGCAAAAACAGTACACTCGGAATCTTTAAATCAGAGACCGCCATCTTGAAACGGTAATGAATAGTAAAAAATATTACACACATGCCAATGGCGCTTTAGGCTATACAAGGTACCTTTGTACCAAATTTTATAAACAATTTGTCGATGCATTTGACTAAAACAACAAACAAAGAGCGTAAGAAACAAACAAACCAAACACAGAACGGTCTAGTTAAAAAAATCCAGAAAGTGATCTAAAGGTCAGGATCAGTCTATTTCAAGGTCAGGTATTACCATCATGACTGCTCTAAATAGTTCATTTCCCAGTGGAATTTCAAAAATTTTAATTTATTTCTGCATTACCATTTTAACTTTCTAAACACAAAAATTTAATTTGTAACTTTCTATTATGCATATAGGTATGTAGAGATATTTGACTGGGCAGAGGAAGGGGTGTTCGTGGTCAGATTTTTGCTATAAAATGAAGTCTGTTGGTATAATAAGATTGTGAACTACTGTATTTAGAGTGTAGAATACATACTGTCTCAGGTTGTCAAACGAAAGTTGCTATCACGCCAAAAATCCGGGTCGATAGCTATCAATAAACACGCTTGAAAATCGAAATAATTTAATTATCGATTAATCAGATTTTGCTTATGCATTGGTCTTGCACGAAGATTACAAAGTTAGTCCTGCAAAATTTAAAGTAAAAATATTTTTATGGTGCGTGAATAATGTGAAAAAAATCAAGCAAACCTGACGTCTGCGATTTGTATTTTGCTGTAATATTAGGTCTATTCGAAATAGTCTAAAAGGAAATTATAATGACTGTGGAAAACTTAAATTCCTATAGGATATGTCATTTTTCGTGTCTCCTAAGTATGACAAAGTTGTTTTTTATTGGAATATCTGCCCGTCTGCCTTCGTGTGCACTTCGCTGGAGATTAAATTATTAATCGATTTCGATAAACATTTACCATATAGGCTTGTGTTCATATTTTATCAAACATATTGAATTTATCAAACAAAATAGTGAAGCACGTTTCCGTTAAAATACGGTTAAAATTGAATGTTTTCTTAGTCTTCATTGCAGCTTGTATTAACACAATCAGGGCGCAGGTTATGCAAAATTGATACACCCTTGTAGTTAGCTACACAGTTAGCAGACAAATATTTTATTTATTTATTTTTGTTTTGCTAATTCCATTAGAAAATAAACTATTGGAGCAAGCGGCCATCCTGGTAAGTCCTGAGAACTTTAAATGATCACTCGTGTGTGTGTGTGTGTGTGTGTGTGTGTGTGTGTGTGTGTGTGTGTGTGTGTGTGTGTGTGTGTGTGTGTGTGTGTGTGTGTGTGTGTGTGTGTGTGTGTGTGTGTGTGTGTGTGTGTGTGTGTGTGTGTGTGTGTGTGTGTGTGTGTGTGTGTGTGTGTGTGTGTGTGTGTGTGTGTGTGTGTGTGTGTGTGTGTGTGTGTGTGTGTGTGTGTGTGTGTGTGTGTGTGTGTGTGTGTGTGTATTGTTTAATATCCTGGAAGAACATGGACTTGATCCTAAAACACTGCGACTGATCACACAAACACTGACAGGCACAATCGCTAAGGTGAAGTTTATGGGGAAAATTTCCAAACCCTTCCTGATCACAACTGGAGTTCGCCAAGGAGATGGACTCTCGCCTCTCCTTTTCAATCTGCTGTTGGACAAAGTTATCAGGGAATGGGAAAAAAAATTAAAAATTGAAGGGCACTGGAAACCAGTTCGACTTGGAAGACCTAAGGACAACACAGAAATCGCGTGCCTAGCTTTTGCAGATGACCTAGCCATACTCACAGATAATGAAACAACAGCGATTAAACAGATAGAAATCCTAAAGGAATGTGCAGAGAGGGTCGGTCTACAGATCTCGTTTAAAAAAACGAATTCTTCTGTTCAAAATTAAACATTCAAGAACTAAACACAAAGTATGGTAAGATAAACAGAGTCAACCATTTCAAATATCTGGGAGAAATTCTTGAACCCACGGGTGGCGAGAAGGCTGCGCAAAGGGTTCGGCTACTGAGAATGAATAGGGCTCTTGGTATAACGCGTGATATCTACAATAAGAGATGTATGTCGACGCACACAAAAATCAGACACTACAACACAGTCATACACAGTAACCGGAGGTATTATATGCAAGCGAGACGCTAGCACTCCACACAAAAGCTACCATGGAGGATATTTTGAAGGAAGAACGCAAAATCTTGAGGAAGATCCTTGGCCCGAGATTAACAGAAGATGGATACAGGTTGCACTCCCGGAAGACCACAGAGAAGATATCGAACCTGGCAGCAGATATCAGAAGAAGGAGGCTTCGGTTCTATGGACGCATCAGTAGACTCCCAACAACGAGACTTACCAACAGAATCCTTAAGTATATAAAAGGTGTCAAATCAACAACGTCGTGGATCGCGCAAGTCAGAATAGACCTACATGACGCAGAAATAGACTCAACAGACGTTGAAGACAGGAACGCATACAGGAGAAAGATGCTCGGTTGGAAGGTCGCAGAGAATGAAATCCCAAAGAGAGCAGGGGTAAAATGGACGGAGGAGCGGAAGAGGATCCATGGGGACAGGATGAGGGAGGTGTGGAGGATTAGAAGGAGCAAGACATGAGTCGGAGTGCTTTGCGTGATCCAACAGGGTCTATACGCAGATAATATATATATATATATATATATATATAAAACTTATGGTATGGTTTCGAGGATGTCGCTTTTAAAAAAACAACTTTTATTAATTACAATAAGAATTTAATACACACTTGAAAACTTATAATAATTATTTAAGTTCGTCTCATATTCATTGAGATGCGAACTGAGTGAAACCTCGACTAACACTGAGCTTATGCTCCTCCCTCTTTACATACAATGAAAATGCTTACCATCCTAAAAACAACATTGTCATCACTAAATCTATCAAAGTCTACAATTATTGCCTATATAACTCCTCCACCTCTAAACAAAACTTCCGGGGGTGATTGAACAGCAGCTTCCCTCGAAGTTTTCCCCAATTAGCTTCTTAGACGCTAAGTAGTATAATAGTTACGAATTCTGATTCATACTTAGCTGGTAAAGAATATAACTTATAAATATTAAAATGTGGTTTTTCAACAATAGGCATGTTTATAAAAAACACAATGTTATTTGAATCTAACTTACAATAACTTCCATCAAGCCTTTTAACTCCCACATATTTTCTGGCTTGGGCTCAATGGGTAATCCTTCGCCGTAATAGTCATAGACTTTAATTATCTCAGTATGCAATTCTTTGGTTGAGATAACACTAGGATGAAGTGCAGCTAGCTTGCAGAGTGTTAATGAATTTTTAATATCAACTATTGTTTGTAACAACATTTTGTACAAAATATTTAATTGGTTTATTATATCTCTAAACTTTTCTAGTTCTATATAATTGTTTACTTCATCATTTACAAATTCTAATTTAGTTTTTAATTCTTTCTTGACTATTAGCATAGCAATTGCTACAATTTCTATAAAAATTATTCAACACGTTATTGTAATAGACATCAATATTATTTAACTGTACAATGAAATCACTTAAACTAAAATGGTGTACAAAAGTATGAAATGAAGACTTCAGTTTTGCTGGTCCTATTGGAATTATTCCTAAGTTTTTGGAGACATCCTTAAATTCTGCTGGGTCGGCAGTGGCTCTATCAAGGAACGGGAAGAACCTGGAACAGGATTTAGGGCTGCGTTACTTTTTATGTTTTTGAATCTCCTCGGTCTTTTAATTTTAGATAAATGAATTTTCTGCTTAGTATTGTGGTGTCTTTTTTTATTTCAGCTGTTTTCCTCTCTTGATTTGTTGAAAATATCTCTTCTTTGTTAAATTTATTTTTGGTTTTACTTTGTTTCTGCACATTTTTTACATAAACGTCTGTTGGGATTTCGGGTAAAGGCTCCCTATTCTTGTTCCTTTTAGTTTGAATGTTTTCTTTAGTCTTCTGGTTAGTTTCTCTTATATGTTCGTACAATTTCTTTGTTTTCTCTTTGTGACTTATTACATAATCGTTAGTGACCTGATTTTCAATGTCAATATTCAAAACGTGATTTGAGTCAATATGCCCGTACAATACTTCAAATGGTGTTAATTTTGTTACTGAATGGATGCTGATTGCATATTTTACTTTCTTTGTAATATTATCGTTTTTAAATTCTACCTGGTTATTTAAAAGCCTTATGTGTTCAATTAGGGTGGAGTGGAATCTTTCAATTAATCCATTAGAAGGTGGGTGTTGAGTACTTATAAAATGTATTTTAATTTTGTGTAATTCCAAGATTTCTTTAATTATTTTATTATTAAATTCAGTTCCATTGTCTGAAACAATGGACTCAGGTACTCCATAATGTAAGTACCTACATTACTAAGAGTTTATCAGCGACCTCGGTAGCATGTGCGCCTCCCACACGATACACTTGTGCATTGCGAGAGAATCCGTCTATGATACTAAGAAATCTGTTTTTTTTCTAGTGAAATGCTATCTATGTGGATTGTTTGCAGTGGTCATACTGGTGTAGGCGTGAGATTCATCTCGAGCTTTAAAGGTGCTCTATCGTACTTTGTCTTTAAACATATTTCACAAGAATTAATAAAGTTTTGAATGTGTCCCTTTATATTAGGCCAATAATATTTCCTTTTAATTTGTTCATACGTTTTTTGTATGCCATAGTGATTGGTTTTGCTTAAGTGGTAGTTATTTATAATCTCTCGAATTTCTTCCTCATCGGTTATATCTAGTAATTTAGAGTTACATTTAACTAATAAAAGTTGAGAGTGTTTGAAATGTTTATGTGTGTGTAAATTCTTCAAAAAAGTCATCTTCAAAATAAATATTATATCTAACCTTGAACTAGGAATTCTTTTACAAAATTAATAATGTCGTTTTCTAAGTTATTTCTTGAAATTTCAACGATTAATCTCATTTTAGAGTTTCTAAATAATTTTAATATCTTAACGTTTTTTGGCTGATAGTCTACCTTATACAAAAATATCTGTTTTTTTCCAAAATTCACAGGTTCGTCAGAAATTGGAATTTCCACTCGTGTATTCCCTTCGAAATTGGAATGAACGGTTTGGTCGCTTTCTTCATTGATCTCTTGCTGATTTACCGCGTTATCTTCTTCCTCAAAATCAAAGTTTAATCATCGACATTGACTGACTATCGTCTAGATCTTGAAAATACAGTTGGGTTGACTCAGCTGTAGTCTTCTGTAATTCTTCGTCCACAGAATTTTGAGGGTCCTTTGACACTTTTTCGGTGACATTCAGTTGAATACTGGATAATGTGTCCACGTTCTGGTTTAATTTACCATTTTTGTATTTTATTTCGTAGTTGTATTCTAATTTTAATCTCTATCTTAAAAGTTTAGAATTCGGTTCCCTAACAGAGAACAACCATTGCAAAGGTTTGTGACTTGTATAAATTTTGAACTTTCTTCCAAATAAATAAGGCTCTAAAGTGTTTTGTCGCCCATACGATTGCGAGTAATTCCTTTTCAATTGCGAAATAGTTAGTCTCACTGTCATTAAGAGGTCGACTAGCATAAGCTATGGGAAGGTCTTTTCCATTTTTATCTTGGCTTAAAATTGCTCCTATTTACAAAATTGCTAGCGTCAGTGGCAAATATAAATTCCTTTTCGAAATCGGGGTATTGTAAAATTGGTTCGTTAGTCAATATGTTTTTTGCATGTTTCAAAGCAATTCAAATATTCGGGGTTATTAGGGTCAATTTTGGCGTTTTTCTTTAAACTACTGGTAAAAGGTTTAGTTATTTTTACGAAATTTTTAATACATTTTCGGTAATATCCAAGTAATTCGAGAAATCTCTTTATTTGTTTAGCTGTTTTCGGAATTGAGTAATTTTTTATAATTTTTATTTTTTCTGGGTTGTGCTTTACTCCATCTGGTGTTACTACGTGTCCTAAATAAGAAACTTCCTTTCTTAAAAATTCCGTTTTGTCCAATTGTATTTTGAAATTAGCTCCCCTTAATCTATCAAATACCTCTCTCAGTCTTTGCACGTGTTCTTGTAAGCTAGTTGAATATATGATAACGTCATCAAGATAGACTAGGCAAGTTTTGTTCTGGATTCCACGTAACACGTTGTTCATTATACGTTGAAATGTCGGTGGGCTGTTTTTCAGTCCAAACGGCATTCTCAGAAATTCATAGTGTCCAGTTTCGGTTGAAAAAGCTGTATTTTGAATGCTGTTGGGATGCATTTCAACCTGATGAAAGCCTGATGCAAGGTCCAGGGTCGTGAAATATTGTGATCTCCCCAATTTGTCCAATATGTCTGTTGTATTAGAAAGTGGGAATTTGTCGTCAGTAGTTTTTGAATTTAGTCTTCGGAAATCAATTACTAGCCTAAACTTTTGACTGTTGGATGCGTCTACTTTTTTTTGGAACAATCCATACGGGTGAATTCCACGGTGAATGTGAGGGTCGAATTATTTCTTGGTCAAGCATTTCCTGGATTTGTTTATTTACCTCCTTACGATAAATTTCCGGGTATCGGTAATTTCTTGTGTATACGGGTATTTCGTCCGTTGTTCTGATTACATGCTTAATTTGGTTAGTGAACGTCAAATTATTTTTTTCATGGTGGAATATGTCAGAATATTCAGAAATTAATTTTAAAATTTCTCGTTTTTCCTCAGTGTTCATATGATCTGTTCTAATTTTTTGTAAATCTAGTTTATTATCTTTATTTTTTAACATGCTGAAATTTAGTGAATTCGTTTGATTATATTTTAATTTACAAATTTTGAAATTGCTTAGCGGTTCATTGGTTCAACAATTAAACGTCTATCAGATATTGTATTATTAATTACAGGGCAATAACTCTCGCCATTTTCTACTTTTACTATGCACTGCGGTATTTCTATCCCATCTTGCTGTCTGTGGGTAATACTCCTTCTCTATTGTACATATTGTGATTTTTTATTTTTACCGTTTGTTTAGATCGTGCTCTAATTACATAGCAAATGGTACCTTTTTCTTTTACTTCTTTGTTATTATGAATATTATTTTTATTAGGCTCGTCTGTGTTAAAGAATTGCATAGGTATCTTCTTGTCACAAAATACTGATTTATTATTTACAAAATCTAAGGTAATTTTTAATTCCCTAATATTATCTAGTCCAAGTAACACGTCAAAATCTTTGTGAAAATCAAATAAATAGAATTTTAAAATCTTCCTTCCTAAAATTGGTAATTTGCAGCTAAATTTTTCTTTCGAAATTCCATGTGTTGTGCTTACTTCAAACGGTTCTTGTTTAATAGTATTTTTGAAAATATTAAAACCAATAGATTTTTTAATAAATGATCTGGTACTTCCAGTGTCCATTAATATTTTAAGATGAGTTTTTCGGTCTGTTACGTATGGTAAATTGTTTGTGTTATTTTCTATATGCATTATGGAAAATTTCTGTTTAACGTCGTAAGTCCTAAAAAATGATTTTGAACGTTTTCGTTTTCTTGTGTGAATCCGTATGCATTGTCTTCTTCATTAAAATTATCAAAAGTGTCATAACCGTCTTGTGTTTCGCAATAATTTTTTGTGAAGTTATAGTCAATTCCAGTCTGTGCAGCTAATGAAATATTCGAAATTTGCTCAATTTGTCGATTTGGTCAATTTGTCGTTTGCTATGATTTGGTCAATCGAACTGGTTTTATTTTCTTCATTAACTGAAGAATTTCCTGTTATCTGATACAGTTTATTTTGTCTGATCGGGTTGTTATATATAGGCTACGCGTTTAAAAGATACAAACGCGTTCTTTAAACTGACTGAATTCCCACTCCGCTTCCGCTCCGCTCGGCTCAGTTCAGTGCAGCTCCATTCTGCATTCGGTGGTCACGCGGCCTAATATAGAAATCGAATTCGGTAATATTTTTACCCAACGAAATCCGTTCTACAGTTTCAAAATGGCGGCAATTTATTATCATAAGAAATTAATAACGTTTTAATATTTCATTTATTTGAAAATCTGATTTCATCATTGTGACCAACGTTAAAATGTGAATAAATTAATGTTTAAAATTTCCAAATTTCATTGCAAATAAGAAAACTAATCTGTTGGCGGTCAGGGTTCATATTTGTAATTTTTAAATTTAAAATTTAAATTTTTGTGGAAATTTGTTTGAAATTTGCTTCCAGGCGTTTGCTGCGATTGTTTGCTCTTTTATCGGCAGCTCCGTAGATGCATTTCTTAAGAACATATCAATAAGAGAGAAAGTCTGTGCAACTTTTACGCATAATTTATTTTATTCACAACAACTGGCGGTGTTATCGGCAGCTACGTGTGGATGTAAATTTAGGGGATGTTTTACAGTTTAACGGAAATTAAAAACTGTTATGGTCTGTCAACAAGGGTTAAATTAGGGTGGTGCCATGATTAATTGGGTTATTTACAAGATTATTATGTTATAATTACGTATACATAACCCGGAGATTGAGGACCGGGGACACCATTGTGTGGCTTGCGGCCAACTCGATGTGCTCGGCTAATAATCGGGGCGCGCAACTGTCTCGCTGATGTGATAGGAAAGAATTTCCAAAATTATTTATCTTAATTTTACCCTTTTTGAATTTCTGATTCCACCGTCATAGTCAGCGTTAAAATCTGCGTTTGTTGCGATATTAAACTTTCAAATGTCATTGCAAATATGAAAATGAACCCTGAACGCCGTTGACAAATTTCCTAATTTCAATAAATTTTTACAATTCAAAATTCTACTTGATGCGATTTTGTAACTCTGATTACGATGGTGAAGTCAAAATTTCAAAAAAAAGTTCAGACAAAAAAGTTACTAATTTTTAAAATTTGAAATAGGCGTCGTTTTGAAACTGTTATACAAATTTAGCTGTTTAACAATCCTGTCCAAGCCTATTACCATTAAGGTTTTTGTTTGAAGTTTGATTGAAATCGGACCAAAATTGTAAACGTAAGCATGTTAACGTCTATATATTAATTTATACTATATATAAAATTTAACGACCCCTCAAAAAATGATCGATGTTCACGCCTTGAAAAAAATTTCAAGGTCACGCCTCAAGGTTTTACCACAATGGCTGCTCCATTAGTTTATTTTCCCGAAGGAAATTCGCTAAAAAGTATGGAAATTGTGAAGAAATCTAGTTTCTGATTTTGATAATTCAATCTTCAGAGTTGAGATCAGGATTGACACTCATTTTAATGTCCTGGGTCTGGGTTTTACCACGATGGTATAGTAGGTGATTTTCTAATTGGAAATTTGCAAATAAAGTACAATAAAATTTTGTGAATCACATAGTGTTATCGATTACCATCATAACATAAAAATTATAGTCTGCTAACTTATTTTAAGACTTCGAGTACAAGTTTTGTAGGTTTCAGTTCAAGTTATCTCACAATTATATGGCCGCCATTTTGGGGTTAGTACAATGATGACGTCCTTCAACTGGTTTTAATACCCTAAAATCCGTAGTGGTGGGGATGGGCAAGGGGGCCCTCGAGCGCACAGCGTTTAATTGCTTTTGTTAATTACTGGACTTAATAGAGCCATCATGCTTAAACTATTTCCGGTTTTTGTTCACCCTTGGCTTTCAAATTACTTCTAAAATGTCTTCATTTAACCGTCCCAGCTCCGGCCCTCCGTGCAATAACATGTAGGCGTAGCACCGGCTGGAAATAAAATGTCTCTTAGCATTGCTGGTCGCGACTTCAAACCGTTGCAGTAATAATTGCATAATCTCGGCATGCAGCTGTCTCGCTGGCGCGACAAAAGCGAATTTCCCTACGTATTTTTCTTTATTTTATCATTTTTGAAATTCTGCACATTTTTAAACTTTCAAATTAAGTTACAAAATACGAAAATGGACCCTGACCGCTGTCAAATATGTTTATAAATTCAACAGTTTTTGGAAATCAAAATGCTAATTGATGGCATTTGCAGTGCCAATTTACGAGGGTGAAATCAGATGTGTGTGTGTGTGTGTGTGTGTTTCGGTACGAAGATAGCTTGTATAAAGCTCGAACGACGAATGGTAAGATTTTTTCCATTGATTTCCGTTTCAAGCTGGCGGCCATCGATTTAACGATGACGAGTGTAGTTGCTGGTTATTCCCTGTAATACTGGTTCTGCTTAGTGGAGAAAGAGCATAAAAGTTGCAGATGAAGTCGATTCACGGTTTTCAGTTAAATTGAATGGAAAAGTTGCGATCTGGTCAGAGTTCTGTCATGGGTAGCCAGGCAAACTATTTATAAACAGCTTAATTCGAATAGGCCTATAGTTATTTCTTCAGTGTGCGGTGTAATGTTTTTTTGAATTTTACCCAATTCAGTAGTTTTTTAAAATAATTTTTCTTATTTTATCTTTTGCAAATTTGAACATAAACTCGTAACATTTATATGACTAATGTATGGTTGAATGAATCTCCAGTTCCCCCGGAAACAGTGTTTTTACTTATAATACGATCTATTGAACAATTGTGAGTGACTGCTCTTCAACTATCCTGTTCACTGCTCTCTGCTCGGTGTTGTCTGTCTTCCACACGCAGAGCGGTAATAAAGGAATACTGAAAATTACGTGTAATAAAAGCTAGCCTAATATTGGTGTTTATTAAAATAATAACACATTGTTTACTTTACTGTAACCAATAATTAAGTCTATTTGTTGTTTTATTTTCTTTTAATTAAACACACGAAAAGCTTATTTCTACTTCTGTTAATCGATTAAAAAAATATCTATTTTATGAATTTGAAGGTTTATATTTGGTAAAATTTGTTTTGCTTCACATGGACTACTGTGAAAGCATCTAAAAGTGTTTGACTATTATTTTGATTACACTATTACTTTATTAATTTCTTTTAAATTATAGTATTTATTTTGACCAACATCATTTCTAGTCGTTATTATATTTTTTTCTGATACATAATTAATATATTAGGTACGGTAGCTTATAATTTTATATAGGGTTGATCCGGTTTAGATTTCCTTTTCCTACGAAAAGAATGTTTTGCGGCCTCTAAAACATCGCAATAATATTGTGCATTTATTGTGCGTCGTTGATGGAGGAAATCGACGTGAAAGGCGCCTTGATTGTCGAAAAATACAGTGGCCATTACCTTCCCGGCCGACGATCGTGATTAGGCCTTCAGGTTTTCTACTGCTTCCCGTCCTTCGGCGAATTCCTTGTGCCAAGCAAAAACGCGAGCTCTTGACAGGGACCTATCCCCGTATTGAGCCGTCAATCTACGAAAGATTTCAGTCGGATTGACCCCCTCCTTGGCCAAAAACTTAATAATAATTCTCTGCTCCACGGAAACGTGCACTTCACTCTCACTCATTGTATAGTTTTATACTGAAGGGTCCGAACGGAAATGTTGCCCGTCTACGCCCGTCCCAAACCTCCCAGGCTACCTGAAACCCCACCCTTTAGAGTTCAATGTCCAACGGAAAAGTTTTTAGAAAGTCAGTCTCGTTATACCTATACATTTGCACAATAATAAATTGTCCGCACTTATTTTGGTAATTTGATATTATACGTCCGTTTTCATTTTAAAAATTATTTAATGATATGTAGGCTCTATTTTTCATTAGAAATTTACTAGCGCAATAAACAGCACTGAGCAGTGAGCAGTTAGCGCACGGCAGCACGTTGTCTTATTGGTAAACTGTTCTGTAAACTGTGATTAAATCACTGCTACTGTTCACTGCTCAGAGCATTCACTGCTAACAGGAAAACGCCCTTAAGCACATCACTATGTTGCGAGATCTACAGTTTTTTCAACTACTAGTATCATATATATTATTTCTTGAGTGAACATCCCTTTTCCTCAGCTCATACTATTCGTACAGGCATAAGTGAGGTATCTTTAGAAAACATTTTCAACTTCTGAAATTGTAAAACAATTTTGAAATATAACTTACTGTTTGTGGAAAATGTTTACATAAAATACCCTTTTAACTGTCATAGGAAAAACGGCATCATGGATGCGCATGCGCGGCATCACAAATCAGACAATATTTTGTATATTTTACGAAGCTAACTTATTAATCACAAATAGACAATCGCATTACAAATACCACTCTTCTGCACTACGTGCTTAAAACAATTTCAGTATTTACTTAAAAGTAATTAACCTTACAGGTTATGTGGTCCTACTGACAGTGCCCTATCCCTGCCCGTCGTACAAGCCGGGACAAGCATTCCGAATACCAAACACATGTTTTGGACACTTTTTATACAAATATATTTGAGATTTCTTCTCCCATCGTGCATTTGTCTATTGTTGATAGGGACATCGTAGTCAATTAAAATGTCTAAATACAGTTAGAGGTTATTGTGGAGTTTGTGATATACCAGGTAAGAAGCAAACATAATGTTCTAACATTTCGCATTTATTTACTTATTTGTATTTGAATATTACGATTTCTCATTACACCTCTCTTTTACAACAGGTTAATGTAAATATTACGGTCGAGAATGTATTTACATTTATATATTTACATTTACAAACATTCCTACATAAAATATTGTTTACCACGAGATATTGTAATTTCCTGTAAAAATTTCTATTAAAAAAAACAATTTTTTTTGTTTGTGTTTAACGTCCGACTATAGTGCACACTTGGGCTAATGCAGACGATGGGATGATTTATAGCATATGAAAATGCCAAGCCCTCGCCGGGAATCGAACCCGGGTCCTCGGGGTGAAAGCCTAGTACGCTATCCACTAGACTAATCTGTATTGAAATGTATATACTAAAATGACTCGTAAATTTGTGATTATTATTTCAAACCGATCGCTTTTTGATTTATTTGTTTAACGTGTTTTCACTTCCTTCCAACGACCGCCCTCATTTTACTTAAAACGTTCATAATGCGAAATTTCGCACGAGTCCCTTGGTAACTTTTATTAATTCGCCTAAGGATTCTCGATAAGCTACTCGTTTATCAAGAGTTCTTAGACGAATCAGTAATTAAATTAATCAACGATAAACTGCGAGTTCTTGGGCGATTCGCAGGAAATCCTCAGCAGTGACTTCGGCTGCATGTGCGCTTGCAGCAATAAATTTTAAAACACAGTGCCAATCATACGAACGGAGCATGTGCGTTCACCAAACACCTTTCGTATTGTATTTAGAAAAAAACCATTTTTCTTAATTAAACAGGGAACACCAAAAGCTATAAATCTATTCCCCACTCCCGCCTTGTCAACAGATGTTTGTGGCGAAACACAAAACTAGATTATATATTCAACAGGTGCGCGCGCAGGCGTGGGAAGACGGTCGGGCATAAATCAAAAACCCGGCAACAATAAGAATAAACACTTACCTGGCCGAGTCGAGCCGAAACGGAATACTGGATAGATGTTGGCGATGGGAAGTAGTCAAAATAATCTTGTTTTTTGTAAATCTAATTACACCTGTGTTTTAGTATTTTAAACAAGCAACATTCAATCAAATAAATGGATATAAAATGCGAAATTTGAATTTTTCATAAAATATATATTAAAAATTAACTCTGCCACGATCACATTAATTTTCATAATTTTAATGAATTTTATATACAAAAAACAAATAGGCCCTAATGCGGTTTTGAACGCTGATTGCGATAGTGAAATCAGATTTTCAAAAACGTGTTAGGTAAAGAAGTTATGATTTTTAAAAATTTAAATGACCGCCATTTTGAAACTGGTGAACGGATTTTTCTGGCTAATAAACTTGTTCAAACTGTTACTTTACTATTACTATACTATTTTTTAAAATAAAATAGATTTCTGTATCAAGTGTTAATCAAATCGGACTGAAATTGTGAACGTGATCGTGCTACACACACAACCGCGCGCTCTCTCTCTCTCTCTCTCTCTCTCTCTCTCTCTCACACACACACACACACACACACACACACACATATATATATATATATATATATATATATATATATATATATATATATATAAAACTACCCCTGAAAATGTAATGTAACGGTCACACGGCAAGCATGTTTATAACTTTTTTAAAGGTTTTAACTCTAGGTCTTACCATAATGGCCCCTACAACAGCTAATTTCCCAGTGAAAATTCTGTAATGATAATGTTATAAATTTGCTGCTTAAAGATAATTGGATTTTGTTGGGTAACGAACAGATAATTGTATTTTGCTGGGTAACGAACAGATAATTGGTTTTTGCTGGGTAACGACATGTTCATTCTATTACAAAATTCGATTTTTTCATTCAGTTTAAATGTGTTGGTTGTTGTCCAAGCCACTTGAACAATTATATCAGCCAGGTAACTGCACGAAAAAACCGGAGAACTGTGCATAATTCTTAAAAGTGGAGTTTTAAACTAAATGCGCTTTCAGAATGTTTATGTACAAGTGTTTCTTTTAAAAAATCTGGAGAAATGGACAAACCGGATAAGGCTTTCATCATAGATACATGCAGGGATTACTAATGGTTTATTGGTATTTTTCTTTATTTATTAATATCCCTACTCACCGTTTTAACGCCAGAAGCGCGGTATCTACAAGCGGAAATTCTTTTGTTTGTGTTTTTTACCGAATTTGAAAATTCAGCATTTGTCGGAAAGTACGAAGCAATTTGTATCAGTGGTTTGGCCTATATAGAGTCACAATATGTCTCAATTAGTTTTTGCGGTGACCTTGGGCGCATCGTTCCATCCTGAGAGGTCAACTTTGACGGCTAAAACAAGGCGTACAAGCGACGACCCCTGGAGTGGCTGATTCGTTACAGCTTTGAAATTTCTATTAACCTAACACCTTCATCGGGTACAGTCCGTTCGGAAAGTGTGACTGATGGGACTGTATTAACTTAATTATCCCGCTACACGGTGTTCAACAAACGACCTAAACTTCGGACGGGACAGGCGTTGGGTAGGTTACGTTGTGACGTCTTAATTATATACCACCGCTCGTAGATTGAAACGCGATGAACGTGCGAAACTGTATGTAGGCCTGCGTAACAGTTGCGCTAGTTAATATTGCTCTAGTATTTTTATGTCATGGAAATCAGTGTATTCGCGGCACGCAGCTGTCTCGCAGACGTGATGGAAAAGAATTTCCAAAAACTAATATGTAATAATAATTTGTATGTGTGTGTGTGTGTGTGTGTGTGTGTGTGTGTGTGTGTGTGTGTGTGTGTGTGTGTGTGTGTGTGTGTGTGTGTGTGTGTGTGTGTGTGTGTGTGTGTGTGTGTGTGTGTGTGTGTGTGTGTGTGTGTGTGTGTGTGTGTGTGTGTGTGTGTGTGTGTGTGTGTGTGTGTGTGTGTGTGTGTGTGTGTGTGTGTGTGTGTGTGTGTGTGTGTGTGTGTGTGTGTGTGTGTGTGTGTGTTATTACGCTAAGCATTACGATTAGTTTTGTACGAAAAGTAACAACTGCGTAATACATAGTCTTTATGACTGAAAGTACATATATGAGGTACCTGAAGGTTCGTCAAAACACTTGGAAACTCTCACGCCTTATAGTTTTCCATTTTAAGGCTTTACAATAAGTAAAACCGATAAAAGTCCGTACACCGAATTCCAGTACTACAAAGCGTCCCCATGAGAGTGCAGCACAGTGCAGGCATAAGTGACAGAAATAATTGTGTGTGCCAAAACAGCTGTTTGTTAAAAAAACATTGTTGTAAGTAATATTTAAATTATTACTGTATTCAAGACTTAAATAATAATTATTGACAGAATCAGTTTTGAAAGTAGAATCGGTAAGACAACCTAGGCCAGTTCTAATATGTAAATGTTATTAAATAAAAGACTCTGCTTATAGTAAATACTGTTACCTAATTTAGATATGCAGTGTAAAAGCCGGTTATAGGTAGGTTACATTTGTAAATATTTCAATAAGGTACAATGTTAGAATTCAGTCATTAATTTTATAGGTTATAGTTTTAAATTTGAATGTAAAACAAAGTAAGAGGTGTTTTAACACTGTTCAATTTCTTCTTGTACATTGTTGTTAATTATTTTGTTCTTTTTCCAAATAACTGCAAATGGACGTACGGGCCTATATATATATGTATACACTGCACATAAATATTTTACATAGAGTTCCCTAGACATTTTTAAGAGTAAGTTTTCAAGTGATTTTTTGTTCAGACATCAGTAAGTTTAAAAATTGTCCGCTACAAGCAATACAGCGCTACAGTTAGCATTGCGGCTGTACAAATGACACGAAAGTCACTTTATCCAGTCATGTTAATAGTTTATATTTGTTATCTAATTCGCTGACAGTATTAAAATACAAGTACTTATATACAAGGACGTGAAAGAACCCTCAGTGCGTACTTTAAAAGCAACTGTTCGACTTTTTCAAAATTTCTCTAACGATTTTTTGTTTAATTTTTTATAATTGTATGTAATTTTTGTTGTATAAGTTTCATTAAAATTGTAATTAGCACAATGTACAATAATTTATTGCCAAACACTTGTATTGGTTTAAATTTTTAAATTTTTATCATTTGTATAAATTTTAATTGTAAAACATTGATTATTTACAATTAATATCTTATAGTTACAATAGCTTATAATGTAATTGTAGGTATATCATTTTCTGACTTATAAATTCGTTATTTGCAAGTAGCAGAAACATTTAAGCAAAATCAAATTAAAATTATTTAAAAACTTATATTTGAATGTTTTTAAAATTAGCAAACTTGGGTTTTTCAGTATTAATACTGAATAACTAAATAATTGTAAAATGGTATGAAATTCTTTCAAAATTTTTTAAAACTTGTTTTACAACGGTTTGAAAAATTTCGTTTCAATTTTAAAATAACTTTGTAAAAGTTACAAACTGTTTTAAAGTAGGTCTCAAACAGTTTAAGAATAAGTTTTAACAGTTTCAAAGTAAGTTTTAAACAGTTTCGTAAAAAGTTTTAGACTTTTTGTTTAATTTTTTGTAATTGTATGTAATTTTTGTTGTATACGTTTCATTAAATGTACAATTACAGATTATTACAAGTTAAGTACTATTTAAAATTGTAATTAGGCCATATCTCTTTTGATGTAGACCTAACAAAATTTATTGCAAAATTTTTATTCTGTGTACAAATTTTAATTGTAAAAAATTGATTATTTACAATCAATAATAATAAAACATAAAATCACAGTAAATTTTAAGTAGCTTACAATACGTAGCCCACAGGTTTTGCCGGTCTTCTTATTGGTGTGTATAACTTTTGTGTAAATTTGTTCTGTTTAGAAAGAACGCGTACAACACTACAATCTCTCAAAAAATCTAATTATTATGATAAGTCCAATGGGAACGATTAACTTAATCTTAAAAATACGTCGTAAGAAATCATATTATTAAAGGAAATTTGTTTATCTAATTAGTTAAAATAATTGAAAGACATAAAATACGTTAAAATAGTCTAACCGAACTTCCACTTTTATGTTTAAAACGTTTATGATGAAATTACTAGAAATAATTACTGTGCGATGAAATAAACAGTAATGGTTCAAACAATATAACTTTATAAGAAAGTAAAAGTTATTAATTAGAAATTACGCATTTTTTTATTATGGTCATTCAAATAATTTTAATTAATAATAACTAATACCATTAACAATTAACAAAAACATAATCTCAAAAATGTTTTAACGTAATATCGCTAATTTTATAAAAAAACATTAATGCAGCAAAACTATAGTAATTTATTATTCAATTCAAAGTAATTAAAACAGAATTAAAATTGCGTGGGTTCTTTTTTACTATTAAATTTGTTACGTACACTGACAGACGATTTATAGAATGGTAATAAAGTTATTTAACAAATCATTAAAATTAACTTTTAATTAAATCATCAATTTCAGTTTCTATAACAACCATTAACTGCTAATCGAAGATTTAACACATTAATTTAATGTCCCAATATCGGGCAATTAAATATTTTAATTGTAAATTAATATTACTATTCACTTTTCAAATAAGCTACGTGACGTGATAACTTTCCTGATTTGATTATCAGTTTATTTTTAGGTATTAAACCGTGAACAGGCCACCGTATCGATGCTCAGTATCTCGTCAACGAATACATTTCCAACGAAGTTCGATCGCGCGACTGTGTTCTTGTAAAAACGCAACAAGTATTGTCGGAACACACGTATTACACGGTCGTTTCACTCCGAGTATCAGGATCAGTGACAATGCGAAGATAATGGGCTAATCAACATGTTTGGATTGGTTCTAACTAGGGCCAGCAATCATCAATCAATCAATCAATCAGTGACTCAGCGGATTCTCGGCGTTGTATGATTACGACGGGACAATGTGTGGGCAGAATAATGGGCCTACGTTTGTTCGGGAGGTGTGTCCTATAGTGTTCGTGTGTGCTAGCAATAATTTGCGAATTTCCATTGGAAAAATGAACACGTGTGTGTGTGTGTGTGTGTGTGTGTGTCTCCTCAAAAGTCGTCGCCATCTGACCGGGTCCACCACATAATCCATCTGATATCTCGATTCACACCATCGGCTTATCTTAGTCTAGGCCGTCCACTAGTTCTTTAAAAACATTCCATGTCGCAATTCTAAAATCTTTAGCCTTATATTTGAATTTCTTTAATGTCCGTCCAGCTTTTTGATTCTCTTCTGTATGTTCCGTAGTGTTTTTTAAGGTAGGGTTGCTGGCTAAATCCACTGCCAGGACGACCCACTCTTCTGTGGGGGTTACCATACCTTAGTCGAGAGGGCCTAGTTTTAAGGCGCTGGGTACTCGCCTCACCCACCCCCTTGACGGGTTGGATTTGCTGGTTATGAAGTGAATAAATCCACCTACTATACTTTTTTGGTTGCACCTACTCGACATCAGTACACCCACCAAGATTCAAAAACCATTTACCCTTCTCTTTTCTCAACCGGGCTTAGGATCTGGTACGGCGAATTTATATATATATATATATATATATATATATATATATATATATATATATATATATATATATCTTTACTAACTGACACTTTTAAATACTATTTTTTCTTGTTCCTTACATTGAGGTTATAATCAAGTTCTGAGTATTGGCTGTCCATTAAAATTTCAGGATCAGTTTTTAAACACTTCGAACATCCTAGCTCTTTCACTTTCCCAGGATCTCTATCCCGCAGACCGCAACGAATCTAGCGGACGGCCGCGAAGTTATAAAATTAATTTGCTCCGCGTCCGCCTAATCACAATTAACACCGATATATTTCTGGTTCAATTAAGAAATCATTTTGTTAGTGTGCCCCCTGCGGCGCGGACACGAACTAAAGGTGTCGGCCTCCCGCTCCGCTCGCTGCGCTGCCTCGGCAAGTTTTACGAGCCTTTTTATTGCTAATTTATTATTTTATTATACAACACTCGATTCTGTGTTTTTTTTTATTACACGAAATCATTTTGTATGCTAATAATTTATGGCGCGATATTGAAAAAAATTAAGTGGAGACGAAAAAACCGGAGGTGATTTGTGACTGTCGTTTTGTAATCAGGGTGGCGCGATACGTCGTTCCACTGTTTGGGCGTGCTTGCGTTGCGCGTGAATTTTTGTTTTTGGGGATGAAAGGAATCTAAAAATCTGGATGGCTAGTCCGGAGCCCAATCCCGTGATTTTTACGACCACAATTGCTATTTGTTTCTTCTCATAGATATTGTTTACTGGTGTAGGGTATAACTTCTAGCCTATCTATCAGTAGAAAATAATATATAAGTAACCAATTTGTTTCAAGTTTCGACCAAAAATCTGTTCTTATAATAGCTTGTACAAGTTCGTTACGTAGCGAATTCCGTAGTTTACACTTTTTTGAAAATATATTTCATAATCAGCGTTTAAATCTCCATCGATTAGCATTTTTTATAACCATAAATGTTTTAACAATCATACGTTTTTAACGATTCCTTAAAAAGTGATCTGGATGTCATTTTAATATTAATATTTTTACTGAAACTAGTTACAAAACTAACAACCAGTTTACACTTTTGACAAAAAAATTAACTCGTCGTCGCTCCCTGTCTGAACGTTGACCCATCCAAAATTGCCTACCCACTTCAATATTATGCAAATCGTTAGTTTCGCTTAGTTTTGCTAAAACCGTCGCCTTAAGTAAGTGATAGCCTATTTATTTTCGTTGGGCTAACTTCCCATTGACCCATCCAAAATTGCCTACCCACTTCAATATCATGCAAATCGTTAGTTTCGCTTAGTTTTGCTAAAACCGTCGCCTTAAGTAAGTGATAGCCTATTTATTTTCGTTGGGCTAACTTCCCATTGGCCCATCCAAAATTGCCTACCCACTTCAATATCATGCAAATCGTTAGTTTCGCTTAGTTTTGCTAAAACCGTCGCCTTAAGTAAGTGATGGCCTATTTATTTTCGTTGGGCTAACTTTCCCTATTGGCCCATCCAAAATTGCCTACCCACTTCAATATCATGCAAATCGTTAGTTTCGCTTAGTTTTGCTAAAACCGTCGCCTTAAGTAAGTGATAGCCTATTTATTTTCGTTGGGCTAACTTCCCATTGGCCCATCCAAAATTGCCTACCCACTTCAATATCATGCAAATCGTTAGTTTCGCTTTGCTAGTTTTGCTAAAACCGTCGCCTTAAGTAAGTGATAGCCTATTTATTTTCGTTGGGCTAACTTTTATTTTCCATTGGCCCATCCAAAATTGCCTACCCATTTCAATATTATGCAAATCGTTAGTTTCGCTTAGTTTTGCTAAAACCGTCGCCTTAAGTAAGTGATAGCCTATTTATTTTCGTTGGGCTAACTTCCCATTGGCCCATCCAAAATTGCCTACCCACTTCAATATTATGCAAATCGTTAGTTTCGCTTAGTTTTGCTAAAACCGTCACCTTAAGTAAGTGATAGCCTATTTATTTTCGTTGGGCTAACTTCCCATTGGCCCATCCAAAATTGCCTACCCACTTCAATATTATGCAAATCGTTAGTTTCGCTTAGTTTTGCTAAAACCGTCGCCTTAAGTAAGTGATGGCCTATTTATTTTCGTTGGGCTAACTTCCCATTGGCCCATCCAAAATTGCCTACCCATTTCAATATTATGCAAATCGTTAGTTTCGCTTAGTTTTGCTAAAACCGTCGCCTTAAGTAAGTGATGGCCTATTTATTTTCGTTGGGCTAACTTCCCATTGGCCCATCCAAAATTGCCTACCCACTTCAATATTATGCAAATCGTTAGTTTCGCTTAGTTTTGCTAAAACCGTCGCCTTAAGTAAGTGATAGCCTATTTATTTTCGTTGGACTAACTTTCCTTTGGCCCATCCAAATTGCCTACCCATTTCAATATTATGCAAATCGTTAGTTTCGCTTAGTTTTGCTAAAACCGTCGCCTTAAGTAAGTGATAGCCTATTTATTTTCGTTGGGCTAACTTCCCATTGGCCCATCCAAAATTGCCTACCCACTTCAATATTATGCAAATCGTTAGTTTCGCTTAGTTTTGCTAAAACCGTCGCCTTAAGTAAGTGATAGCCTATTTATTTTCGTTGGACTAACTTTCCTTTGGCCCATCCAAAATTGCCTACCCACTTCAATATTATGCAAATCGTTAGTTTCGCTTAGTTTTGCTAAAACCGTCGCCTTAAGTAAGTGATAGCCTATTTATTTTCGTTGGGCTAACTTCCCATTGGCCCATCCAAAATTGCCTACCCACTTCAATATTATGCAAATCGTTAGTTTCGCTTAGTTTTGCTAAAACCGTCACCTTAAGTAAGTGATAGCCTATTTATTTTCGTAAGGATAGCTATTTATTTTCTTCTAACTTCCCATTGGCCCATCCAAAATTGCCTACCCACTTCAATATTATGCAAATCGTTAGTTTCGCTTAGTTTTGCTAAAACCGTCGCCTTAAGTAAGTGATGGCCTATTTATTTTCGTTGGGCTAACTTTCCTTTGGCCCATCCAAAATTGCCTACCCATTTCAATATTATGCAAATCGTTAGTTTCGCTTAGTTTTGCTAAAACCGTCGCCTTAAGTAAGTGATGGCCTATTTATTTTCGTTGGGCTAACTTCCCATTGGCCCATCCAAAATTGCCTACCCACTTCAATATTATGCAAATCGTTAGTTTCGCTTAGTTTTGCTAAAACCGTCGCCTTAAGTAAGTGATAGCCTATTTATTTTCGTTGGACTAACTTTCCTTTGGCCCATCCAAAATTGCCTACCCATTTCAATATTATGCAAATCGTTAGTTTCGATTAGTTTTGCTAAAACCGTCGCCTTAAGTAAGTGATAGCCTATTTATTTTCGTTGGGCTAACTTCCCATTGACCCATCCAAAATTGCCTACCCACTTCAATATCATGCAAATCGTTAGTTTCGCTTAGTTTTGCTAAAACCGTCGCCTTAAGTAAGTGATGGCCTATTTATTTTCGTTGGACTAACTTTCCTTTGGCCCATCAAAAATTGCCTACCCACTTCAATATTATGCAAATCGTTAGTTTCGCTTAGTTTTGCTAAAACCGTCGCCTTAAGTAAGTGATAGCCTATTTATTTTCGTTGGACTAACTTTCCTTTGGCCCATCCAAAATTGCCTACCCATTTCAATATTATGCAAATCGTTAGTTTCGATTAGTTTTGCTAAAACCGTCGCCTTAAGTAAGTGATAGCCTATTTATTTTCGTTGGGCTAACTTCCCATTGACCCATCCAAAATTGCCTACCCACTTCAATATCATGCAAATCGTTAGTTTCGCTTAGTTTTGCTAAAACCGTCGCCTTAAGTAAGTGATGGCCTATTTATTTTCGTTGGACTAACTTTCCTTTGGCCCATCAAAAATTGCCTACCCATTTCAATATTATGCAAATCGTTAGTTTCGCTTAGTTTTGCTAAAACCGTCGCCTTAAGTAAGTGATAGCCTATTTATTTTCGTTGGACTAACTTTCCTTTGGCCCATCCAAAATTAGAAATTGAAATTTTTATTGCGTAAATCAGTTCTATTTTGTTAGTTTATAATAGTTTTTGCAAAGAAAGGTTAGTTTCGCGCTTCTATGAGTTTTATAAGAGACTACGTAAGTGAGCCAACTTCACGTTTTTTTTTAAAATGTCACAGACACTTTTAAAACTACGCCAATCGTTATTGTTTCGTTAGTTTCGGTTAGTTTTACAAAACCCGACATTAGTTTCGGTTAGTTTTGCTAAAACCGACATTAGTTTCGGGTAGTTTTGCTAAAACCAACGTTAGTTTTGTTTAGTTTTGCTAAAACCGACGTTAGTTTCGCTTAGTTTTACTAAAACCGACATTAATTTCGGTTAGTTTTGCTAAAACCGACGTTAGTTTTGGTTAGTTTTGCTAAAACCGACATTAGTTTCGGTTAGTTTTGCTAAAACCGATGTTAGTTTTGCTTTGGAAGTCTAAATTAAATACGTGATACTCACTATGGGTGGACCAACTTCAAGCGAGCCCACCCAAATTTAAAAATCAAAATTTTTTTAATGTAAATCAAGTCTATTAGGTTATGTTGGGTGGATAAGCTTCACAGTCATGTCTGTGCTGACTACACTGTGTGTTCAAAAGGTTTAATCCTCTTGAGTCGTCTGTATAAGTAATTCGTCGTTCCTAGAAACCTACTAAGCGTTAACACTATATTTCAGACGTTTTTCGTGGTTTTAAACACATTTTTTTATTTCTTCAGAGACAGTGGTCACTTTTAAGTCCCGTTCCAGATAATTATTACGAATATACCATGGCTCATTAACTATGGTACTTAGAACCTTATTTTGAAATCGCTGAATGATTTTTATGTTTACTTTTTTAGCATATCCCCACAGCTGGATGCTGTAGGTCCAAATAGGTTTCAGATCTTGTTTGTACAGTCCCAGCTGTTACACAGTGGTAATTTTGATCTTTTGCTTAAGAGTTTATTTTTTTAAATTTTGTGTTTAATTCTTCATTTTTCTTTTTCATGTGTTCCTTCCATCGAAGTTTAAACATCAGGTGCTTTGCAGCATTAAAGCCCACTCCAAGGATGCATGTTCCATTTATGACGGTATGTGGATAGTGTTGAATCCTTTTATTCGTGAAATTATCGTGTGCTGATTTGGTTTCATTTAGTTTTATAGCCGTATGTCATGATTTATGTCGAACATACTGGAATTTAAACTAACTGACCAAATTTTATTAATATAGGTCTGATTAGCGTACATGTAGTAACAATTTTTAATTTTCAAGAAAGGTTTTTGATGTATTTTTTTGGAGGCAAAAACTCTTAAACATCATACATTCTTACTATCGGCTTTGATGAGGTCCTACGTCTCTTTGATTTAGTCCAAAAGTAGGTACTCAAACAAGACTTAATAGGCTTGATGCAAAAACAAAAATCCGGTCCAAAAACTATCGATAAACTGAAAATTTTGTGTATTTTTGTAATTCCCAACAATTTTTTTTCAAATTTTGTGTAAAAAATCTTCTATTTAATTTCGAAATGTAATTTTCTTTTATATAAAATTTGGCAGGCTATATCACTGTTCAAGTAAGGTCGAAAAATTGTCAGCGAAATGTGACAAACCGATTTTGACAAATTGGTTTTTGTCTGTAGCGTCCAAACCGGGAGAAATAACTGAACGCGAAGTTAAGTAAAGTGTAGTCCGCGAAAATATGCACGAACGCTTTTATAAACACGTTACGTATCCGCGATATAGTCGGAGCGCGTTTAAATTAATTAAATTTTTCGGAAAACAAAAACACTGGTCGTGTCGGACATTTAGGTTGAATAATTTACGACCACCTCACAATATTCTATTTAAATTCCAGCTACGCCATAAATTGTGGTCTCTTATTAATAACAAAGCCAGTCCGAGGTGTTGGGCGCTTGGTTTTTTTTCTATTTCGGAACGATCGGCTCTCGCCACAGGTACAGTCGTGGTTCAACGTCTCACTCACTCTCGAAAAACAGTTTTGTTTCGAATTTGGTACGCCTGTTCGGTATGGAAATCTAATTTATATCTGTATTATTTGAACAGGATTTTCTCTTCTTACCGGACACAGTATAAAGAAAGCACTGTGACCTTAAAAACAAACGTTCTTGAGATTTACATAGATATAACCTGAGTTAAAAAAATTGTTCTTACTTCTATGGTGGCCCATCTGTGATTATTGACATCGCTAGAGACGTCAATAATATTGTAAAGTAAACGATAGAATTTCATTAAATTTGTAATGTAAATTTGGTGTGTTGTGTGTCCTGACCCTTTTTTAAAGTTGCTATTTGGTAAAAAAATCTGTTAGAAATCGAAATTTCTTACAACTATTTTCATAAAAGATTGCTTAAATTTAATCTATAAGTATCAAAAGCAAATCGTGTTTAAGAGCTGTTGAAAACATTTCTGTTATTGAACCAAAAATAAAAATCGTATACCATGTTTTTTCTTCCTTTATTTCTTTTTATTTTAATTACCATAATTTGTTCTAAAACACAACAAATTAACATGACTAGTTTTTAACAACATAACCTGAAACTTATAACCTATCAACTGTTCAATGAAATCAGCTGATCGTTACGGAGCAACGTAAAGAACAAATTAACGTAGCTAGTTTTTAATAACATAACCTAAAACTTATTATAACATATCAGCTGTTCAATGAAATCAGCTGATCTTTAAAAATTAATATAAAACAACTGATCTTTAAATACAACAACCAAAATTAAATTAACGATTCATTTCATATACTTAAATCGCTTCAACGTCTTTGAAGTTTCCGTACTGTAGTGGTTATCACGCGCGCAATTTCCCCGGTTCGATCCCGGATGGAAACAGACATTTTTTATTATAATAAATTTAATGTGAGACTTGCGACGTGCAAAATATACTGTTATATTTCAATATAAACGTGTTCGTAACATCATGCGTCCCGCAAAAACAATATCACAACCATCCCTAAAACGTGATACATGTTAATATGAAATAATCGTTGTGCGCAACTCTCTCGATGACGTGATTGAAGTGAATTTCCAATTTTAAAATTTATTCTATGATTTTTTAACGGCGTTAAAGTCTGCTCGAATTAGTGTTCTAGCTTTCAAATTATAATTAAATTACGAACCCGCCGCTCACATACAATTATTATTAACCTTGATCGCTGACATGAGATTTAAAAAAAAGTGTTGGATAGAAATGCGTAGATTGTTTTTTAAATGTAAGGTCCGCCATTTTGAAACGGTTTAACGGACTTTGTAGAGTAAGGAACTTGTCCAAAATATTACCAAAAGCGATATTTGTGCCAAAAAACATGATACATGATTTTTAGTTTTTGTTCAATAACAGAAAATTAGTTTTTTAGGGCTCTAGAACCGGAATGTTTTATAAAAAGACATCAAGACGTTTCCTTGGTTGTTTTTAACGTTACCGTGGAAACGCTTTATTAATTAATACGAGAAAGTGTTGGCAGTATTTTGGAACATCTGCTGGTATTTATAGGGTTAATAAGAAACAGTAGCCAATTCTAATAATGTCTAAATTTTGAAAGCCAAACAGCCTATTTGCAGATAACGGTAAGGGTTCAAACATAACCTACTATTTATTAACGAATTCCGTTTAAAACATTAGTCCAACCATCATTATAAAACCCAGAACCGGGACAGTGAAATGAATTCTGAAACACGTGTATGTATGTTTGTGTGACACTAGTGTTCGCAATTTTGATACGATTTGATTTAAACTCTGTTCAAAAATCGATTCTGATAATTGCTTGTACGTGTCCGCTACCCAGCCGAATCCATACTTTTGTGAAAAGCTCATTTTGTGTTGCGATCAAGGTTAAAATCTCCGTACGTTATCATTATACCTTTCTCAAATTACACTGATAATAAGAACACAAAATTTAATGGTGCGTTACATTGGGATACATGTATGGAGTCGAACTGACAGATCACGATACATTATCTCACAAACATGCTCATACAAATTGTATGAGAAAAATTGCATATACTTTGACTAGTATTAGTTTTGTTTGTTTTAATAAGCTGTTTTCATGTTTTTTTTAGGTTATGTAAGTTTTTATTATTTGTTGATCGAACGAAGCGAGCTTCTGTTTTAACAATGTTCGATTTTTGATTTGTGTGTGTTTGTTTGTTACGCGGTTTCGGCTAAACGCATTGTCCGGTTGTTTTGAAATTTGGTACGAAGCCTGTATAAAGTCCGAAAGACGAATAAATAAAATTTTTTCCGTTCTCTTCCGTTTAAAGATGACGGCCTCTATAATGGCGAGTTCACGCAGTTTTAATAAAATGCATTGACTGATTTTTTTGAATTTTTTACAACGTTAGTTTGTATAAGGCAAGAATGACGTATGTGTACGTTGCTGCCATTCACTCTGTTTCACAATAACTTAATGCTTCTGGCTTAAATATGTCGAGTGTAGTTGCTGGCTGTTTCCTACAATACTTGGTAAACTGCAAGTCCTGTCATAATTTTGACAGCGTTGTTGAGAATTTGCATAAAATTTTCAATAAAATTGGTCCAGTAACGTTTTTTCTAATAATTAGGAAATTAATAGAGACATATGATATTTGGGGACGAGGTAAACCTACCAAAACAGAGTAAATGTGAATTTGAAGGCAGAGCAGGAATCTTATATTGCGACACAACACACAAATCAAGGGTTGTACAAGTATTTGGGAATGGCAATTACTAGCGATGGACTCTTAGACACAGCGATAAAAGAACGGAACACCTTGGGAAGAAAGCAATAAGGATACTGAACAGCATCGTATGGGATCAACACATATCAAAAATAAATACACATAGACTAAGTAATACAATTATATAACAAAGTATAATCTCATTGGAAGCGAAGTATGGCCACTGAAACAAAAAACATAAAAGCTACTGAAATGGACTACTGGCGTAAAGCCTCAGGTCGGTCGAAACGGGAAAAGATAAAAAAATGTAAGAATTCGTGAAATAACGGATACGCAGCACACGATTGTAGATGACATTAAGAAAAAACAACTTCGATGGTTTCGTTGTGTCCAAAGGTTGTAGGAAAATCGACTTTCCAAACAGATTTAAAAATGGAAACCACATGGTCGCAAAAAAGAAGAAGACCGAGACTTAGTTAGAGAGAAGGAATTTATAAGGAAGTGAGAGAGAAGAGATTGGATCAAGATGTGTAGAATGACAGGAGAAAATGGAAGCTAGGAGTCAGAAGACGTCGGAGAACGTTTAAAGCAGAAAAGAAGACATTTTTCTTAAATATTACGGTCACCGGTTAAATTGGCGGGAACGTCACAAATGCGTCAGAACGCTGTCATAGAATTGTGACTGCCAAATAATTCTGCCAGGTCTACTATTCTTTTAACTACTTGTTAGATATAGTTCGCTGTTTACTCAGCTGACCGCTTTTTGATTTGACAGCTAATACGGTTGAAGTGAGACCTTTTATGGTCGCGGTGACAAAACATGGGTATAAACATTTCGCGTCACGCTTTCTTCACAGCACATGTATGTGCTGTGTATGTGATAATGTATGTTCTTGTATACATGTAGACTTGAAGTGACTACTTCTAAACAGCTGATTTCGCACAATAGCTGTCGCTTCAATATCATTTCAATTGATGTTATGTTTTATTGTTCTTGTTAATTTTTAAAACGTGTATTTTCTAAATTTGTGTAATTAAATTATTTAATGAATATGACCTATACCAATTTTCACTTCTGTCGGCACTACCCCAAGTTGCACACGTCATTTTTAACATGTATCATGTTTTACGGCTGGTATTTATGTTGGATTTTGCGGGACGCGTGATGCGAAGAACGTGTATATATTGATATATAACAGTATATTTTGTGCGTCGCAAGTCTCATATTAAATTAATTATAATTAAAAATTATTGTTTTTACGCCGGGGTCGAACCGAGGACATTTCGCGTGTGAGGCACACATCATAACCACTACAGTACGGAAACTACGTAAAAATTTGACCGATTTAATTATATGAAATGAAACGTTAATTTAATTTTGGTATTTATATTAAAAGATCAGTTGTTTTATATTAATTTGTAAAAATCAGCTTATTTCATTGAACAGCTGATAGGCTATAATAAGATTTAGGTTATGTTGTGGAAAACTAGTTATGCTAATTTGTCGTTTATAGGCTACTAGCATTACTCGTCGCGGCTTCGCCCACAAAACTTAAACTATTTCAGTAAAGTAATAATTTAGAAACACAAAAAAATATATATAATAAAAGCGCGATCATCTAAACTCATGATTATTTTACAGTGAATATGAAAAAATATTATAACCTGAATATGTTATTTTAATGTCTTCAAACGTGTTCCATTCGAATTGAAAAAATCCGATAAAAAATATTTTTCTCAATACAAACATTTATACCTCTTTTATATTTTTGTCCTTATAGGGGATGAATTCGGGGGGGAAATGCTGAATTACGTGTATCATATTTTGTGTTTTAGAATATTTTGTTTGCTTTTAAGAAAAGCAGATAAAAAATATTTTTCTTTCTCCAATGAAAAACACTTTTTTCTCTAATTATACCTCTATTTTACATTTTTTTAATGGAATGAATTCGCAAAAATGTTGAAATATGTGTTTCATTATTTGTGTTTCATAGCATATTTCTAGAATATACGGATCAAAAGCAAATATTTCTTTAATTTGAAAATTGTATATCTAGTTTTTACATTTTCTACCCCCCTTTCAATCTCTTTAGGAAATGAGTTTTGGAAAATAGTGAAAATATATTCCATTATTTATATTTAAGAGTGACTATGTTACGTTTTAAGGAGGTCAGACGAAAAACATGTTTTTCCAGTAAAAATTGTTGTACCTCATTTTTACCTTTTTAGGGGTTGAATACTGGAAAATCGTTTTTCAGTGCACTCCTACATGTGGTGGTAAACCTAGAAATTTCAAATCTTTAGCTATTATAATCTGGGATATACGTTGATTATTAAAGTTGGACTGGGTAAGTAGTTTAATAGCTTAAAATCTTTTTTTTGCAAAATACTCTCTTAGTGCACCTTGACATTGTTGTAAAAAGGTACCCTGAAAATTTCAAGTCTCTAACTATAATTTCAAGTCTCTAGGCTGTACGTTGATTAATGAAATTAGACTGGGTAAGTAGTTTAATGGCGTTAAAACCAAACGTTTGCAAAATCTTTTCTCGGTGCACCTCAACATTGTTGTAAGAAGGTACCCTGAAAATGTCAAGTCTCTAGCTATGATAGTCTTGGCTCTACGTTGATTATTAAATTTGGACTGGGTAAGTAGTTTAATGGCGTAAAAATCATTTTTTTTGCAAAAGCCTTTCTTAGTGCACATCAACATTGTTGTAAGAAGGTACCCTAACAATTTCAAGTCTCTAGTTATAATAGTCTTGGCTTTAAGTTGATTATTAAATTTGGACTGGGTAAGTATTTGAATGGCGTAAAATTAATTTTTTGCAAAAGCCTTTCTCAGTGAATCACACCAATGTTGTAAGAAGGTACCCTAAAAATTTCAAGTCTCTAGTTATAATAGTCTTGGCTGTACTTTGATTAATAAATTTGGACTGGGTAAGTAGTTTAATGGCGTTAAAATCAAATTTTTGTAAAGTCCTATCTTAGTACACCTCTACATTATTGTAATAAGGAACCCTGAACATTTCAAGTCTCTAGCTATAATAGTATGGGCTGTACGTTGTTTATTGAATCTGGACTGGGTAAATAGTTTAATGGCGTCAAAATCAATTTTTTGCAAAATCCTTTCTTAGTGTACCTTGACATTGTTGTAAGAAGATATCCTGAAAATATCAAGTCGTTGATTATTCAATTTGGACTGGGTAAGTAGTTTAATGGCGTCAAAATCAAATTTTTGCAAAATCCTTTCTTAATATATCTTGATGTTGTTGTAAGAAAGTAACCTGAAAATATCAAGTCTATTGTTATAATAGTATTGACTGTATGTTGTTTATTAAATTTGGACTGGGTAAGTAGTTTAATGGCGTTAAAATCATTTTTTTGCAAAATCCTTTCTTAATGCGTTTCTACATGGTAACATAAATGTATTCTGAAAATTTCAAGGCGCTAGCTAAAATAGATTTGGCTCTGCGTTGATTATTAATCAGTCAGTCAGGACTTCTTTTATATATTAAGACTAGCATTACCTGTCGCGGCTTCGCCCACGAAACTTAAACTGATTCAGTAATGTAATAATTTAGAAACATAAAAAAATATATTAATAAAAGCGTAATTATTTTACTTTGAATATGAAAAAATATTATAACATGAATATGTTTTTTTATTCAAACGTGTTCCATTCGAATTTAAGAAATCTGATAAAAAATATTTTTCTCCAATATAAACATTTATACCTCTTTTATATTTTTGTCCTTTTAGGGGATGAATTCGTAGTGGGGATGCTGAATTACGTGTATCATTATTTTTTTTTAGAGTATTTTGTTTACTTTTAAGAAAAGCCGATAAAAAATATTTTTCTCTAATGAAAACAGTCTTTTTTACATTTTTAAACTTTTAGAAAATGATTCAGGAAAAATGTTGAAATATGTGTTTCATTATTTGTGTTTTATAGCATATTTCTAGATTATACGATCTAAAACAAATATTTTTTCAAAACAAAATTGTATACTCCTTTTTTACATTTTCTGCCCCATTTCAATCTCTTTAGGGGATGAGTTTTGGGAAATGGTGATAAATATATTTCATTACTTATATCTAAGAGTGACTATGTTACGTTTTAAGAAGGTCAGACGAAAAACACATTTTTCCAATATAAATTGTTGTACCTCATTTTTACTTTTTTAGGGGTTGAATACTGGAAAATCGTTTTTCAGTTCACTCCTACATGTGGTGGTAACCCTGAAAATTTCAAATATTCAAGTATTACAGTCTCGGCTATACGATGATTATTACATTTGGGCTGCGTAAGTAGTTTAATGGTGTCAAAATCAAATTTTAGCAAAATCCTTTCTTAGTGCACATTGACATTGTTGTAAGAAGATACATTGAAAATTTCAAGTCTATAGCTATAATAGCATTGACTGTACGTTGTTTATTATATTTGGACTTGGTAAGTAATTTAGTACCGTTAAAATATTTTCTTTCAAAATCCTTTCTTAGTGTACCTTGACATTGTTGTAAGGAGGTACCATGAAAAATTCAAATCTCTACCTATAATAGCATTGGAAGTACCTTGATTATTAAATTTGGAACAGGTATGTAGTTTAATGGAGTCAAAATCAAATTTTTGCAAAATTCTTTCTTAGTGCACCTTGCCATTGTTGTAAGACGATAAGTTGAAAATTTCAAGTCTCTAGCTATAATAGTACTGGCTGTACGTTGATTAATACATTTGGACTGGGGAAGTAGTTTAATGGTGTCAAAATCCATTTTTTGCAAAATCCTTTCTTAATGTACCTTGACATTGTTGTAAGAATATACCTTGAACATTTCAAGTCTGTAGCTGTAATAGTATTGGCTGTACGTTGTGTATTAAATTTGGACTGGGTAAGTAGTTTAATGGAATTAAAATCAAATTTTTGCAAATCCTTTCTTTGTTCACGCCTACATGGTAACATAAATGTACTCCGAAAATTTCAAGTGGCTAGCTATAATAGTTTTGGCTTTGCGTTGATTATGAATCAGTCAGTCAGTCAGTTCTTCTTTTATATATTAAGACTAGCATTAACCGTCGCGGCTTCGCCCTCACGAAACTTAAACTTTATCATTAATGACATAATTTGGAAACATAAAAAAATATATTAATAAAATCGTGATCATCGAAACTCACTGTTGTTTTACAATGAATATGAAAAAATATTATAACCTGAATATGTTGTTTTATTGTCTTCAAACGTGTTCCATTCGAATTTAAGAAAATCTGATAAAAATATTTTTCTGCAATACAAACTTTTATACATTTTTATATTTTTGTGTCCTTTTAGATGTTGTATTCGGGGAGGGGAATGCTGAATTACGTGTAGTATAATTTGTGTATTAAAATATTTTGTTTGCTTTTAAGAAAAGCCGATAAAAATATTTTCTCCAATCAAAACACTCGTTTTTCTACAATTATATCTCTTTTTTACATTTTTATTCATTTAGGGAATGAATTCAAAAAAATGTTGAAATATGTGTTTCATTATTTTTGTTTCATAGCATATTTCTAGAATATACGGATCAAAAGCAAATATTTCTTTAATTTGAAAATTGTATACCTCGTTTTTACATTTTCTACCCTCTTTTCAGTCCCTATAGAGTATGCGTTTTGGGAAATGATGATAAATATATTTCATTACTTATATTTAAGAGTGACTATGTTACGTTTTAAGAAGGTCAGACGAAAAACATATTTTTTCCAATAAAAATTGTTGTACTTCATATTTACCTCTTTAGGGGTTGAATAATGGAAAATCGTTTTTCAGTGCACCACTACATGTGGTGGTAACTCTGAAAATTTCAAATCTATAGCTATTATAGTTTCGGCTATACGCTGATTATTAAATTGGACTGGGTAAGTAGTTTAATGGCATTGAAATCAAATTTTTGCAAAATCCTTTCTTAATACACATCTACATTATTGAAAGACGGTGAAAATTTCAAGTCTCTGGTTATAAAATTATTGGCTGTACGTTGATTATTAAAGTTGGACTGGGTAAGTAGTTTAATGGCGTTAAAATCATTTTTTTGTAAAATCCTTTCTTAGTGCATCTCGACATCGTTGTATGAAAATTTCAAGTCTCTAGCCATAGTAGGCTCGGCTGCACGTTGATTAATAAAATTGGACTGGGTAAGTATTTTAATGGAATTAAAACGTAATTTTTGAAAAATCCTTTCTTAGTGTACCTCGGTATTGTTATAAGAAGGTATCTTGAAAATTTCAAGTCTCTAGTTACATTAGTCTCGGCTAAATTTAATTGATTATTAAATTTGTACTGGGTAAATAGTTTAGTGGCGTTAAAATCATTTTTTTGCAAAATCCTTTCTTAGTGTACCTTTACATTGTTGTAAGAAGATACCCTGAAAATGTCAAGTCTCTAGCTGTAATAGTATTGGATATACGTTGTTTATTAAATTTAGAATTGGTAAGTAGTTTAATGGCGTCAAAATCAATTTTTGCAAAATCCTTTCTTAGTATACGCCTATATCGTAACAAATGTATCAGGACTTCTTCTTTTATATATTAAGATTAATTCGTAATGATCAGCTGATTTCATTGAAAACAGGATTTTCTCGGCAATCATGTCATCATCATCATAATCTTCTTCTTCTATTAGTGCATATGCTAGAAGTAATTTTTCTTCAAGGTTATAATTATATTCATGAAACTATCAATATATATATATATATATATATATATATATATATATATATATATATATATATATATATATATATATAATATATATATATAATAATATATATATATATATCGATATTTTGTTGGTGACGCTATAACTTGAAAATGGCTGGACCGATTTGACTATTTTTTTCAAATGTTGGCAATATTTTAAGGAAGGTTTTTACGGAGAAATAATATACTAGCCAATTATAAATGTGAAAGTTGGTTGGTTTGTTATTTAATCACGCGTTAACTACTCTACTGAGTGAGATTACATTTGATATGGCTTAGATAACTGAAATGAACTTAGACCTATGTCCGTTTTGGAAAACCGCATTATGCTACTTACCCAGCCCAACTTAATTACTTAGTATTTAGTTTTGTGATAAAAATGTTAATCGTTTTTACGTTAATGTTTCTTGTATCGACCGACAATCTAAATTGATTGACTAAATCTACATTAACGCGAGTGAAGCCGCGGGCATAAGCTAGTAGGCCTATCTATTAAAAATTAAATGTCTACTGATAAGGCTGCTCAAGTAGCCGAACATGTCAGCGTTTTGTGGTGGCGATGATCGCTGGGCGACTATCGCGGAGCAATTATCTCCGTAGTCTGTAGGCTAGGGAAACGTACCACTAAAGCAGGGCTTCTCAACGTGGTCCAGGTGGATCCCTTGGGGGTTTATTGAAGTTTGAAGGGGATCGATGAAATAAATTCCATTTTTAACCACTTAAGATATCAGAATGTGGTGATTTACTATTAATATTAACAAATATTTCCCCGGATATAAGTAAAACAAGCGAAGGACATCAACCGCAACCATCTCATTAAAATATTATGTATTTATGTGATTCATATTTTATTTAAATTTCTGCTTCTATAAACATAATAATTTTTTTTCTATGAACATAATTAGGGCTTATATCTTTAATGTATATCTAATGATACAAAATTCAAATTATTTAAAAAAAATTGTATTACCGAATTGCTTTTAATAAAAGATTCATTTGCGGTGGTATTTGTTCAACAAATTGTAAACATATGGGGGTCTACGGAATAAAAACAAATATTTAGGAAGTAGAAGCAGGAAAAAGGTTCTAAAGGCACAGTATACACGCGACCATCCGGCAGGTCCAGTAATCCATTGATGTTATTTATTTGTCTTCTTTAAAAAAAAAAATATATAAAATAAAATAAAATAAATAATAAAAAAATAATAATAAAAAAAATAAAGGAAGAAAGAAAAATTAACAACTCCAAGTGTGTAAATTAACGACAATTAAATTCGTCGAGTTTCCGGGATCGAAGAAGAGCTTTTTCCTGGATTTAAGAAGGAAAACATGCATACAACAATTTCTGGAGAGATAATGAGTGAGAAAGCAAAGGTTTTTTTATTTAAAAAATGACTTTTAAGCCAGTGGACGGACGTGGCTCGATAAATTTAAGAAACGCATAGAATCTGTTTGTGTCTATTCCTGGAAAAAAAACTATCGTGCGATATTAATGTTGTGCCCCTTTCATACAGAAGTTAAAAAAAAACAGCAAATAATTTAAGTTTAGGTCCGACGATAATTTAAGTTTAAAATGCGGACGAAAGCGGTCTATTTTTGCGGTGCTTCCACAAAAAACAACTGTGCAAATGTACTGTATACTGTAATGTACGTAGGGAAGTTTTAATGTTTTTTCAAGATAATTTTAAGAGTTTTTCAATTTGTTTTGATGTTTTCTTCTATAATAATTCCATTTTAAACTCAGTTATTAAAATGTTTTGTATTGTATTGTAATTACTTTTTCTCAAATTAAATATTACAGTAATTTACTTTAATTTTACAGTATTTTTTCTTCCTGTCCAATAAACCGTCGTTTTTGGGTGATCCAGCAGCAGCGATGTTCGATGTTCGATATGACCTCAACTTACGAATTTAATTCGTTTCGTAAGTTAAAATTTTTCAAGTTGAGGCACATTTTACGTGTAAGTTGTCTAATTTGTTCCACCACCCCAAACTCCCCACACACACTGAAAAAAATACATTTATGTCAAATATGGATGAAATATGCATTAATAAAACACAGATAAAATCTGAAATAAAAAAATATTAATTACACACATATGAACTACATTAAATATTCATAGGCCTAATACTAATACAAAATAATATGTGTAATAAAGTTTCTTACGTCTAAAGATTCGGATACGTAGCGAAGTTGGTGTTTTGTTTTTTGTTTTTTGCAGGTTCGCGTAGTTTTGTTAGTTAAAATTTCCGAAATCCCGTTTCGTTTAGTTGAAATTTTCGTTAGTAAGGTCATTCGTAAGTTGAGGCCCCACTGTACTGTACTACCGTCGTCCAACAGAAATTACAATTTGAAAAGCAGAATGATTTGTATAAATGCAAATGCAGGCCGTTTTTCTATAAAATATTTTACAGCAGGGGCCCGTGCGAAATTTCGCACTATGAAAGTTTTAAGTAAACACAGCCTTTTGAATAAGAGTGTTCGTTGGGGTGAGGGCGGTAGTTGGAAGGAAGGGAAACACGTTTAAAAAATTAATCGAAAAGCAATCGGTTTGAAATAATAATCACAAATTTATTCATATTGTAGTATATACATTTCAGTGCAAATAATTGTTTTGTTGTTGAAATTTTTACAGGGCATTACAATACCTCGTTGTAAACGATATTTGATGTAAGAATGTAATCCTCTTGTACTTTTTGTATTTCATTTTCTTTAATGGATACAAACACAAAGTTCACAATAACCTCAAACTGTACCTCACAAAGTCCACAATAACCTCTAACTGTATTTTGACATTTTAATTGTAACGTAATTTTGACATTTTGATATTTTATGATGCCCGTATTAACAATAGATAAATGCACGATGGAAGGAGAAATCACAAATATATTTGCGAAAAAACAGTGTCCAAATCATGTGTTTGGTATTTGAAATGCCGGGTGGCAGGGATAGGAGATTGTCAGTAGGGCCACATAACCTATAAGTTTATTAACTTTTAAGTAAATACTGAAATTGTTCTAAGTACGTTATGGAAAAAGTGGCATTTTTAATGGGATTGTCTATTCGTGATTAATAAGATAGCTTCGTAAAATATACAAAATATTTTCTGATTTGTGACGCCGCGCATGCGCATCCATGATGCCGTTTTTCCTGACAGTTAAAAGTGTCTTTGTTAAAATTTTCCACAAACAGTAAGTTTTAGCGCAAAATCGTTTTGCAATGTCAGGAGCCGGTTAAAAAAATTTTTCTACAGATACCTCATTTATGCCTGTACCGATAGTAGTATGTGCTGAGAAAAGAGATGTTGACTCGAGAAATAATACATACATTCTCATAAAATTAGCCGAATGTAAACGCACTATGACTGCGATCATAATAGCAAAATTAGATTAAAAAAATTTAAAAATCCGCGTTTATTTTGCGAGCGAACCAGTTGCGTGCAACGATTATTACTTTGTGTAAGTAACTCAACAGGCGTTTCGATACATAAAAGAATGTTTATAAAACAGGCAAAGCTTATTGTACGGTCAGGCGAGGCGCAGCTGTAAGCTCAGAGGACGGCAGCTAATTGTTTACCGCGGCCAGGACCCGGGGATAATTTACTGCCGCCTTTCTTTACGATTAAGTTATTCGAGATGCGTGAGTAGCGACAATTTACTGTCTCTCTTAATCCATTTGGGAATTTTAACAGAGTGTTTGTGAAGTGGAGAAAATAAAAATATTTCAGAGTGTAAGGTACAGTAACTGCCACGTTGAAAGTTGCACACGTCTTACTGATTGCGTAAACTTTGTTCTCTATATTGTATAAAACTGAAATATTTTAACAGTGATTTATTTTGACAGATTATATTGTAATATACACTATTAAGAATCGCAAAAGGTTACAAACACCAAAGCGGAAATATATTTATTTATTAATCAAGAATAATACATAAAAATTACAAGTAATGAATTACAAACAATCCCATGCATCACACAGAGGTAATCAAGTTACCTGTTCGCGGTTTGGTACAAAACTTACAACTAAACTAACTGCGAGAGGAGCAGTAAGGAAATGAGCTAGGGATGAACACATCAAACGATGGAGAAAATTCCTGGCCAAAGATTGGGGAAACGCCTTCTCTCGGGAACAGACCCTGTACTGACAAGGACACTTATTCAGTTTAACAGGTCACTGAGGTAGGTCGTTGCCATGATCACCGGAGACGGCCGCATCCGGAATCATCTACGTAAGGTGGGATTGTTACAAATCTCGCCTGTGTCGTTTGTACGGGCAGGGTGTTGAAACCGCAGCAAACATACTGGATTGCGAGGTCCTGGAGGCCAAAAGAAAGAGCCTCTTTGGACCTCAATAACCAGATCAGGAGTTCAACCAGGACACCTTACACAAGATTCTGGAGCTTGTTAAGGGCATTGAAGTCTGTTTAAGGTGAAGTGATAGCAGTATACAAAAAGCTCTTAAGCCGACATGTTGGGGGGCCACAGAGCCACTGCTAATCCCCAAAAAAGGAAAAAACTAAACTAAATAATATATAAGTACTACATAAATTATTAATACAAAAGAAATAATAAACATCCTGTAAATTTTGTTATATATATATATATATATATATATATATATATATATATAATCTTGAGAGTTGCTATAAATTTGATGCAACCCATTTTTTTAAACTTTGTATTTCTTGCAAACTCATTGTTTATAGTTTTTAATTTATTAGGAAATAAATTGAAGATATTACTTGCTCTTATTGTACTATTTTTACTGCTGACCGTGTTGTAACTCTTAGGTAACTGGATACTTGTATTTCTTGTGATATTGTTCGAATTTAGGAATTTGTCTTTTAATCTATTGTTATGATATTTTAGTGATTCGAGGGAGAATAGCTGTTCCAAAGTTAAAGGATTATTATGTACATAAAATTTATTGACTATTTTAAAAGTTTTTTCTGATTCCTCAAAAGATTTAGACAGAGTACTCTCCTCCCCATGCATAATTCCGTAATTTATATTACTCTGAAAAAAAATGAATATTAAAGCAACCTACGTACACACAGACACACGCGAACGCGCGCGCGCGTATATATATATATATATATATATATATATATATATATATATATATATATGTGTGTGTGTGTGTGTGTGTGTGTGTGTGTGTGTCAGTTTTTCCAGATCTGACTCCATTGGGATTTTTCTGGCTGAATATAAAAAACGGCTCCGTGGTCCATGAGAACAAAGGGTTAGCCACTATAGTTGGTACTACGTGTTCTGTACAATACATAACGATGTTCAACAACTTTTAAATTAGAGTTTCCTGGAATTACTAATTTCCCGTTAGCCCCTCGAGTATAGCACATGCAGAAAAGTGACATAATGCGCTTCAGTTTGTTGCTTCGTCCACATTTTGAATTTATTGAGTAAATTCAGCGACGGAATACTTAATGTGGCAGTGAATATGTAGGGAAGTAAATCTGTAATGTTGACAACCAAGGGAAAGCTTTCATTTGTGTTACATTGTTATGCGTTTAGGATTATACGGCGAACAGATCAGTGTATTTTATGGATTTGTATGAAAGGGAAGAAGGAAAATACTAAGGGAAACTAAAATTCGAAGGAAAATCTAAGATATTCGACTCACAGGTGATTAGGACCATCACTTTAATGTAGCATCCATCTCCTTAAGAATCCGTGAGAGTCTTGGCAGCTTATCACGAGAAGTATCAGTAATGAAAGCTGCAAAAATTCATTGATTACTTTTTGAAAATTTGATCTTAACATTAATCTATATTTTATACCTAATAGGCTAAATGGTTATTTAAAACCGATTTAATATTCAGTAGCCAGCCGGATAAAGGGTCTGCTCAGTCCATGTTTGTCTTAACTTAGTTGGCTCAGCCACACTCTTGTCGTAACTTTGTTCGCTTAGCCACACGCTAGTTGTAACTTTGTTCGCTCAGCCACAAGTTCGTCGTAACATTGTTCGCTCAGCCACACGCTTTTCGAACTTTGTTCGATCAGCCACAAGTTGGTCGTAACTTTGTTCGATCAGCAACAAGGTTGTCATAACTTTGTTTGCTCAGCCACAGGCTTTTCTTAACTTTTGTTCGCTCAGCCACACTCTTGTCATAACTTTTGTTGGCTCAGCCACACGCTAGTCGTAACTTTGTTCGCTCATCCACACGCTTGCCGTAACTTTGTTCGCTCAGCCATATGCTTGTCGTAACTTTGTTCGCTCAGCCACAAGTTTGTCGTAACATTGTTCGCTCAGCCACACGCTTGCCGTAACTTTGTTCGCTCAGCCACACGCTTGCCGTAATTTTGTTCGCTCATCCATACGCTTGTCGTAACTTTGTTCGCTCAGTCACAAGTTTGTCGTAACATTGTTCGCCAGCCATACGCTTTTCGAACTTTGTTCCATCAGCCACAAGTTGGTCGTAACTTTGTTCGATCAGCAACAAGGTTGTCATAACTTTGTTTGCTCAGCCACAGGCTTGTCTTAACTTTTGTTCGCTCAGCCACAATCTTGTCATAACTTTTGTTCGCTCAGCCACACGCTAGTCGTAACTTTGTTCGTTCAGCCACACGCTAGTCGTAACTTTGTTCGCTCATCCACACGCTTGCCGTAACTTTGTTCGCTCAGCCACAAGTTTGTCGTAACATTGTTCGCTCAGCCACACGCTTGCCGTAACTTTGTTCGCTCAGCCACACGCTTGCCGTAACTTTGTTCGCTCATCCATACGCTTGTCGTAACTTTGTTCGCTCAGTCACAAGTTTGTCGTAACATTGTTCGCTCAGCCATACGCTTTTCGAACTTTGTTCGATCAGCCACAAGTTGGTCGTAACTTTGTTCGATCAGCAACAAGGTTGTCATAACTTCGTTTGCTCAGCCACAGGCTTGTCTTAACTTTTGTTCGTTCAGCCACACGCTAGTCGTAACTTTGTTCGCTCATCCACACGCTTGCCGTAATTTTGTTTGCTCAGCCATACGCTTGTCGTAACTTTTTTTCACTCAGCCACATGCTTATAACTTTTGTTCGCTCAGCCACACTCTTGTCATAACTTTTGTTCGCTCAGCCACATGCTTGTCGTAACTTTTGTTCCTTCAGCCACACGCTCGTCGTAACTTTGTTCGTTTAGCCACACGCTTGTAACTTTTGTTCTCTCAGCCACACGCTTGTCGTAACTTTTGTTCGCTCATCCATGCGCTTGTCGTAACTTTTGTTCACTCAGCCACACGCTTGTAACTTTTGTTCACTCAGCCACACGCTTGTTATAAATTTGTTCACTCAGCCACACGCTTGTCGTATTTTTATTCGCTCACCCCACGATGTATGTATGTTTGCAAATTCCACATTCACCAAGCCACGTAACTCGCACAAAAAAAAGCCATTTGTATGCTCAAAAAATTAGTGACTTTGTTCACTTACAACAGGGAATACATGTGTGTATTTTAAATTTTTCGACAATTCCAAGTCATAATTGTATTATATAGGCTTTCTTTGTATTTTTTATCAAACAAGTCAATTCTGTATACAAATATTTTTATAAAGCGAATTTATCTACTTCATTTATTTAGGCTAAAGGTAAAATAGTGTTTTCATTAAATTTTTGTCATTTTGGTTTTCCTATTTTACGACGTTTAATATAATCGCGGCCAACAGCATGTATCACTGAAGTGATGCGGGCATTAAAAAAAAATGTAACAACATTATAATAGTTTTTGTTTAGGCTATCTTAAATGTTTCGAAAACTCTGATTTCACAATCATAAATTACTTCACTGAATATAAACGGACTAGAAGTACAACCACCGTTATAAAAAAGGCATTGCTCTTATCAACAGTTAAAGTCCAAGTAATCGGACTATCTACATCTACGAACGCTGCAAGCTGCAATGACAAGTGTTGAAGATGTTTGAACTATTACTCTTTACTACAAACTGTAGTTGAACAAGATGCCACTAGCAGCTCTCGTAAGGGTTATCATTCTAATACGTTTAAATTCAACGTTTGCGTTGAAAATTGAAAATTGGTTTAAGTCGCAGTCAGTTTCATTTTCGTATTTTCAAAGGATTTTTTAAAATGCATTTTCAAGCTAGTTAGATTTTCAAGCTAGTTGTAACGGCGATTAAAAAAAATAAAACAAAATTCAAATTTAAAAAAAAAAAAGATTTAGAATCACCGTTATTTTGAAACTTTTGAAGTGATTTCGCTGGTTAACGAACTTGTCCAAGGTAATACTGTACCAAAATTGATAATTAATTTTTGTGTCAAGTTTGAATCAACGTTGCCAATGTTAAAGACTTAAACACACACACACACACACACACACACACACACGAATTTAAGTTTTTACTACGCACGTTGGAAGTTATTGAAAGTTGTGCTACAATCGCTTTCGGTTCGACAAACACCTGCCTTGATCTTGTGTGATGGCGTTATTGCTGGAGACTACCGGAAAATCGGAAGTCCTGTTTAACCGGAAATGTATTAAGAACAGATAACAAAGACGAAACACTGTAGTTTCCCAACTGCCGCACTCTGACCTAATTCTTTTACGTACAATTAGCTAAGGGTAGGTAATTACGTGCGGTTCCTACCCCTAATATTAAGGCATCCGGTGAGAAGGGAGCTGGCGTCAAGTTTGCAAACATCGGCTCATCCTGTTTTGTACCGAATGATTATTCTGTTTTTAAAATTCACTATTATTTATCAACGATTGTATATTCACTTGAGAACGAGAGTTGATTTAAATTTTCGAAACTTCATTGTTTATATCTTTTAAATATTTTTTCTGCTGTGGCTAATTGTATAGCAAAATCCATTCGGATATACCAGTCATTAAATATATACTACGTCATGATATATAGGCCCTACGTAGAAGCACGAAACTGTATAGCTGACGTGATGAAGCGAATTTTAAATTACATTGTAAATATGAAAATGAAAATTTAACTCCCATCAGATTCATTGTCGTTTTTTAATGAAATTTAAAATGCTAATTTATGGAGATTTTAACGCTGTTTGTAATTGTGAAATCGTATTTTCCAAAAAAAAAAAAAAAAAAAAAAAAAAAAAAAAAACGAGATTTCCTATGAGGGAATAATAGAACGTCACCATAATTCGAATAACATGTAAAAGCGTCACGGTTGTCTAATACACATTAATAGTATTCTTAAAGTGAATAAAAGTCTACCAGTGAGCTAATATTTTTTTAAGTGTATTCTGGCTCAGTGCTACGATTTCTGTTTATAAAATTAAGAGAGTTGATCTTAATCTTTAATTGATTTAATGTGGTTTTAACTTTTATTTATTAAAAAGTATGTATATGAACAAGTTAAATAACAAATATTTACATTATAATTAACTCCATTATTCTGCATCCCCGACACACCTAGCGCAAAGTGTATATAAATACGTTCATTAATTAATATATAAATTATAAATGAACGCCGTTTAACTATATGCCCAGCCCATACAGTTGGTTATACTGTACAAGATTTATGTTTTACGTATACTATTTTGTATATGATATCCAGTATCAGTTGTGTGTAATTTCAATTGGCAATAAGATCAGTGATATAATTTGACAAATACAAAACAGCAATGAACACGGATTACTTAACTTTTTAAGTTTTCACTTCTGTCGGACAGTCTCCAGACTGACACAAATTTTTTTAATTTCGAAAGACTACTGTTTTTAAACAGTTGACAGATTTTAGTGGGTGACGGACTCGTTCAGGCTATGACTAAAACCGATTTTTTGAATTAAATCTTTCTCTTTCTCTCTCTCTCTCTCTCTCTCTCTCTCTCTCTCTCTCTCTCTATATATATATATATATATATATATATATATATATATATATATATATATATATATAAATAGACTCAACAGACGTTGAAGACAGGAACGCATACAGGAGAAAGATGCTCGGTTGGAAGGTCCCAGAGAATAAAAAAATCCCAAAGAGAGCAAGGGTAAAATGGACGGAGAAGCGGAAGAGGATCCATGGTGACAGGATGAGGGATGTGTGGAGGATTAGAAGGAGCAAGATATGAGTCGGAGTGCTTTACGTGATTCAACAGGGTATACGCAGATAATGATAATAATAATAATAATAATTATTATTATTAATATATATATATATATATATATATATATATATACACACACACACACACACACACACACACAAACACACACGAATGTCACATTGAAAACCGATGTACATTCGTTCGAAAAAAATTTTTCTAGAAGAAACCTTGTTCCGATGTTCGTCAAACACTCGCGATTATTATCGATCCAAGTGTCTGAAATAGAACCACCAAGTAGCTGAACTCTGAAGTTCGATTTCATACTTGGAGCGAGAATAACCTTGAAGCGAAAATGTCAGATACGATTCTGGTGAAACGTAGAAACAATGTTTCTTCTGGGAACAATTGTGTCGAACGGATGTACACAGGTTTCCAATGTGACATATATATATATATATATATATATATATATATATATATATATATATATATACACACACACACACACACACACACACACACACACACACACACACACACACACACACACGAAGGAAGGAAGGTGTTAACAAAAATTACACATTCAGCACATTAGAAATGGAGTTTTTCTAATAAGGCTACTTTTTATTTTTTTAAAAAAGATTTTGTTTTTTTACAAAATTTGTTTCTATCACGTATGCAAAACAGCTGCGTGCAGTGATTATTCATTTTTTGAACATAACATATTTTCCCACTCTTTCTATGTATTATAGATTTATAGAAACGAACTTTAAAACGTCTATAACTTGTGTAACTAGCGGACCGCGGACCGCGGTTGTTGCGGAGTTACGCGGCACGCTGTACAGTGTACGTGTAAATGAAGCGATCTCTTATGCTAAGTACCGGCTGTCGTAATATTTCAAGGCACACAGATGTAGAGGTAGAGGTGGGACAATAATTTAAAGGCTAAACCTCGGAGGTAGCGGCAGTGTATGTTTATTGAGTTGTTTTGTGCGGTCACCGTGTAGTCAGCACAGAGATTTGTGACGCGAATTCCAATTGGGGCGGTTATCGTGGTAAGACCCAACCCGGTGACCTTGAAATGTACGCCGATCCTGACACAGAACACTTTTTAAAAATGTGTGTGTGTGTGTGTGTGTGTGTGTGTGTGTGTGTGTGTGTGTGTGTGTGTGTGTGTGTGTGTGTGTGTGTGTGTGTGTGTGTGTGTGTGTGTGTGTGTGTGTGTGTGTGTATGTATGTATGTATGTGTGTGTGTGTGTGTGTGTGTGTGTGTGTGTGTGTGTGTGTGTGTGTGTGTGTGTGTGTGTGTGTGTGTGTGTGTGTGTGTGTGTGTGTGTGTGTGTGTGTGTGTATGTTTAACACGCTCACATGTTAAATTTTGATCAGATTTTATTCAAATTTGACACACAAATCCATTATGATAAAAGCTTGGACAGGTTCGTTAACTAACTAAATTCGTTCAACATTTTCAAAATTGCGGTCATTTCAAATGTTTTAGAAATACATTTTTTTCAATATTTTTAGTCCGATTTCACCGTCGTTTTCAGCGTTAAAAACTGCATAAATAAGCATTTTGATTTTTTAAAATCCTTTAAATTTAGGAAATTTAATTTGACGGCATATTTTATTTTCAATGCAATCTGAAAGTTTAAAATCGCAATATATGGACATTTTAATGCTGACTGTGACGGTGAAATAAAGAAAAATACTTTTGGAAATTCAGTGTGACAACTGCGTTCCACGATTATTTTCAATTTTACCTCACCATCGTAATCAGTGATGAAGTCTATTTAACGTATGAAGTCAATACATTAACGTATTGATTTCTTAACGTATTTTGATCATTTAAGTGCTAATTTATAGAAATTTTAACACCGATTTGATGGTAAAATCATATTTTCAAAAATTCATATAAAAATATTGTTGGTAATTTACGTTATCGAGACGGACGTGTGCTGTGAAATAGTAAAAATTAAGAAAGGAATTTCCATTTCATTGATTGCTATGATGTTATATATATATATATATTTCCTTGAAAATATGATTTCAACATTATAATCGGCATACGTTTGCATAAGTTCTTCTTCTTTTCCTCCTTTTTCTTCTCCTTCCTCTCTTCCTTCTCTTCCTCCTTCTCCTTCTTCTTCTGATCCTCCTCCTCCTTCTTTTCTTTTTCTCCTTCCCCTTCTTCTTCTCTTTCTTCTCCCTCTCCTTCTTCTTCTCATTCTCCTCCTTCTCCTTCTCCTTCTGCTTCTCTTTCTCCTCCTCCTCCTCCTCCTTCTTCTTCGTCTTCTTCTTCTTCGGGTGCCTATTCGTTCCGAATATTGGCGATCATTCTGGATATGATAAATAACTTTGTTCAAGGCTGCTTTGAATAGTTTGGTGGTAGTTTTTGAGAACCATGCCGATGGAAGGTTTTAAGCCATGATATCCTTCTGCTTCCTGACCCAATTTTTCATTAGACTTTTCCGTGGAAAACGGAGTGCAGAAGGCGCTATTTGCTCTCGTTTCTCATAATATGACCTAGATAGGCTATTTAAGTTTTATTCTTCTGATGGTGTTCATCATCTCTAGATATTTCTTCGTTCGTTCCATCATTGCTATGTTGGTCACTCAGTCTATCCATGAGATCCTCAACACTCTCCTGTAGAACCACATTTCGAACGCTTCCAGTCTTCTCTGTGTTGCCTCGGTTACTACCCATGAAAAGTTTTATTCCATAGAAAAGTATCGATAAAATGTACCATCGGAGGAGTCTGATTTTCATATCGATGTTGAGGTTATGACTTTTGAACAGTTTAGCCATTTTATTGAAGGCCACACTTGCTTTCTTTATTCTGCACCTTATCTCCTGTGAATGGTCCCAATCCTCATTGTTCATGCTTTCCAGGTAGGTGAACTGTGATACGCTTTTTATTGGTGTGTTGGTGACCATTACGTCACACCTTCCAAATGCTCCTTTACTAATTACCATGAACTTGATGTTATTATTATTAACTTTTAAACCATACTGACTGCTGACGTCTCTTATTTTGTTAATTAGTTCCTGCATAATAAGTTAGTATTTCCAAGTTACTAAATAATTAATATCACAAAAATGTATTGCATTACCGGGTTCATACTCCTGTTCGAAAATCTTGAATTCTCTTTTTTCTCTTATATTTGTTTCATAGCACTGGCGAGACAGCTGCGTGCCGCGAGTATATATTGTGCAAACGCCAACGGATGGCTGACACTATTGAATATAAACACAGTAGAATGATAACACTTACGAGTGTTATGTGAGCGTTTGCTGCTAGTGACATCTTGAGGCAGAGTGTTCAACTATAACTAACCAGACAATAGTACTGTTTATTTTCACAAACGTCTTCACCGCATACAGCGTTCGTAGCCGTAGATAGTCCAATTACTTCGACGTTAACCGAGCACGCTTTTTACAATGGTGGCTGTACTTCTACAACATTTTATATTCAATGACTAGGCCTATCATTTTCAACTTTGCACCGCTCAAAGCTTATTATCTTACTTCTTACATATTTCTTAATTTTTCTGATAATAACTTCTTCCGGTATTTCTGCACCTTTGCTTAATAACCTGTCCGGTTTATTACAAATATTTTCATTAGCCATTTTGAAACATGTAAACAAAACTGTGAAAATATTTTTTATGAAATGACAATTAACAATAAAATAAGACCAGCTGTTGATAAGTGAACTGGAAAATAAACGCCAGTGTTCCTGGTGGACAAACATGCAACTAAATGAGAGCACGGGAACCTTGTTCCAAGTGTATCACTTGCGTAAGAAATCTGTGATGGAAGCTTTCGCGACACAACGTGGGTGTGGAAAGTAAGTGTTTCCGGTGTGCAGTACGATGAAAAAATATTGTTGAAAATTCATTTATAGAGCAAGCTACTTGCCGAGGTTATAGGTTATAAACAGGACAATAGTACTGTTTATTTTCTCAAACGTCTTTCCCACTGTCCTTTTAGTTTGCAGCGTTTCTAGCGGCAATTATTCCAACTACTTGGACTTTAGCTTCTGATATCGAGCACATTTTTTTATAATGGCGTGCCGGAATTTTCGCATAAAAACAATCACGAACGAAGAGTTGTTTTTTTTTCAATTACACTTAGTTGAAGTAATTATATTTTATATTCGTCCTGTAGCGCATTGTTCAGGTGCACGCTGCATGTGTACGTTTGCGAAATGATTTATAAACTGAATGTGAGAAAGTTTGTGTAATGTTGTGACATAAATAAAGTTACAGCCGGCGTGTACTCAGGGCTATTACTATTAATAAACTCCGAGGCGGAAGCAATAAACGTGGATAAGATGTAATTAAACAAGAAATAATTTGAAACGAAAGCAAAACGCATACCTTGCGTGCGTAGGCGGTAATCAATTCTCACTTGGGCCGAGGTGCGTGCAATCTGAGCCGAGGGGGGGGTGAGGGAGGCCGTATTATCTGGATGACTTTATTTGGCTGACGTTACGTGTTATTCAGCGTGAAATGACGCTGGTACAGTAACACTTGTGAAATGTTGCTTTTATCGTGGGAAGGCTTATATTAATTATTGATATCTGGGTTTATTTTGGTATTTTTACGGAATTTCCATTGTAAAATGTTCTATGGTAGCAGCCATAATGGCAAGGCTTAACAAGGAACTTTGAAATGATCGTCAATCCTGACAAATAGATAATTTTTTTAAGGATCGTTGAAAATTTTTTATACACGTGTATTTGTTGCGTTGAAAATTTTATCAGATTCGATCGAACTTGACATAATCGATTTTAGTAACAGTTTGGACACGTTTTTTTACCCAGTGAATTTCGTTAAAACGATTCAAAATGGCGGTCATCCCAAATGGAGCGCCAACTCACTTTAACGTTTGGGGAGGGTTGGAGCAAGTGCTCCAAGAATTCTCTATTGGGTTGGAAGAGGACAGGAGTTGAAATACCAGGCCATGAGGTATTTACCTTATTTGGTAAAGGGAGAACCGTAAGAAATACTGTGATGATTAAAAGAAAATATTATTGTTAAATATTCTAAACGTACAGATAATGTTACTTTTATAACATCAATTTAATCGAAAATAAATAGTTATAGTTACAGAAAAAAATATTTAGTGTGAAATATTTGTAACAGGTTATTTAATTTTAAACGAGAAAAATCGCTAACACTAAAAATACAGTGAATAAAATTTAAAAATTAAAAAAAAACAATTACAATATTAACAAAAACAAAATTTTGAAAATATAATCACAAATAAAACTTTGACAAAGTAGTCAATTTTATAAAATTTAACAATACTAATTATTATTATACAATTGAAATATTTAATTGACCTATATTGGGTGGAATATTAAATTAATAAATATTTAAGCATCGATTAGCACTTAATGATTGTTTTAGAACTTGAAAATGATGATTTAATCAAAGATTAAGTTTAATTATGGATTAAATAAAAAATAAACTGCTACGTCGAAAACCCAGTAGAGGTCGCATTATATTATTGCGAGCTTCACGACAAAGCTGGTAACTTCTTCCGCCAATTTAACCGGTAATCGTAATATTTACGAGAAATGTTTCTGGGTTAACTTTATTGGAAATTGTATGAAAAGGATGCAAACGAGAAAAAAGTTTACTTGTATGGCATTCAGGCTATATACAAGGTACTTCCGTACTAAATTTTAAAACAATCGGTCAATGAGTTCGGCCAAAACTGAGTAACAAACAAAGAAACACACAAACCAAATTGCCGAACGGTCGCGTTGAAACAGAGGCCTCGCTTCGCTCGGTCAATACTTAAATTAATTAATTAAAATTATTAATTACAAACATTAATAATTTTGTAAATCGAACATATCATACTATTTATTTGTAAATGGTTCTTCTAAAGTTTGAAAATTTTCAGTAAAGAGAGTTGTGACGAGGAATTTTAAAAAATACATTTTTTTAAAGGAGTTTATATATTTTATTTCTTTAGTAAACATCCCTTTTTCTCAGCACATACTATTCGTATAGGCACAAATAAGGTATCTTTAGAAACATTTTTTAACCGGCTTCTGACATTGAAAAAGATTTTGCGCAGAAACTTACTGTTTGTCGAAAATTTTGTAAAAAAGACAGTTTTAACTGTCATAGGCAAAACGGCAACATGAATGCGCATGCGCGGCATCACAAATCAAACAATATTTTGTATATTTTACGAAGCTAACTTATTAATCACAAATAAACAATCCCATTACAAATGCCATTTTTTTCGCATAACTTGTTTAGAACAATTTCAGTACTTACTTAAAAGTCATTAAAGTTGTAGGTTATGTGGTCCTACTGACAGTCCCCTATCCCTGCCCGTCGTATAAGCCGGGACAAGCATTTCGAATACCAAACACATGTTTTGGACAATATTTTTACACAAATATATTTGTGATTTCTGCTTTCATTGTGCAGTTATCTATTCTTAATCGATCGCTTTTCGATATATTTTTTAAACATATTTTCACTTCCAACTACTGCCCTCACCCCAATGACTACTCTTTTTCAAAAGGCTGTGTTTACTTTCATAGTGCGGTTTCGCTAGGCCCCCCTGGTATCTTATACTCTTATTTTATAATCACGATATTTATATTTGTGTTCAATTTTAAGGAAGTTTTAGTTAAATTAGTGAAATCCAATATTACTTTTAGCTAAATTGTTGTCGTATTAATTTAATGACATTTTCTAATTTCGCTCTTGCAGTTTTTCGTGGTCGCATGATTTAAAAAAAAATATTTCGTTGAGCGCATCGAATCTGAAGTTGAGCTGAATAGGCTCAAGATTCAGCTTTAACGTTTTGTGTTACGATGTAGGGCGCACCATTTGCGTGCAGTAAACTATCGACGGTCAAATTATCGCGTATCGCGGCAAAGTGAACGTTTTAATCAAGTTTAGGCTGTGCCTTGTAAAATATCAATTTCAGGAACGGGTGCGTGACTGTGTGCCCGCCTGTTTCGTTGTAAATAAGTCATTACTTTACACTTACACTTCGTCTATTCGAAACTTTATTTGCGAATTTACCATTGGAAATTGAAGATACGAGGTACACAATAAATTAATGATAGTGACGTGAAAAAATATTTAACTTACGTGTTTAGTCATCTGTAGAATCTGTCTGTACAGATGTTAGTCATCTGTAATCTGCTTCAATGTCCCTCTGGCTTGCACACACTCCAGCACTTCTGACACTGCAGGTAACGTTTCTGGAACTCTTCTGCTGGAATGTCCTGTAAGGCTCTCGTTACAGCTTTACAGACATTTTCAGGTTGTGTTAAAAGTAGTGCCCATTGACCGCCATATTGAGTCTTGGAAACAGTAAAAAGTCTCACGGAGCAATTTCTGGTGAATAAGGTAGCTGTGGAAGCAGAGTCGGACTGGGGTCAAATTTTTAACAGGGAACTTAGGACCAAAAGCGGCGCTTCCATAGAAATCGGCGTCAAACCCTTCCCTCATAAAATTTTTTGAAAAATATTGTATCAGGGTTTGATCGGGGAAAAGCGAGCTTCCCCTTCGAACCTCAAGCCTGAAACCAAACTACCCTATACCTACGTGATCGTAAAAAGAAATCTGTATACCCTCCGAACCTCAAGCCTGAAACCAAACTACCCTATACCTACGTGATCGTAAAAAGAAAGCTGTATACCCTCCGAACCTCAAGCCTGAAACCAAACTACCCTATACTTACGTGATCGTAAAAAGAAAGCTGTATACCCTCCGAACCTCAAGCCTGAAACCAAACTACCCTATACTTACGTGATCGTAAAAGAAAGCTGTATACCCTCCGAACCTCAAGCCTGAAACCAAACTACCCTATACTTACGTGATCGTAAAAGAAAGCTGTATACCCTCCGAACCTCAAGCCTGAAACCAAACTACCCTATACTTACGTGATCGTAAAAAGAAAGCTGTATACCCTCCGAACTTCAAGCCTGAAACCAAACTACCCTATACTTACGTGATCGTAAAAAGAAAGCTGTATACCCTCCGAACTTCAAGCCTGAAACCAAACTACCCTATACTTACGTGATCGTAAAAAGAAAGCTGTATACCCTCCGAACCTCAAGCCTGTAACCAACCTATCTTATAACATTTAATCGGGAAAAAAAGAGGTCTCTCATCTATGAATTTCAAGTCCGTAACCAAACTATCTTTGTGATCGAAAAAACCAAGCATGTATACCCTCCGAACTTCAAGCCTGTAACCAAACTACCATATAACATTTTGATCGGGGAAAAGAGAGGTCTCTCATCTATGAACTTCAAGCCTGTAACCGAAATATCCTATGTATTTGTGGTCGAAAAAGCTGTAAACTCTTAAAACCTAGAGCCTGTAACCAAACTACCGTTTTTTGTGATTGGAAAAAAGAGTTAACAACCCTATAGTATACAGCTTAATTATTACACTAGAACTTCTGCACTTAACGAGTATATGTTAAGATAGTATTTTAGGTACCTAGGGCGTACAAGGCGTAAAATGCGATTATACCCACCAAGTACATATGTTGCACCCCAGGGCTAGCGTAGCCTGTGGAGTGCGGTGCAGACGATCATTTTTACGTTTACGGGTCTAAGGTTTGGAGATGAAGCTTGCAAAAAGCATGCTTTTTATCACCAGTCAATTTGCGCTTTTCATTAAAATTTTGGCAGCGGCGCACCGGGATCCTCCCGGTAGCTTATATTCATAAGTCCAAGCGTGTGTGGTACTACCACTGTGCAGTTTGGGGTTAAAAATTGCTGTACAGACAGTGCAGATTGGGATGGCGTGTTATAGTGATGAAGAATCCAGTTATCAGCAATGTTTGCGCGAACACAGATGACTCGTTTTCAGAGTCTTTGTAAAAGTATTGATCAATTGTTTGGCCAAGAGGCACCCATTCTTTATCAACTCCCTGATAAATCTTATTACTCTTGGAATCTTAGGAGCACACAAGTAGAGGTGAGACTGTCAATGCTATCACTGCTACTGAGAACACTGTTCTTCGCACTGAGCAGTTGTGATTGCTCTTGAATAGAAGTGAGACTGTGAATACTATCACTGCTACTGAGAACATAGTTCTTGGCACTGAGTAGTGAGCAGTTATTGCTCTTCAATAGAAGTGAAACTGTGAATGCTATCACTGCTACTGAGAATACTGTTCTTGTTACTGAGCAGTGAGCAGTTGTAATTGCTCTTCAATAGAGGTGAGACTGTGAATGATATCACTTCTACCGAGAACACTGTTCTTGGTACTGAACAGTGAGCAGTTATGATTGCTCTTCAATAGAAGTGAGACTGTGAATGCTATTGCTGCTACTGAGAACACTGTTCTTGGCACTGAACAGTGAGCAGTTGTGATTGCTCTTCAACTATCCTGCTCACTGCTCAATGTTGTCTGTTCTTTGTTCTACAAGGAATTTACGCGCGCAAAGCAATAACAGAAGAATACTGAAAATTACGTGAAATAAAAGTTGGTCAACTATTGATGCCTATCTTATTGAGAAATTCTTATTACGAACATTTCCAGCAACCATTATCGCCTCCCTAAATGTAAGTGTGACAGTAAAGTGTTAAAGTCTTCAGTGTAGTGTTGTAAGTGTAAGTGTGTGTTAAATTAGGGTATCGCGAGGGACGTTTAAATCCTCTTAATAGGTGCAGCTAGTCTACACCCCCCCTGGGGGGATCTGGAGACTAAACATCGATATGTAGGCAACTTATAGTTAAATATTTTTTAAAGATTCTAAAGGATGTATGTCAGGTTTCATGTCCCATGAGTTTAAAAAAGTAGTATTTACTTGCATATCTGTTTGTCTTAATATATCTGCATTTTGCTGGAGACTAAACATTTATATGTAGACAGCTACTGAATAATAAATAGATATTAGGGGTTACAAACACATTGTCTATTGTGTCCTCTTCCTCTACTCCTCTTAGTTACAATATCTTCTCCAGCCCTAGCCTCTTCACAAAGACCACGCGATTTGGAGCTGATTCAATGAAGGCTCCAATTATTAGAATTCCCTCACGTCTAATTAGTAACTTCCCAGAATTCTAGCTCTTCTTATGGCTACAGCCTCACAGTTTACCAGCAGGTAATGAGGAATCTCCTCTCCCTTCCCATGCAGCTTGAATCTTCTAATACACCAAGATTCTTTAGATGTCTTATAAGAGGGTCATGCCCCGTAAGAAAACCCTGCATAACCCGGGAAAACAGAGTTTATTTTTACTAAGGCCGAAACAGTTCTTTGGCCTCCTATCAAAGTTACCGAGAAGTTCCTTGGCCTGTCTTAAATCTTCTAGCTTCTTCTTCCTCTTTAAATTTCACCTTGAAGTAGTGTAACCATCTTCAAGTCCGCAAAATGGTTTTGGTCCTCCTTCCTTTGACAGTTTTTCCTCAACAGAGCTTTGGGTTTTGTCTCCTTCCTAGCCAGCTCATCTGCTTTCTCATTGCCCTTTATTCCAGCGTGTCCTGGTAACTAGAGAATGTAACCTTATTACTCTGGCCCAGCCTATTTGGCTTTTGCAGGCACTCTCAGACCATTGTTGAGCTGATGGCTGGAAAACTCATCGCTTTACTGGCTACTTGACTATATGACTTGATGGCGGTGGTTTCTCCCTATATCGCCTGTCAGCTCAGCACACACTTATCAATAGCTTCCTCTAGAAAGATGCTGGGGTATTTGTCCACTGTTTCAAAGTATTTGGTTTGCATCCTAAATACTCCGGCTTTAGTTCCTTTACATGTTTTGGACCCATCTGTAAACCATATTATTGTGCCTGAATAGCGAGGTTATGGATTCTTTATCCCATTCACTTTCAGAACTAAGCACAAAGAGAAAATGTTTTTCTGAAGTTGTACTTCCTCTTAATCCTTGAAAGTTCCCGGCATTAGACAAGTTCCATTACCTTCACTGGTTTTGGTGCCACATAGGATTTTGCTATTCTGATATGTGCATTTGCCATATAGATGTAGTTTACCTACAGGCCTATTTCCAGAGATTTTTAAAAATCTAAAAGTCTCCAGAGTTTTTACTGTAATATAGCGTAGGCACATTATTTTTTTAAGACATAAACTAAAAACTAAAAAAAATGGTCCTGCGGGGCAACCATTGCATTTTGAAACAAGTAAACACAACAAGTGTAAGATTGTTGAAATGACAACAACAAAATATGATAGCTGTTAATAGGTAAATTGGAAAATAAACATCAGGCTTCTGGTGCTCCTGGTGGAAAAACATGGAACTAAATGAGAACAAAGGTAACCTTGATCAAGCTGATTTTCTATTACTTATCTAAGAGATGAGTGACGGCATCTTTCGCGACACAACGCGGGTGTCGAAAGTAAATGCTTTCGGTGAAGTATGATGAACAAATATTGCTGGAAATTTGAGTGAAATTGAGTGCTAAAATTAAGTGAATTCACTTATAGAACAAGTTAAGCGAGGTCTGTGTTTCAATTCAACCGTTCGGTATTTGGTTTGTGTATTTGTTTGTTACGCAGTTTTGGCCAAACGCATTTGACCGATTGTTTTGAAATTTGGTTCGAAGGTATCTTGTACAAAGCCCGAACGACATATTAACATTTTCCCCCATATATTTCTGTTTAAAGATGGCGGCCTGTAATTTACAATAAGAAGCGTACGCAGTTTTAGCCAAACACATTGAGCGATAGTTTTTGAAATTTGGAACTAAGATACCTTGTATAAAGCCCAAATGAAGTTTTTGTAAGATTTTTTCCGTTTTAAGATGGCGCGGTCTCTGATTTACAGTGACGAGTGTACGCAGTTTTAGTCAAACCTACTCAGCGAATGTTTTGAAAATTGGTACCGTAGTACCTTTATAAAGCCCGAACGGCCTATGTGTAAGAATTTTTCCTATTCACTTCCGCTTCAAGATGGTGGCTCTGATTTACAATGACAAGTGTACGCAGTTTTAGCCATAAGCATTGCCCGATGTGGCACGAAGATATTTATATAAAGCGAGCGTTTGCGTATTAATTAAGAATATACTGGGATATATACTGGATATATACTGGGATATATGAATAATGTATCATAAATACTGTTTCGAAGATCTTTAAATTTCTTCACTACGTTAAACGCATACGGCGATTTCAGGACATAAAACGCGCCTACACAGATTTGTTCTAAAGTTGGTACACCTGTAACAGAACGCCTACCAAAGCAACAACACATAAAAACAAAAGACGTGTCATTACGGTCCGCTATAATTGAATATAATTATAGAAGTATTAGTGATTAATGATGATGACTGCGGCCCGGTCGAAACGTGATGTCATGTCTGTAATTAAGGTAGCCTGACGGTCTAATGACTCTATTCCCAAATTTGTTTTTAATTAGTGTTTGTTTCAATTACTTCGTAGAAGGAGTGTATTAAGACATTAAAATACTGTAATACTGCAAAGAAATAAGGGAAACCCATTAACACGGAACTGTTGCCAGGGCAGAGTAATAAGAGCTTGGCGAATTTCTATCGGCAGCCGTTACTGTAAGGCGTACATCCGGAATCATGTAATGTGCATCGATCCTGATATTTATAAAAATGTTGAGGATTAATTAATTAAATTATATATATGCCTCTGCCCCGCAGGGGGTGCAGACGAGCTGCACCTATTGAGAGGATTTAGACGTCCCTCGCGGTACCCGAGTCTAACCACACTTACACTTACAACACTACACTTACGACTTTAACACTTTACACTCACACTTACATTTAAGGAGGCAATAATAGCCATAATGTGCTTTTCGCCTTAAAATAACAAAAAAACCTCTCTCTCTCTCTCTCTCTCTCTCTCTCTCTCTCTCTCTCTCTCTCTCTCTCTCTCTCTCAGTGTGTGTGTGTGTGTGTGTGTGTGTGTGTGTGTGTGTGTGTGTGTGTGTGTGTTCCGATTTGTTTAAAACTCGGCATAATAAAAAAAATCATGTATCATGTTTCCTCTTCTTTTTTATTTTAACTAAGATAATTTGTTCGAAAACACTACAAATTAACACAGCTAGTTTTTAACAACATAACCTGAAACTTATTAACAGCCATGGAAATTAACTTATTTTGTTGTCAGCTGTTCAATGAAATCAGATGATCTTTACGAATTAATATGAAACAACTGATCTTTTAATGTAACTACTAAAATTAAATTAACGATTCATTTCGTATACTTAAATCCATAAAATGTCTTCGTAGTTTCCGTAGTGTAGTGGTTATGCGTGTATCTCGCACGCGCAAGGTCCCCGGTTCGATCCCGGCGGAAACACATATATTTTTTAATTACAATTGATTTAATATGAGATTTGAGACGCGCAAAATATAGCGTACTGATATATATCAATATAAACATGTTCCTCTCATCACGGGTCCCGCAAAATCCATCAAAACCAGCCCTAAAACCCGTTGAACCATTTAAAAATGACGGCTGTTTCAAATCTTTAAACTAGGCTTTTTGAAATGAGTACTTTTTTGGCAGGCTTGACTGTGTACTTTTTTGAACAGGAAAAATCTTCGATTTGCCGTCAAGCCAGAATGTTATGCATATGTAGACTTGAAGTGACTACTAAACAGCTGATTTCGCACACAGCTGTTGCTTCAATATCATTTTTATTGAGGTTATGTTTATTGCTCTTGTTCATATGAATACAAAAAAATAACATATATATATTGCATCATTTTTATTACACTCATATAAACTAAACAATAAACATAACCTCAATTGAAATGATACTATTCAAATTTTGTGGTGCAATGAAGTCTAACTGAAAGTAACGTAATGAAAAATTACGTTACTCACGTAACGTACAAGTCACTTCATTTAAAGTCGATCCCGGATTCCAGTATGGACAGGGTCATTTACAAGTATTCACTTCGAAAGTACCATTCGCGTAGTCTCCTCGCACCATTTAAATTTTATCGAAAATCTTATTTCACCATTGTAATCAGCGTTAAAAAATTGCAGAAATTATTTTAAATTTCCAAATTCAGTTGAAATAAGTAGTATCATCACGTCGGTCAGTGTTCATTTTAGAATTTTTTAAAATTTAATCTGTAAAATTTCACCATCGTAATTAGCGTTAAAAAATCTGCAAAAATTATTACTTTAATTTCCAAATTCAATTGAAATACGTAGTTTCATTACGTCGGTCAAGGTTCATTTTAGAATTTAAAAAAATCTAATTTGTAAATTTAAAATTGTAATTTGTGCAGATTTTTTTGGTGATTTTGGATGGCAAATAAGGTTATAAAACAATTCAAGGTGGTATCGTTACTTTATGGAAATCCGCTCCCATCACGTCAGCGAGACAGCTGCGTGCCGCTATTGTGCACTAGAATGACCAGTCGCGTAGCAGATACATATCACACCTTGCCGTGAAATAAAGTAATCAACCACTGCCACCGCTATTAGCAGTAAAACAAACGACACTGCGACATGCGACCGCGGTAATGACAGACTACCAGCGGCAGTGCAAGTGGTACTCGAGATGTCCGCCAGATAGCGTTGACGGAATCAATTTGACAATCTGACCGCGCGATAGAGCCATTAAGTCTCTGCGCGGGAGGTGTGACGCCTTGTACGCGGGTAATTATTTTATGTAAAATAGTTCCGCTAATGATGAATGGCGCAAAAAACACTGCACTTACTTTCTCGTTTGTGTGTATAATTAAAATGAAAAACTTTCGCGTGAAACCGCATACGCAACGCTACAATTTTAATAGAAAATTTTCGACAATTAATCTCAGTCTGTTTTGTTTTGAGGGTGTAATTATGTTTTGTTTTACATTCGGTTCAGTCTGCTTTGTTTTGAAGGTATAATTATGTTTTGTTTTACATTCGGTTCAGTCTGCTTTGTTTTGAGGGTGTAATTATGTTTTGTTTTACGTTCGGTTCAATCTGTTTTGTTTTGAGGCTGTAATTATGTTTTGTTTTACATTCGGTTCAATCCGTTTTGTTTTGAGGCTGTAATTATGTTTTGTTTTACATTCGGTTCACTGGTTTGTTTTTATGAAAATCACCGGGTCGTATTTCCCACTAGCAATTTAGAGGCGCTAAAAATTTTAAAAAAACATGATTTAAGAAATTTTAAACAAAGTTGTGGAAGAAATTAGTAGTAGTAACAAAAATTGTATTTAACAATAACAAGAAAGCAGAAGTCGGTAAGCATCATTGCTTCATGTTAAGTAGAAGCTTCGTTTTACTACCACAACATGAGCGTAAAAAAATCTGCAGAAATTGTTATTTAAAATTTCCATATTCAGTTGAAATACGTAGTTCCATCACGTCGGTCAGGGTTCATTCTAGAATTTGTTTTAATCTAATCTGTGAATTTAAAATGATAATTTATGTAGCGTATATTTTATCGATGACTGTGTTTGGTAATTCAGATTATAAAACAATTTAAGATAAAACGAAGAGTTTGATATTGTTATGTTTTGGAAATCAGCGTCAATTCGAAGAGTTTGATGTTGTTACTTTTTGGAAATTCGTGTTAATTCGAAGAGTTTTATATCGTTACTTTTTAGTAATTCGCGTTAATTCGAAGAGTTTGATATTGTTACGTTACTTTTTGGTGATTCGCGTCAATTCTAAGAGTTTGATATCGTTGCTTTTTGGTAATTCGCGTCAATTCGAAGAGTTTGATATTGTTATTTTTTGGAAATTCGTGTCAATTCGAAGAGTTTGATATCGTTGCTTTTTGGTAATTCGCGTTAATTCGAAGAGTTTTATATCGTTACTTTTTAATAATTCGCGTTAATTCGAAGAGTTTGATATCGTTACTTTTTGGAAATTCGAGGAGTTTGATATCGTTACTTTTCGGTGATTCGCGTCAATTTGAAGAGTTTGATATCGTTACTTTTAGTAATTCGCGTCAATTCCAAGAGTTTGATATCGTTACTTTTCGGTAATTCGCGTCAATTCGAAGAATTTGATATCGTTACTTTTTGGTAATTTGCGTCAATTTGAAGAGTTTAATATCGTTACTTTTTGGTAATTCGCGTCAATTCGAAGAGTTTGTTATCGTTACTTTTTGGAAATTTGCGTCAATACGTTGTGACTTCAAGTCTGAAGCGAATGAAAAACTACCTGAGGAATTCTGTGGGTCAGTGTAAAGTTAAATGCTGTTACCATAATGGCCGTAACATCATCACTGCACTACAAAGAGATTATTTCAAAATGTTTAAAAAATAAAGACAGGTAAAAATTGTAAACTTTAAGTCTCAATTCCTTACTGTTTTACAGTAAATTCAATCACGTACTGTTTTGAATAAACGCTATTTTATATTTGAACTAACAGAGTCCAATTTAAGGTTCGCATTATTAATTTCACAACGGTTTTTTTAAATTACATCCTCAATTGATCTTCTTTTTAAACAATTATGTGCTTATATTGGGTATTGATATGTAGGCTTTACAGACAAAAGGCAAGTTTTTAATGTTTCGAAATAATTATTTAAGCCCAAATGATATACGAGATGTGCAAGATTTTTCCCATTTATTTCCGTCTTACGACGACGCCTCTGATTTACAATGACGATTGTACGCAGTTTTAGTCAAACGCATAGACCGATTGTTTTAAAATTTAGTACCGGGGTACCTTTTATGAAGCCCAAACGACCTATTTGTAAGAAGTTTTTCTATTCACTTCCATTTTAAGATGATGCCTCAATGGAGCGTACGATGGGGTTGCCGACTGCCAAAGGACCTACAGGCTCTGAACTTCTAAATGCGACCTTGAAAGATTTTACAACTTAGAATGAAGTAACAAGTATCACAAGGGGGAGTTTTTTTCAAAAGAAGGACTGCAATTGGGATGTTTTTCACGACCAAAGGACATCCACATTGGGCTTTTATCTTAACAAATTTGATAGTCAACCCCAACTCTTGTCCTCTGACTAATGAAGTCAGTATCATGATGTCCATTAATAAACCATCACTTCTAGTTCGAAAAAGACAATCTTGTAAATTGAATCTTTATCGACAAGGAACAATAGCTTCCTTTGTAGAAGCCAGAGTGGCAATCTACGTTTTGGTGTAAGCTCCAGGCCCAACCATCTGAAGCACAACTAGGACCAACTGCGTATCTCATTTTTTGTTATAGACTCCTAACTTCGGTTCGTTTTTTACAAACAAACGAAAAATAATGTAATACATATAATTACGCGGCTACCTTAATTATTGTTTTATCCTGAACAATCACAAGCAGCCTATACATTTTTTTAAGGAATAATATGTTTAACTAGTAGTTCAAAGAATATTCTAATAGTCTGAGAAGACTTCTCAGTATATTCTTAAGTAATTGCTTGGCTACCGCTCCACGACAACACTCTATCACGCTCGTTAGCTTCCCGCGAATTTAACCGGTAACCTTAATATTTTTAGAAAAATGTAATTATACCAAAATGATTGGATATTGTACGCTCTTCCTCCATTAAGCGGTCGAAATTATGATAGTTTAACCTGTATTACAGGAAACTGCCAACAACTATACTCGACATCGTTAAAACCGAGACCGCCATCTTGAAACAAAAGTGAAATGGGGAAAAACTTAGACATCGGCCTACGATGTTCGGGTTTTACACAGGGCCTTACCAAATTTCAAAACAATCGGTCAATGCGTTCGGTCAAAATTGCGTAACAAACAAACACACAAACCAAATGCCGAACGGACGAGTTGAAACCGAGACCTCGCACTATGTCTAAAATAAAAATCAAATTTTGAAAAATTTCAATTTTATTCAGGGCATTACAGGCAAAAATCATTGCAAAAGAAATAGTTTTATTGCCAAAGATATCGACTTGGTAAAATCATAAATTTCAACAACAGCAAAACGTTTACGAAAACTGAGTTTATTTAACATACAACTCTAACAATTGTATATATGTAATTGTTCAGGATAATACAATTAGGCCAACCGTGAAATTATATTTATTACATTATTTTTCTTTTGCTTGTAACAACGAATAAACTCAGTGGTCTGTGATAAAAAAATCCGTTAGTCCAATGAATCCGCTTTCCTTCCACTGTTTTGGGAGTCAAAAATAACATGTTACTATCGAGAAGTACTCTTTGGTGTTCGAAAGGAAATGAAACTCTCCGGACATATTTTCCTTTCTGTCTTTCCACAATTTTTCTTGTGGTTATTGCGGAGGTATTATGGTTATTCCCACATTTTCCTTTAAAGTATTTGGTGAGTTTTTCAGGTTCTATTTTCCTGAGTAAAAGAACCCATTGAAGCAAAGACTTCAGTGATGGAGTCATCATTTGTGCTCTTAATTCGGCTGTTCCGTCTAATTATACTGTTGATAATGTTAGATAACATGATACAGAATTATTGGCTAAATCTTCTTCAGTTGTAGATGATGAGGGTGGTATGGGATAGAGGAACGGTGGAATCGTTAGACTCATCATCTACTCACCCGCCATAGAGAAAACGTAAACAGTAGACATTATTTGTTCATTTCATATTATTGCTGTTAGTAGTTCAAAGAACAGTAGACTTCGCAGCATATTCTTAACCAATTGTCTGGCCACCGCTCCACGACCGCTCGCACATATTTTAGCGAATTTAACAAGGTACCTTCTTTTCAAATTTCAAAATAATCGGCCAATGCGTTTGGCTAAAACTGCTTACAATCTTCACGTTAAATCAGAGGCCGCCGTCTTTAATAGAAAATGATAGGGAAAAAATCTTAGGACCTACACATACATCGTTCGGGACTTATGAAAGGTACCCTCTTATCAAATTTCAAAATAATCGGTCAATAGATTTGGCCAAAACTGCATAACACACGTACACACACACACACACACACACACACACACCAAATTCCAAACGGTCAAGTTGAAACAGAAACCTCGCTTCGCTCGGTCGATTAGTGCTTATAGTTTTTCCCTTCCTAAAAAACGCCATTTTCACTGCTTTCTAAAGTTTGAACGCAAAGTTTTCAAAAATTGATTTAACAGATTTGACTTTTTATCGCATATATGGAGTCATATACGAGTATTAGGTGTAGAAATTACCCCTGTTGGGAATGAGGTGAAGTACCTAGGCTTGGTGTTGGACACCACATTAACCTGGAATGCTCATCTTGGGCGCATCATGGGAAAAACTAACAAGTCATTGATGGTAGTTAGAAGAATGTTTAGCAAAACATGGGAGGCTGATACTAGGCATGATGAAGTACATCTATACTGGGATCATTAGAAGTATGGTGTGCTATGGTGCTGTGGTGTGGTGGGCTAAGGCCGCGAGCAGAGGAGAACCAGAGAATCTCTAACTAAAATTCAGACGCGGGCCTGCCCATGCATTTCCGGCTGTATAAACACGACACTAAAGGTGGCTATGGAAATCGCTCTTGGCTTCATAGCAAATAGACTGCCAGAAGGTGGTGTTTGGCTTTCCTCAACTTTGGTGTACGCTAGAATCACAGTAAAGATCAGCGACCCGATTGTAATGAGGGGACTAATCAACGACACACGGTCTCTAGACCCTTTGATGTCAAGTTGACATTTGAGAGGAGGAGATAGTGTACTGAAAAACTCTGGAGATCTAGTATGGCATACAGATGGCTCCAAGACAGAGACAGGCACTGGTGCTGAGGTGTAATGCCTCAGAAGAAAGCTGTTGTCTTGGGACAGCATACAGCAGTATTTTAAGCATATGTTCGGTAGAGTTTGAAACGGGTCCTCAAGAAGGCTCTTATTCGTATTTACCGACAGATGGGCAGCAATAGAGCACTTGCGGGTCCTAAAATTCAGTTGAAGCTGATCTGAGAGCTAGTTTAGATCAAAAATACAATACTTAATACAATTATAAAAAGCATAATCTCTTATGAAAGGGAAGTATGGTCACTGAAACAAAAAAACAGAAAAAAATCTTGAAGCTAATGAAATGGACTATTGGCGAAGAGCCACAGGTCGGTCGAAACGGGAAAAGATAAAAAAATGTAAGAATCCATGAAATTATGGATGCGAAGACGACATCAAGACAAAACAACTTCGATGGTTTAGTCATGTCCAAAAGTTGGACGAAAAACGACTTTCCAAACAGATTTTAAAATTGAAAAACATGGTCGCCAAAAAGAAGAAGGCCGAAACTTAGGAATTGATAAGGAAGTGATAGAGAGGGGATTGGATCAAGATCTGTGGATGACAGAGGAAAATTGAAGCTAGGAATCGGAAGACGTCGGAGAACGTTTACCGGAAAAGAAGAAGAAAATTACCGCGTTCAGGAGTAAATAGATAAAAACTAAAAAAACCCTAGCCTCCGTCATGTTCGTTTCTTCTTCGATTTACTAAAGGACCGTTAATTTAATTTATTAAATTCGTCTTATTTATTTGAGTTATGATACTTCCTAAATAAACAATATTTGATGAACCGATTTTATGAATTTAGGATGATTTTCCGAATCTGTAGCTTCGAACTAGATTTTTGAGTAAATAAGTTATTATGAGATAGTCTGTATAATCTTTTAGCACATTTACTTTAATAAAGTTAGTGCCTTCGCTTTGATTTTAATGATATTCTTCTTCTTTCCCAAGATACTGCCCATTAAACTTTGGCCCAACGCAGGCCATAAATAACAACCGATGATTGCGTTTTGCAAAACATATTTTTTTGCCATTCCAGACGAAAATTATTTCCAACAGTCTTTTGCCTTAAAAAGGTATTAAATTAATGCAGAATAGAGGCTAATTGAAAGCGAATAGCCTCGCGCCGGGTCTATCTATCAAACAGTTTGCTCAAATACTGTCATTAAAAGGGAAAACAACTTCATCGTGATTGAAATAAAGTAGTTTTGGAGGAAGCAAATCATTTAACCTTGGTGTATGCCTTTAATTTGGAGCCGTAAACGCCGCGAGCTCAGACCGGCTAAGGTATAATTTGGTGGGAATAAGTGGTGCCAACCTCTGCCGACATAATTTACCGCTGTTTTGGGGCAATAAGATAGGATGAATATTTTACTTAAGCTGTTTAAGTTTTGTATCACGTGATCTCGCTCTTTGTATAGCCTAAATCTAATCTAATAATAGTATCGGGCGATGACTATAACTTGGCACGTAGCTAACGCAACTGTAGCGTTTAAACGATATGCTGGAAATTTTGTTTCTTTTCTAATAGCAAACCTAGAGGAAATACGTCTGTTAAAGTAATGTAGGCCGACTATTGTTATTGAATTTTTATTTAAAATGAGTAGGACAATTACTATAAGCGGAGTAGAAGAACAGCCACCATTATAAAAAGCGTGCTCGATATTAGCGGTTAAAGTCCAAGTAATTAGATTATCTGCCGCTACGAATTCTGCAAGGTCAAGGGTGGATACGTTTGAGAAAATAAACAGTACCATTATCTATTTAACTGTAGCTGAACACTCTGCCGCAAGATTCCACCAGCAGCGAGTGTTCACAAAGCTCTCATAATGGTTATCATTATGTTACATTTATATTCATTGATACATCATGGCAAGACCCCAGATTCAGGATCGTGAAGTGAGCACCGATCATAGTCTCAGTTTAAGTGTTTAACTCTAGCTTTCGTTATTTTCTTCCAATTTTAGTCAAACTTGGCACAAAAATTGATTTTGGAAAAAAAACCTTTCAAATAGCAACAACCTTACAATTTTTGAAAATCTAATTTTACCGTTGTATTCAGTGTTATAATATGCATACATTAGTAATTTACATTTTTTTAAATCCGTTGAAATCAGTTCTATTGTAATGTAAAAATATGCACAATGTTCGTTTATGAAATGTGCTGTTACTTTTTTTTAATTCGCTTCCATCACGTCAGCAAGATAGCTGTGTGCTGCGATTACATTCAAAACTGAAAAAGTACAAAAAAGCTGTTAAAAAATTATTGCTTTGATTTAGAATAGTGTTTTCTCAAAAAAATTTCCTACACTCAATTATTTTTCCAAAAAAATCGTTTTGGAAGCTAGGGAAAAACCACAAAAACCGACTTAGTTTCTTAAATTCGATTCATTGTTTTTTTAGGTTATATTGACTCATACATTAATTTTTGTAGGTACTTACTAAATTCTTAATGCACTCATATTTTTTCTACCAGGAATGTTGTTATTTTGTTGAGTACATGCATCTGACATTTCATAGCTTCAGACATTTTATGTTCAATGACGCGTTTCGGAATACTTCCATTATCAAAACATTTTGCTATAGGCTACTGTATTTGAGTAGCGAAAAATTTTGATAAGGGAAATATTACGAAACGCGTCAATAAATATAAAATGTTTGAAGCAGGCAGATGTATGTAAACAACAAAATACTGATGAATTACTATTGTCAATGTGAATTGCAAATGTTGATGTGAACCGTTAAAGATCTTGAGAAAGTACTGTTTTTAACCATTTTTTAGAACAAGAAGGGCTTTGAATTCTAAAGTAAAAAAACTGTCTTGAGATATGGACAAACGACACCTACGAAATTGTTTTGAAAATCGGTAAATATATTCAGTCGTTTCCAAAATTTCTTTATACTTTGTGTAGCAAAAAAATTGTGAGAACAATTTTTAATTTTGTAAGATTTTTAACGAAGGTCATTTTGAAACTGATAAGCGTTTTTTCTGGGTGACGAACTTGTCCAAGCTGTGTACCAAAATCAATTATTTTATGAAATTTGAATGAAATCAAACCAATCTCTCTCTCTCCCTCCTCTCAGGGGCTTACACATTGTGAGTACAGGTTTTTCAATCTATAGTTGCCTTAGCTGGATCTAACCTTTTTTCATCTACTTGTTCTTGGGTCTCTAACCAAGATGGTGCCTAACGGGGAACTTAAATATGCGAACTCTGGATATCTAGCGATTTCCATTTTAATCTAGCCTTAGCTGTGCTCGCTGGACTCTGTACGGGTGGACATTTTATTTTCCTAGTTACTTATGGGATTTTGATGGCGGGAGACAAACCTTTAAAACACAGAAATCCCTGGGTAACTCGCCTGGTGGACCTGGGAGTAAAAAGACATGAAAGGGCTGTATTTAACCCTTTGGAATCCACAAACAGTGAATGGTATTAACGCTAGGTGGACCTACTCAACCCTAACGGAAGAAGCAAGTGATGGGGTTAAACATCTTAAATCAGATAGACATTTTGTAGATGAACAAATAAATACCAGGTGCGTAAAAGTTCAAAATGAGGAAAGAAAGCGGTAAAAGTTTAATGGACTTTTAATTAAACCTAGAAGCAGAAGACCTTCCAGGGATCAAACCCTTGGGTGTGAGAAACACAACCCTTGTATGGGTGCGATACCAGGGCTGACTGGGACTGTACTGTAAGACTGGAGGGTATGAACATTAGGATCCTAAGCAAAAAGTAACTCAGGGAAACAATGAACTCATTACAGGGCATGGTTGTTTAAGGGTTAACATGAACAGGATAAGAATGTACCATAGGATAAGAAGAAACAGCGTGTAGGTTATGCAGTAAAAAAGAGAAAACAGCAGGCAACATATTCTATAATTATGGTTTTCTTGTCAGCAGAAGGCAAAGGCTTTTTACTTCCGGGACATCCAGCAGAATGAGCTAGTCAGAGAATTACTAAATTCACTGAGGGCACTAGTCTACTAAACTGGAATCCAAGTGGCTTAGTTGCACTATAGGTCTTTAGATCCTGTGCCAGAGGTCACCAAATCCCATAACCTCAAGAAAAAAACTAAACTAATATAATCTGTTTTGTCTTGTCCGTCTGTCCGTCTGTCTGTCTGCCTTCCTGTCTGTCTGTCTGTCTGTGGTCTGTCTGTCGTCTGTCTGGCATCTGTCTGTCGTCTGTTGTCTGTCGTCTGTTGTCTGTCGTCTGTTGTCTGTCGTCTGTTGTCTGTCGTCTGTCTGACTGTTCCCTGTTTGTCTGTTGTCTGTCTGTCTATCTGTCTCTCTGCCTGTCTGCCTGCCTGTCTGTCTATCTGACTGTCCGTATGTCTGTCCGTCTGTCTGCCTGTCTGTCTGCCTGCCTGTCTGTCTATCTGACTGTCCGTATGTCTGTCTGTCTGTCTGTCTGCCTGTCTGTCTATCTGACTGTCCGTATGTCTGTCTGTCTGTCTGTCTGCCTGTCTGTCTGTCCGTATGTCTGTCTGTCTGTCTGTCTGTCTGCCTGCCTGCCTGTCTATCTGACTGTCCGTATGCCTGTCTGCCTGTCTGTCTGCCTGTCTGTCTGCCTGTCTGTCTGCCTGCCTGTCTGTCTATCTGACTGTCCGTATGTCTGTCTGTCTGTCTGTCTGCCTGCCTGTCTGTCTATCTGACTGTCCGTATGTCTGTCTGTCTGTCTGCCTGTCTGTCTGCCTGTCTGTCTGTCTGTCTGCCTACCTGTCTCCTGCCTTCCTGTCTGTCGTCTGTCTGTGGTCTGTCTGTCGTCTGTCTGGCATCTGTCTGTCGTCTGTTGTCTGTCGTCTGTCTGACTGTTCCCTGTTTGTCTGTTGTCTGTCTGTCTATCTGTCTCTCTGCCTGTCTGCCTGCCTGTCTGTCTATCTGACTGTCCGTATATCTGTCTGTCTGTCTGCCTGTCTGTCTGCCTGTCTGTCTGCCTGCCTGTCTGTCTATCTGACTGTCCGTATGTCTGTCTGTCTGTCTGTCTGTCTGTCTGTCTGTCTGTCTGCCTGCCTGTCTGTCTATCTGACTGTCCGTATGTCTGTCTGCTGTCTGTCTGCCTGCCTGCCTGTCTGTCTATCTGACTGTCCGTATGTCTGTCTGTCTGTCTGCCTGCCTGTCTGTCTATCTGACTGTCCGTATGTCTGTCTGTCTGTCTGCCTGTCTGTCTGCCTACCTGTCTCCTGCCTTCCTGTCTGTCGTCTGTCTGTGGTCTGTCTGTCGTCTGTCTGGCATCTGTCTGTCGTCTGTTGTCTGTTGTCTGTCGTCTGTTGTCTGTCGTCTGTCTGACTGTTCCCTGTTTGTCTGTTGTCTGTCTGTCTACCTGTCTCTCTGCCTGTCTGCCTGCCTGTCTGTCTATCTGACTGTCCGTATGTCTGTCTGTTGTCTACCTGTCAGTCTGCCTACCTGTCTCTCTGTCTGTTTACTTGCCTGTCTGTCTATCTGACTGTCCATATGTCTGTCTGTTGTCTACCTGTCTGTCTGCCTGTCTGTTTGCCTGTCTGCCTATCTGTCTGCCTGTCTGCCTGCCTGTTGTCTGTCTGCCTGTCTGCCTGTTTGCTGTTTGCTTACCTGTCTCTCTGTCTGTCTGTCTGTCTCTCTCTCTCTCTCTCTCTCTCTCTCTCTCTCTAATAATATTATTCTTATCATTCATCTTCTTTTAACCGTTTGGCCATCGAGAGGCCATTTACTACTTTAACTCAAATTGATTTTACAGGGATTAATTATTTTCTATACTTCCTTCAAACGTAAAACTTTTTTCTGACCAAACAATACTACAATGCATTGCAGATACGGTAGAAATTTCATAATAACTATTAGTTATAACATAATATGGATCAAAACCGCAATCTCGAACGTACACGCGACCAAAAGTATTCCCTTAGGACGTAGGCAGTACAAATACGAGAGAAGTAAAATAGTAGGACTTATTATGTCTGTTATAAACATTTTGGTTTTATGGTTCCAAAATATTCTGAAAGGACATTTAAACTCTAAAGGAAAGAAGGGCGAAGACAGACATGTGAGTGATGCCTGTTCTTAACACATTACCGTTACAGCGCACCATTTTGTCTCTCGCACCTCACAACCTAAGCCTGCAGTTGATGTTATTAAAATAATCCTAAGTGTAAAACCAACCTGTCAAACGAAATGACAAGAGGTTGGCAGTGCTGGAGCAGGTGTAACAACTACTCAAACACGAATTTGGTAATTAACTGTAGCTACACGTCCAACGACACTTTGGCCCTTAGTTTATTAAATATAAATTAGTATCCCAGCTCTAGCCTAGGAATACAGTAGGCCAAATTACGGTGCGATAAACCTGCCCGCTCTGCCAGACAACCCTGCTTTTGCTCACGTTTGCAATTACGGTACGATTTGGTTCAAACTCGGCACGCAAATCGACTATGATACTAGCTCGTTTAAATTCCTTAACAAGCAAAATCCGTTCAACATTTTCAAAATAGTGACCATTTAAAATCTTTAAAATTCATGACTTTTTTAAAATGTTTTTGAAAATCCAATTTCAAATAACTGTATAAATTAACATTTTTAATTTAAAAAATCTGTTAAAACAAGACTGTTTTATATCGGTCTTGGTGCATTTTCGTACTTTTAATATAATTTGAATATTTAAAATGCTAATATATGGAGATTGTAATGCCGATTATGATCTCATGGTGAAATCAAAATTTCTAAAATTGGAAATTCGCTTCTATCACGTCAGTGAGACAGCTGCGTGCCGCGAGTTAAAAAATGGATTTTGAATAACCTCCATTTTGAAACTTTTGAAGAATTTCTCTGTGTAAAGGAGCCGAGCACGAGAGTGTATGCGGTTTATTCGGGCTGCCTCGCCTCGCGTTACAACCAGCTCGGGTCCAAGGCGGGTTTTTTAGCACGTGTCGCGGGGGCGAGAGACCAGGAGCGTGGATGACACATCCACTTACTCGCCCGAGACTAGCAGACTCTAGACCGCCTCGACTTCGGAAAAGTATGGCGTTGTCTCGAACATGTGGCCTCGCCTACCACCGGTAACAAACTTGTGACGACCGATAAAAAAAGATGATGTACACGTCAGGATCGGCGCTTTTCAAAGTTCCGAGTCTAGGTATTACCATAATGGCAACAGTTATGATTAATTTTCCAATCGCTAATAAAATTTCAAAGTACGATGGCATTTCCAATAGTTTATTTCCAACGAATTCGCTAAATAACTGTTTTACGACTTATCGTTTAAACGCTACTAACACGAGCACATGCCTTATTAAAGGTTATACCAACGCATACTGCAGTAGGTGGAATTCAATCAAACCGCAACGACCGCCCTGCCCCCTGCCCACAGCCCACTTTGAATGTTTATCCACTCGGGTCTGATTAGACGTGGCTCTGTAACATGTATTCGGCGGCTAAGAGGCCGCCTGCCCCCAAATTATAGCGCTAGGCACTCTTTGTACAAAATAAGTTATTATAAGAGTTGCAGTGTGCTAGCGTGATTGAATTTTAAAAACCAAACCCAGTCGGGTAAATTATAGAGTAGTGCGCATGCGTGCTCCGCCGCTGATCAGCTGATAGAACCGAATGGATGCCTTATTTAATATTCCGTTTTGGGTTTGATATTTGTGTTTGTTTTTTATTAAGATCCGTGGTTAGCTAATGGTCGTGCGTTTATTGTTGATAACGTTACTGTAGCGTATAAACGGTAAGTAATTATCGAATATCCATTGGAAAACGAGCTATTGGAGTGGTCTGGGATCTTGGAATGAGTACTAATCCTGTACTCTGGATCATTTTTCTTAAGTTCTTAAACATTTTTGTATATAGGATAAGTATACAATATGAGTGTATATAGGTACCTATTACCACACAAACGTTCACAATTTTGGACCAATTTATTTCAAACTTGAAATGAAAATCGATTTTTGTAAATAGCTTGGACAAGTTCATTGTTCCAGAGATTAAAAAAAGTTGTTCAACGGTTTAAAATGAAAAAAACATATTTTTATTTTTTTTTAATCTGCATACATTAGTAGGCTACATAAAATTATCAAATTTAATTCTCCTTTAATTTTCGTATTTTCAATAAAAATAGGTATTTAATTTATTCCGACCTTAACGCTGATTATGACAATACAATAAAAATTTCAAAAGCGTGTCAGAGAAGTTATGATTTGTTTTTTTTAAAATATTTTGAATGTTAACCATTTCTAAACGCATATCCGTATAATAACTATTTGCAAAATAAAGCCATACGGACTATTTTATAATAACTGATCTATGTATAACTTTTAACTTCAATTTAGAAAATGAATTAAGCCTTTATCAGAATGGGCGCTTATTTCAAAGTTCAGGGTTTGGGTCTTACCATAATGTTCACCAGTAGCTTATTCTCTAATGAAATTTGCTAAAAATGGTTTCCAAACATTTGCAAAGGCAGTGCATATCATTTTTTCTAATTCGTTAAATCTTCAGCTGTGTGTGTGTGTGTGTGTGTGTGTGTGTGTGTGTGTGTGTGTGTGTGTGTGTGTGTGTGTGTGTTTAGCACGTTCGCGTCTGCAATTTTCTGGTCCGATTTGATTCAAATAACAAATAACAATTTATTATGGTAATAGGTTGGCAAGTTCGTTAACCAACAAAATTCGATCAACAGTTTCAAAATGGCGGCCATTTTAAGTCTTTGAAATTTTACAACTTTTTTGTTTTAAGTGTTTTAAATAAATCCGATTTAACTATCGTAATCAGCGTTGAGAACTGTATAAATTAGCATCTTTATTTTTCAAAATCCGTTGAAAATACGGAATTTAATTTGGTCAGTGTAAAGTAATTTTAAAGTTAAAACACACACACACACACACACACACACACACACACACACACACACACACACACACACACACACACACACACACACACACACACACACACACACACACACACACACACACACACACACACACACACACACACACACACACACACACACACACACACATGAGGGGAGAGAGAGATGGGCAGAGTTCTAAGTGAAAATCACTTTTTTAAATCAGATGATTCGTAAACAAAAAATGTAATCATGAATCAGCATTTGAAAATAGATTTTGTAACGTTCACCGTATTTTTTACATAAGCTATATGTACTTGTTTTATTGAGAAAACAAGCAAAACGTATTCCCTGCAATCGCGCTAATAAATGGAGTAAACAGGGCCCCGCTATGCCTACAGGACCTAGATCAGCGCCATAACTGTTTCTCCGCTATGTTACGTTAACATAATCCTAATCTGTTGTTATTATCATAACCTCATTGCCTGCCCGGCTGCCGACTAGATCTGAAGCGACGACAGAATATCTAGGTAGCCGTGGTAGCCGGCGACTAATTTAGACATTAGCATACGATCTGTATCAATAACATGAGGCAGGGGTGCATATATTAAAGCGATACCGATCGTAGTAGCACTGGCAGATTGGACGAACACATAAATAACCGATTAGCCGATCGCTAGAAGGCAGTGGCAACGATGCGATACGTTCATCATAGCCGGGCTAATCTATCGACAACTGGCTTAATTTAAGTGGCTGTGGAAGCGATAAGGCCATCATGTTGTTAAACAAACGCGCATTGTTTTAGGAATTATAAAAGTTAACGTTGATTAATCAGTAGATGTTAGTTTTTATTGTTATGAGGGATGTAGCTGTATAGAGTTTTTTTGGGAATAAACATTTTCGTTTATGTAAATTTAAATGCAGAGTGTATAATTGTTTTATTGTCTATGAATAATGTACAAAGATAACGTAGAAATAAGTCCCTTCACAAGCATTTTACGTTTTCGTTTTTCGAAGTATAACGAAAGTGATCATAAAAATTCTATCTAGAAATTTCGCTAGAGACACAACTAATTGATCGATATTGATTAAAAAAAAAATAAAGGTCTGGTTTTTCTATCTCAGAAATATTTTGATTTTTATAAGAAATGTTTCGAAGTCTTTGGTCAATAAACTATTAAAAATCGGTTGTAACGGTTTCGTTCAAACTAACTCAAATAAAACGAGGGTCGTTAGGTTACATTCCTCGAAATACAGTTCGAGAACTATCGAAAAACTTAAAAATCAGTCTTTCAGATTTTGATAAAATATTTGGTCTTTTATAAAGGTAAACTTCAGTCAGTGTAACCAATTTGAATAATAAAAATAATTACTTTAAAAAAATAAAAAACACTACTGCTAAAACACAAAATAATATACACAAAAATTATATATTTCATAATTAAAAGAAATAAACATCTGAAATACAATTGATTTAAAAAAATGAAAACAAGGTATTAGAACAAATTCTGAATCCGAGGATTTAGTTAATAAATTATGAATTTACATGTTAACTCGTATATGAGGTACCTGAACGTTCGTCAAAACACCAGCAAACTCTCACGCCTCATAATTTTAAATTTTAAGGCTTTACAATAAAGTAAAACCGATAAAAGTCCGTACACCGAATTCCAGTAGTACAAAGCGTCCCCGTGAGAGCGCAGCACAGTGCAGGAATAGGTGACAGAAATAATTGTGTGTGTACCAAAACAGTTGATTATTAAATAACATTGTTGAAAGTAATATTTAAAATATTACTGTATCCAAGACTTAAATAATAATTATTGGCAGAATCAGTTTTGAAAGTAGAATTGGTAAGACAATCTAGGCCGGTACTAATATGTAAATGATATTAAATAAAATACTCTGCTTATAGTAAATACTGTAGCCTAATTTAGATATGCAATGTAAAAGCTTGTTATAAGTAGGTTCCGTTTGTAAATATTTCAATAAGATACAATGTTAGAATTCAGTCATTCTTTTATAGGTTATAATTTTAAATACGAAAGTAAAACAAAGTAAGAGGTTCTATACACTGTTCAATTCCTTGCTGTACATTGTTGTTAATTATTGGTTTCTTTTAACTGCGAAACCTCGCTCAGTCTCACTAGTGTAACAATTAAAATTGAAAAATTAATATACCTTGAAACAATTAAAATTTAAAAACAATAATTTTTCTTGAGGTAATTTTAGATTCATCAAGTTAGATATTCTTTCAGAAGTTACTATTTACAAATGGCGACAACGGTTTTCTCCGCTCAGAACTCTTCGAGCTCGCGGCTTCTACGCTGGATCGCGCTAAGAGCGGGTGTCGGGAATAATTGAAAAATAGTTGAGATGTCTCACTCTAGCGCTGCGGTCAGGGTCCGCTCGCGGGAGACGCGTTTACTTAACGATACGGCTTAGTCGTATTATGAGGAACTTATTGATGGAGCGAGGTAGGCCTAAACAGATATGTCCAGATACTTTAGTCATACTTATATCTGTAACCTTTTGTTGTAGTTACGTTAAGTTCATAAGGTGTTCCTTATTCGTGACTAGACCTAACTAAATAATCACTGAACGCAGCTGTTTCGCTGACGTGATAGAAGCGAAATTCTTCATATCTTCCCATTTTTCAATTTCTGATTTTACTATCTTAATCAGCATTGAAATGTCCACATAATAACGTTTTAAACATTCAAATTACATAGAAAATACGAAAACGAACCCTGACCACCGTCAAATTAAATTTCATTATTTCAACGGATTTTGAAAATTAAAAATTCCAATGCAGTTTTTAATGCTAATTACTATGGAGCAAAATCATATTGCCAATATTAATTGAGGAGAAAAAGATATGAATTTTTAAATGTTTGAAATGACCGCCATTTTGAAACTGTTGATCGAATTTCGCTGGTACGTACTATTCCAAGCTAATACCGTGAACTATTAGCTACTAAGTTACTAGTACAAACGATTTTGTACTAAGTTTGAATCAAATCGCACTAAAAAACTTCTAACGCGAGCGTGCTAAAACACACACACACACACACACACACACACACACACACACACACACACACACACACACATTTTAACAAACCCTCAAAAAGTGATCTAGAAGTCAGGATCGGTGCTCATTTTAAGGTTTGCTGCAAGACTTTCGTCTCTTTTGAATAAACACAGTTGAGATATCGCTTTGATATTTATGGTTATAAATGTTATATATTTTTTTAATAATTGATGTTTCAAAATGCATTACAGTATTTCTACGAGTTATTAATTTTGTTTGAAAAATTCACTATTGCTGAAAAGTTCTCAATAGCGCCAAGGACTGTTTAGAAAATGATTCCATCGCCATATCTCTTACCGTAAAAGTTATTTCTACCATAAATATTTTAAAAAATTCATGGCATGAGCCAACTGATATGCCAACATCTTCATCAACTTCTCTGATAGGAAAAACCATTTCCTTTACTTCTTTAATATTTTCATCTGTTGTTGACGTGTTGGGGCGTCCAGAACGAGCTTTATCTTCAACATTTTCCCGGCCACCCTGGAAAAGTTTGTACCACTTAATAAACATTTTTTTACTTAGAAAACACTTACCTTATGCCACTGTCAACATTTCAAGTGTTTTGGAGCACTTAATTCCATTTTTACACAGAATCTGATGCAAATTCTTTGTTCCATTTTTTTTCGACTACAACAGATAGCCAACACACGCAAAACAGTTCTAACCTTTATGTCTCTCACGTACAAACAAAAAATGCTATATAGCTGAAACTATGAACATTTGATCAGGACCAACATAAGAAAGAAAAAAAAAACAAACAAAAAAACGGTGATTCTACCGGAAGCAATATACGCAGCCGAAACAATGGTGATGGGAGGTCATTCCAAGGTTCAGGATATAGAGAAGCAGGAACGGAAAATTCTTCGAAAGGTTTACGGGGCAGTTAATAAAAATGGCACTTGGCTGAAGAGACCCCAGAGTGAGGACCCAGATATTTGAGGACAACCCAATATCGGAAGAAATCAGAAAACGCCGAGCAATGTTTTACACACATATTTATAGAATGGAAAAATCACAAATCCTCCATTTTAAATATCTTGGGGAAAGTATACAGTCCTCGAGACTAAACCGAATCGCCAATGATGTATCTCAATACGAAAAATTAAGACACTACACAACGCCGGAAACAATATATGCAGCCGAAACAATGGTAATGGGAGATCATTTAAAGGTTCTTTTTTTTTTTTAAAATGTCCGACTACTATTGTGTACACTTGGGCTAATGATGGGATGGTTTTAGCGAGGACCCGGGGTGAAAGCCTAGTACGCTATTCACTAGGCCACCGAGGCGGCTTTTTTATTTAAAGGTTCAGGATATAGAGAAGCACGAACGGAAAATCCCTCCAAAGATTTACGGGGCAGTCAATAAAAATGGCATTTGAATCAAGAGACCGCAGAGTGAACTCTATTTGAGGGTCAACCCAGTATCGGAAGAAATTAGAAAACGCCGAGAAATGTTTTAAACACACATTTATAGAATGGAAGACTCCAGGATGGCGAAGAAAATAGTCAAGATTATAACAGAGAGTAAATGCGGCACGGAATGGCTGAAAGAAGTCCAGAGGGGCTTACAACAGATCAACAGGAAATCTTGAGGATCGTGCCGAATGCCGGAATAAAATTAAGAAGATTAAATTTCAACATAAAACATCACAACAACCTGGAAAGAAGTGGACAGCTGTAAGGAGGAAGAAGTATTCGGATAGGATGAAGAGATTCTGGGAGGAAAAGAGGGCAAATACCGGAAGATTAAATCATGTATTTCAAGTTCAATCGCTCTCCTAAGGGGGAACAATCGATTAAATAAATAACTAATGAGTGTGTGTGTTTTAAAAAACACAACTTTTCCCATCTGTTTTGAGAACATGAAGGCATCGTAGTAACCAGAAAAACTTAGACGTTCAGTGTAAGCCCTTATTTAAAAATTGTATGGTCGAAAACGAAGCTTTTGCATCGTTATTGTAAAGTACACAAAAATATGTAGCCCGTCGTTATTGAAATTATGATATTTTCTTGTAAATTCGCTTCTATAACGACAACGAAACATTTTTTTAAATTAAAGTTATGTGTCAAGTTTTGACCCTTAAACAATTTCTGTCCGAACAGCGTGGGAGAAATACGTCCAAAGTGTGTTAAAAAAATATGTTATACCTATAGTTAAAACTGTATTGTAATTTTAGAAATTCGTTTTCAGAGTGCGGGAGTGAAAGAGTGTTTCAAATTCGATACTGAGAACCGGAAAACAGATGATGATGACATATGTAAGACGAAACATGCTGTTGCAGTAAGTCAGTCTTATTTTACTTTAGTCTATTGTAATTACTTATATAAATAAGAATTTGAAAAACAATTTTGGAGTGGTCATAATGGTATGTAAAGAAACAATACAATACAGGTTCAGGAACACTTCTTAAAGCACGTACTTAAGGGTCCATAAGCGCCTTGTAACCTGTCCTTGTAAAATCTAAAATACTTATACGAAGTATTTTTATGCTTATAAGCATTTAGATTATATTAGATTAGAATACTAAAGGACGGATTAATAAAACCCAGACACTACAGTTGATACTATCTGTGAAATATTGGTACCTGTGAAAACTGCTACTGCTACTTGTCAGTATCTGTTAAATAAACTTGTAGCTGTGAACTGTGAAATAATCCTCTTGGCTAAACTGTTATGTTGCTATTGTGTCTTCATATAATATAAACCATATATATTATTTCTCGAGTCAACATCCCTTTTTCTCAGCACATACTATTCGTACAGGCATAAATGAGGTATCTTTTGAAAGATTTTTTAACCGGCTTCTGACATTTCAAAACGATTTTGCGCTAAAACTTATTGTTTGTGGAAAACTTTAACATAAAAGATACTTTTAACTGTCATAGGCAAAACGGCATCATGGATGCGCATTCTCGGCATCACAAATCAGACAATATTTTGTGTATATTTTACAAAGCTAATCATCAATAGACAATACCATTAAACATTCTTCTTTTTTGCATAACGTGCTTAGAACATTTTCAATATTTATTTAAAAGTCGTTAAACTTAGAGGTTAAAATAGGTTAAACTTATAGTCATTAAACTACTGACAGTCCCGTTTCCTTGGGGGGTGCAGACTAGCTGCATCTATTAAGAGGATTTAGACGTCCCTCGCGGTACCCGAGCCTAACACATACTTACACTTACGACTTTAACACTTTAAACTCACACTTATGTTTAGGAAGGCGATAATAGCCTCAATGTGCTTTTCGCCTTAAAAAAACAACTGACAGTCCCCTATCCCTGCTCGTCATACAAACCGGAACAAGCACTTCGAATACCAAACACATGTTTTGGACACCGTTTTTACACAACTATATGTGTGATTTCTCCTTCCATCGTGAATTTATCTATCGTTTATATGGACATCATAAAGTACGAAGTACAATTAAATTGTCAAAATACAGTTAGAGATTATCAAACATGTCTTTTCAATTGACTAGAAGACAGTTACCTATTAAAATTGCTATCATTATAAACAAGTCATAGGAATAAACACTTCAAAGAGCAGGACTGTATGCCGTCTTTACTCACGGACAATTGTATGTAGCGTTTTCAAGGGTAACTAAATCAACTAACATGATTGTATCATTAAAGAAAAGAAAATACTTAATCAAAAGGCTGCCTTTACTTAAAACTTCCATAGGGCGAAATTTTGCACGGGCCCCCTGGCTTAAACAAAACATACAAGAAAACTCTTTTAATGGTACCTACTTATCTACAAAATTCTAAAACTACTTGTACAAAAAAAAACATACGTTATTCTAAAGAAATAAGTAATACTAAGAATATGCCTAAATCTGTAGGGAAAGAACTGTGGTACGCCATTTAGCAATATCAATATTTATCTCTTCTCAGTAATTCCATACTAACAAAATGTGAAAATTTCACAGTTCACAGTTAGTGTGGTGTCACACTCAGATTGGTAGGTACCGAACTGTGAACGCATTACGCATGCACTGAACAAGTCGACGCGATCCTATCGGAAACGAAAGAAACTACGGGCATGAACTGGTGGAAGAATTTCGGAGTTTTCACAATTAGTAACAGTTAAACTCATGCATTCACAGTTAGATCAGACTATCTGTGAAAAAGTAGCAGTTTTGTCATCGTTAATATGTCTAACAGGCTGCGTTCAACGAATCTTCCGTGCAAATAGGCTTTTTGAGTTCTAGTTCAGCAGGCTGGTGTCCTTAATAAGTTCCAGCAATCCACTGATTAGCTCATCCTGCTGAAGTCCTCAGGGTCCTGGAAACCAAAAATCCTTAGCCTCCTTCTATAAAGAGCCTCACAGTCATAAGTTAAGTGGCGTGAAGTTACCTCTTTTTCCCTACATAATCTACTCATGGTTTTTCCGTGGTACATTCTCACCCTTTTCACCTGCATTCTCAAACCACAGTGCTCTTTAACGAGCCCCGTGGTTTTTCTCAGCCGCAAGATATCAACAGCCCCTCTTAAGGGATCTTTCTCAAGAGGCGCTTGCTATGGGAATGCCCATACAGTTTAACCGATCTTGCCTGATGTTGCTTGTTTATCTATCTATTGACAGCAGAGCTGGCCAGAGACAAAGAGATCCCTAAAGCCGGCTCAGGTCCGATAAACTCAGATCAGATCTCAGTTCAGTAATCGGTCCGCCTTCTCATTTCCCTCAACTACTTTTTGCCCCGGAACCCGGTTACCGAGGGACAATAGTCAGACGTTAAACACAAAAAAAATCTCTCTCTCTTTTCTCCATCTCTAACATATATCTGCATCTGAGTTTATCGGACCCGAGCCGGCTTTAAAGATCTTCTGTCTCTGGCCGAGTCTACTATCAATAGGTGAGTAAATAAGCAACAAGAGACAACGAGTGATAACTTTCATGGACATTTCTATAGCAAGCGTCTCTTAAGAAAGATCCCTTAAGGGAGACTAAGAGGGGCTGTTGATATCTTGGGCAAAGTACACCTGAGGAAAACCATGGAGCTCATTAAAGGGCATTGTTGTTTGAGGGTGAACATGAACAGTATAAGAATGTACCATGGAAAAACGTGTATAGGTTATACAGGGAAAAAGAGGACACTTCATGCCACATAATTTATGACTGTATAGCTCTTGCTAACATGAGGCAAAGAGTTTTGGTTTCCAATATCCTGATGATCTCCAGCAAGATGAGTTAGTCAGTGGATTGTTGGAACATAATCAGGACTCCAGTTGGCTGAACTAGAACTCAAGAGGTGTATTTGCACAGTAGGTCCATTGATCGCAGTGCCTAATGCGATATATATATATATATATATATATATATATATATATATAATCAGTATCACTTCTACTTCAAATGATAACCCATGCTAAATTTTAAAAAATATATAAAATACTTTTACCCTTTTGAACTTTTACCTCTAAGTACCGATAACTATGTTTTTATCATTCCTTATATTTTCCCCTTGATTCAAGCCGCCGCAAAGACTATTTTCATCAAATTTCATAATGATCGATCTCAACACTCACGAACAAAAGGTGCGTTACCGACAGACAGACAGTCGGACAATTATATGAGTCAGTTGCCCCTGCGGTTCCTGAAAACGAAGATTGGGTGAAGTTGAACTAAAAACAAGCTTCGCTCAGTTAAACGTGAGAAGTTATTGCACGCGGGGACGTCTGCTCTCGTGTTAAACAGGTGCTAAACTGTACTCGCCGATCGAAAACCAGTTCAGGAATTAATTACCTACCAACAGATTAAATCTCTTTAAATTTCGATTTGTAGTTGTAAAGGTAAAATAATTATTGCGCCGCCATTATTAAACTCAGCTGGTAATCAGATAGTGCGCCCGCGCTCGCGGCTGCGCGTCGTTATGTCTGTTCAAGCTGTTGCTTTGTTTGTTCTGATGTCTGGTTGAATACATTTGTCTAACTTGAACGTAACTTTTACAAGAATGTTTTGGTGACGATGTAGTTCCGTTTCAAAATGGCGATGGCACCTTAATAACTGGTTCTATATTCTACGTTGTTAATAATTGGTACAAAAACATTGAGACGAATTCCCACCCCCCCCAAATAGCCCATTCGTAAGCTATGAATGAAAAAACGGTTCATACACACGCAGAGAGAGAAGAGAGAGAGAGAGAGAGAGAGAGAGAGAGAGAGAGAGAGAGAGAGAGACGCACGTACAGACGAGAGAGAGAGAGAGAGAGAGAGAGAGAGAACATGAGAGAGAGAGAGAGAGAAGCAGAGAGAGAGAGAGAGAAACACGCACACAGACGAACAAGAGAGAGAAACATGACGCAGAGAGAGAGAGAGAGAGAGAGAGAGAGAGCACACGAACAGACAGACAGACACGAGAGAGAGAGAGAGAGAGAGAGAGAAGCACAAATGCATGCAGAGAGGGAGAGAGAGAGAGAGCAGAGAGAGAGAGACACGCACAGACGAGAGAGAGAGAGAGAGAGAGACACACGAGAGAGAGACACGCACAGAGAGAGAGAGAGAGAGAGAGAGAGAGAGAAAGACACGCACAGACGAACACACACCACAGACACGCAGAGAGAGAGAGAGAGAGAGAGAGAGAGAGAGACAGAGGGAGAGAGGGACGAGAGGGGAGAGGATGCACGCAGAGAGAGAGAGAGAGAGAGAGAGAGAGAGAGAGAGACGAACAGACTCAGAGAGAGAGGGGGTCATGCACAAATGCAGAGAGAGAGAGAGAGAGAGACACGCACGCACAGCACGAGAGAGAGAGAGAGAGAGAGACACGCACAGACGCACGCAGAGAGAGAGAGAGACGCACGCAGAGAGAGAGAGAGACGCACACACAGAGAGAGAGAGAGACGAGAGAGAGAGACACACGCAGAGAGAGAGAGAGAGAGAGAGAGAGAGACGCACGCAGAGAGAGAGAGAGAGAGAGAGAGAAAGAGTCAGAGAAAGACGCACGCACAGACGCACAAGAGAGAGAAACATGCACCACAGACGCACGCAGAGAGAGAGAGAGAGAGAGAGAGAGAGAGAGAGAGAGAGAGAGAGAGAGAGAGAGAGAGAGAGAGGGAGAGAGATGCACGCTCAGACGCACGAGAGAGAGAGAGAGAGAGAGAGAGGAGAGAGAGAGAGAGAGAGAGAGGCACGTACAGACACACGCATGTTTGCGCAAGCGCGCGCGCACACACACACACACACACACACACACACACACACACACACTTCAATAAACGTCTTTGTTGTTACCCTTCATTCCCCCTGGACAAGGCGACCAGAGCCGGTAACTGTCCTTGCCAAGGTCCAAGTATTTTTTCACTGACAACTCCTAATGAATCCAACCAACTACCAGGATCTGACGTTAGATTTAAGTAAGAAGGATTGTTACGATAATTCTTCTTTACATTTACGCGATACAGTCACGAGCGCTTTACTACATTCCTAGCTGCAATATAAAGATGTCGGATTTACGTTCCGAAACGTGCCCGATAATTAAAGAGTCCGTTCGAAGCTAACCTGGTCCCAAATAGAGACATAAAACATTTCAATTAATAACAGCCCTAGAACCGATCATCTCTGTAAACCGTTTCCCATTTTTTGGGCACAAAATAATTGCCCCCTTAGAGATAAACAAATTACTCGATTTATTCGTCAGATAAGGATTTATGGTAATTAATTATAGCCCTTAAGCAGCGGTAATTATTTTTCACTCCGAACATGTAAATCGTACGTCTGTCTCCGTCTAACTGGCGTTGCTCAAGGCGGGACTGCTATCGTGCCCTCTCTGTCTAACAACTTAATTATGTTGGCTTGAGAAATGACGTGGGGTGAGGATGGATGATGTGAGGCCGGGGAAAGTAGTGTAACGCTTTTTTTATGTGGGATCAGGCAACGGAAATTGTAGCGGTGAGTTTCAAAATGGCGACCGATAAGTACTATACATCTCAAGTTACTAATAGTTCAAAAAACATTGGATATTAATTAATTAATATACAGAGCGCTCTACGACAGTGCTAGTAACCTTTTCCGCCAGTTTAACCGGTAGCCGTAATATTTACGAAAAATGTCACTGGACCAAATTTATTGGAATCTTTTGCTCTTTCTCCACTGGTGCCAATGTTACAGGAAATAACCAGCAACTACATTCCAAAGGTTGAATCATAGGTCACCATCTTGAAACGGAAGTGAATTGCGAAAGCCGTTCAGGCTTTATACAGGTTATTCTGTACCAAATTTGAAAACAATCGGTCATTGCGTTTGACTAAAACTGCGTAAACAAACATACAAACCAAATGCCTAACAGTCGAGTTGTAAAAAGATATCTTGTTTCCGTAAATCAATTAATGAATTTCCATTGCAAAAACTAGCTATTGAAACAGCTACCTGAGACTTTGAGATAAGCGCCAATCAGTCCTGACCTCTAGATCACGTTCTTAATTGTATCCTGATTTGATTCAAACGTGGCACAAAAATTGTTTTTCCCAATAGCTTTGACGAGTTTATTAATTAAGAAACATTTCGTACATTTTTGGCCTTCATAATTTTTGAAAATGTGATTTCATTGTATTCGGTGTTAGAAACCGCATAAATTAGCATTTTGAATTATCAAAATCCGTTAAGTCAGAAATTTAATTTTAACGGCGATCAGGGTTCATTTTCGTATTCCCAATGCAACTTTGCAACTTTGAAAAGTTTTAAATGCTAATATTTTAATTGTTGGTTGTGATTGTAAAATCAGTGTTTCAAAAAAGAGGAAAAAATATATACTTTTGATAATTCGCTTCTATCAAGACATCCGCGTGCTGCAATTTTTTTATCACTGCAATTTTGATAACTAGTGATCTAGTATGGACTGGCGACTATGTTAGGTTAGCAACAACAAATTTAGGATTTTCTTAACCTTTGGGAAAGTCAAATATTAAAGCTGGTTATTGAAAACATACTTTTGTACTGCGGATGCTTAGTGAGGAAATAATTTTGAGATATTAAAAATGGTATATTCTTATTACCTGTTACTTTAAAATATTATAATTTTACTATAAATAACTTTTAAAAAAACTTAGACAGTGCGGGACTGACCGACAGAAGTGACTACTTCTTTTGGCATGCCTGACTGTATACTTTTCCACTATTATGATTTAATTATTTTTATAAAAATTTAGATGCATGCAGAAAGGGTTGACTCTTGCAAATTATTTTCGTATTAAATTTCGCATGAATGTAGCTGCACAAATTAAAAATTAACTGGAACTGTCACAGACTGTTGAATTTGAGTGTCTTAGGCTATATAAGGGACTTAAAATTAATCAGTTTATAACCCTACTTCTGACAGTTATACTGTCTAAGTATAACAATAAATGTAATATTTGTGATTCTGGCATTCAACCTGTAAGTCATATACGTTAAATAATTTAATTACGCAAATTTAGAAAATACACATTTTTAAAATTAACAAGAACAATAAACATAACCTCAATTGAAATGATACTGAAGGTATTGTGCGAAATCAGCTATTTAGAAGTAGTCACTTCCAGTCTAGTTATATACAAGAACAATAAATGCTGTGAGGTATGCATTGCGGATTCAAACGTGACGTGAAAGCAAATGTTTGTAAAAATGTTTTGTTAACCGAAGTTTTCACTTCAAAAATACATTTTATTATTCACTAAACAAAAAAAAATGTGTTGTAATAATGTTTGTAATAATAATGTTCACTAGAATGCTCGTATGGATGTGTTAGAGCGTTCCGTGACGGCAAACTGATTTTTCCCCGTGCAAAACATACACCCATATCCCGCGATAAGTGTAGTCAATTCAAAAACATTTAAACAGTTAATTTTTGTTAGCTGTTCATTCTACCAGTTTTTATGGGTGTATCGTAATTGTTTTTTTTTAATTACGGGGTACAAAACGGAAACACGCAACCTTTTGGAATAATTTAAGACGATTGCCGACCATTTAAGTTGAAAAACATCGTTTGGAACTGCGTATTAAGGAATGCATGTTTTCAGTTTTTTGGGAACGTTAAGAAAGCTCTGAATGCACACGCACCCATTCTAACACATAAAGCAATTTGATAAACATAATAAATTTGATTTACACGTCCAAATTAACTTCTCTTACACTCATTCATGCTGGAATCTATAAATACTTTCTCGCTAATTCAAACTCATATCACATCCTTATCAAAAACAGTAAATATTAACAAAAATTAAATGTTTACAGTCACGCATACAACATTCTTAACAATTAACTAAATTTAACCTGAAATAAGTAAAAGAATATTTTCCAAAAATAGGCATAATATAACACACAACTTAACCATCTGCATTTTAGCAGTAGTGTTTCATTTAAAACAAACATTTTTCCATTATCCTCATGCTATTCAAAGTTGTACATAAGAAATATTGTAAAATAGTAAATCTTCGCGTAAAGATACAAAAACGTTTGCGATCGCATAAAATATCGATTTACGAAAAATGTTGTTTGCTAGTTCAAAAACTTTTCATTCTATCTTCGTATAACGATACAAAAATGTTTGTGATCGCGTAAAATATCGATTTACGGAAAGTGTTTTTGCTAGTTCAAAAACTTTTCATTTTATCTTCATATTACAATATAAAAATGTTTGTGATCGCGTAAAATATCGACTTACGAAAAACGGTTTATTCGTTTTTGCTAGTTGAATTTTAATTCAAAATATTTGCTGTCTATCTTCGTATTACGGTGCAAATACGTTTGTGATCGTGTAAAATATCGATTTACGAAAACCGGTTTATCAGTTTTTTTAGTTGAATTTGAATTCAACAAATTTTCTGTCTCTGTTCGAATTACGATACAAAAATGTTTGTGGTCGTGTAAAATATTGATTTATGAAAAAAACGGTTTACCAGTTTTGGTTAGTTGAATTTGGATTAAGAGATTTGTGGTTTGGGAGTGAATAAAATAATATGAAGTCTAACGGGAATATTTTATCTGGAATAACAAATTAATTTTTCAAATTTTGTAAGCTGGCTTGACTTACAAGTTTTCTTGTTGACTAAAAATTCAAGCGATATCTGACGGGATTTTAAGAAATTATAATGACCTTTCGTTTTTTAGTTAATCGAAAAATACTTTTCGAGAGGAAAGTGAATGTGAGAAAGGTTGTGTAATATTTTACACCTTTTATTTATAAATCTAACTATGCAGGAAGTGTTGGAAAGTGTATGTATAAATTATTTAGACATTTTTCGTACAAATTACATGACCACCAAACATAATGCATTCTTTGCAATATTTTAAAATTTTTTGGTTATGTTCTCTTTTTTTCTGAAAAAAAGATGCGCATATTAGTGAGAAGTCGGAAATGGTCGTGAACGTAGATTGAGGACTTACGAGGGCGGCAGGTTGTTCAGCAAAACGGGAGGTGGTTTTCCCAAACCTAAAACGCCACTGAGAAACTACACTCATAAAACAATTCCTTCAACAAGAGTTTTTCAATAAATATACTTCTTAATAATACACCCATCACAACCACCTGCCCCGTGATCCCCTTTCCTCAGGGGCTGGGGGCATCACAATTCCTCACTAATAGCACCAGTCTAGTATTTATTTTCGGTCAAAATAATTTAATTTCCGTCATTAAAACCGCTGTTGTGGGTATCGCGTGTAGAGCTGCGGGCAACTTTGGTTCCGAGAACGCCTCCGTTATTCCCGAAAAAATAATAAATACTTTTCCATTGGTTATTATTTAATATTATATTACAGAAACATTGTTTCGTTGTTCGTCTTGCTGTATTTCTTCTTCAGCCTCGGAGTATTGCAATTGGAAATTAGAATTCAGGGGATTTATATTTGGGTTTTGTTTTAGAGATTAGTTTCTAAATTTTGGCATTTGTTTTGCACAGATTCTTTAGTCTATTTTCATTGTACTAATCTCGAAGAGAATACATAATTTTTTACTTTTTACTTTACTGTCCTTGGCGTTAAAACCAAGCACCTATCTCACAATTCTTCTCCATTCCTTTCTGCACGACATATTTTTCCTCGTATCGTCTTCAACAAATATATCTTTCCTTCTGCCTTTCATATCTTATTTCTTCCGCTTTCCTTACAACATCAACAAATATATCTTTCCTTCTACCTTTCGTATCTTATTTCTTCCGCTTTCCCTACAACATTAACAAATACATCTTTCCTTCTGCCTTTCATATTTTATTTCTTCCGCTTTCCCTACATCAACAAATATATCTTTCCTTCTGTCTTTCGTATCTTTCTTCCGCTTTCTCTACAACAATTTCTCCGATAAGCATTCTTCGTTCATATGTTCGACATGACTTTTATCTTCAATTTCCTCTTTAGTTCTTATTCTTAATCTTCGTTACTCTCTAACAGGATCGTCCTCTTTTTTTCATACGTTAACTTGAAGTAATTACGTCAACCGCCAGGACTTTACAAATCTTTAATTCGTCTTAATTTTCCTCGTTAGGTTCTTCTTCATCTTCGTTTCTCTCTTCATAAATCCTTGTTGTCCTCTTGCCTATACGCTCTCTACACGACCAAAAATGAGATTGTATAAACCTTGCAATGTCTTTCCCTCCTTGCAGTATCTTCAGTTCCCTTTTAAATAGTTTTAATTCTTCCTTTCGTTCCTCGCTTACACGATCGTACCATTCTTTCTCTTGCCTAATCATTCCATATGGCTTAATCATATCACCCGCCGGGACTTTACAAATCTTTCAATATCTTCTTCTTGAATTTGTTTTTATTTTCTTTGTTAGTTCTTATTCTTTTGTCGTTACATAATTGTATATCCTCTTCTCCCCTTGTCTATGTGGGACTATATAAACTTCTGAATATATCTTAAATTCCATTTTTAGTTATTATTCTTTGTTTTTCTACCTATCTTACATGTCCATACGTTTCGTCCCTTCTCGTTCATACGTCTCGTCGTTTCTTCTCTTGTCCATAAGTTCTACATGATTTAACCGTATCAATGGATAAATCTTTACAAATTTTACAATGTCCTTCGCTATAGTTTTGTTGCAAGTTTTTATTAGTCATGTCTTCTTTACTGAGCCAAATGTACGCCCTACTCTTGCACACGGACCAAAGTGGCTATGCCAACCAGTGGGACCTAACCTCACAATGTCTTTTCTGAGAGTATATCTTCAATTTCCTTCTTATTTCTTGTTCTTTATTCATCTCTTGATCTAAAACAGATAAAGCTTTACAAATTTCACAATGTCCATCGCTATAGTTTTGTTGCAAGTTTTTATTCATCATGTTACTGGGCCATTTGTCATCCTAATATTACACATGCAACAAATATGCTAACCAATGGGACTTGACCTCACAAAATCTTTTTTGGGAGTATATATTCAGTTTCCTTTTTTTTCTTGTTCTCTTTTACATGACTGTAGAACTTTATAAGGGTTACATTAACGACGACAATGTAAGGTAATTTAACTTGGTACATTACTTCAAATATTAATAAGACATTTTCATCAGCAGTTATTGTGCCTTGTTTCATCCATAAATCACAATAGGTTTAATAAGAGAGTGTGTAAAATACAGTTTTACATTAAAATTGCAAAATAGAAGTGTCGACTGCAGTCAACATTTATTTTTCGATCTATTCCCCAACTTAAATATTTAAAATTTACTACTATTACTAGAGTTATAAATATTCACATGAGACCAAAAATTGAGCAAAATATGATGAAATAATCGTAGAAATTAGTTTAGATCTCCCCGTCTCGTCAGTTATCCGGTTTTACGTCGACGCTTTTCGAACGGAAAAGTAAGTCGTCCAATCGAATTAAAGTTATAGTCATAAAAAACTCAAATATCTCTCGAACAAATAATATTTACTACTAATCATATGTACTGTAATATGTTCTTAAATAATCGAACTTCCTTTTCTTTTTCTTTTTTGAAATACAGAACCCTGACCCTCCAGCAGTCACTAGTCACTCAGTTTATGTTTTCAACCTAACAAACCTGTTCCTTATGACAGCACCTTCTGGCTTCCTGGTAACCGGCAAGAACTGGCCCTCGGGAATAATTGATATTAATTAACGAAAAAAACATATTGTCAAATTGGTTTTTTGCATTAGAACAGTTTTTATGTACTTTGTATAGTAGAAAACTTTCAAAAGGTCTCAAGATCGTAAAAGAAAATAAACAAACGAGACTTTAAACTGAACAAGAATGTTTCATCTTTGGACATCAGTCATTGTGATGATCTTAATATTATATATCAAGGACGGATTAAAGGAGGAGAGCGAAGGTGCTACCGCACCTCCCGAGACAAAAGAAATAAAATAAAAAATGTAAAAGATCCGATTTGCCTTCCTTAAAGTGGAAGTATCGCAGCTTCAAGGAAAAGAGTCAAAGAGACATCTGAGGCTTCTGGTTCCAATTAGATATTTTATGTCGGTTATTTCTTCTCTTCTTGCGTTAACTGCAACAGTAGAAAGATCTTTCTCGGCTCTAAAACTGATCAAAACTTGGTTGAGAAACTGTTGTGACAATTAACTGGACTTGCTCAAGGACGAGGGATTCTCTAACTATATATTCTGTCATGATTGATTATTTTCCCTGCTGGACGCTGTTGGTCAAACGTAAACTTTGGACATGTTTTACAACGGCGAACGAATCTTTGCTGTATCTCTAAACATTCGGGGTCAATAGCCAATATGAGATTCATCTGGCGATTCGATTACTAAGTTTTTATTATCCCCATATGACTGGCTGTCAGGATGCTGTGATTTTCTATCATAACATCATATCTTTGTACTTTTGGTACGCACATTTTCCAAGCTGGAAGTTGTGTTTTCATTGTTATGTCCCACGTTATTCCACACGTCACATTATCCCGATCTCAACTTTGTGTACATGAAAATTTTGTCCGTTTGTACATATGTACGTTTGTATACTTCCTAACGCTTATACTGAGGGTGAGAACGGGGTTAATCAATTAGATATTTTATGTCGGTTATTTCTTCTCTTCTTGCGTTAACTGCAACAGTAGAAAGATCTTTCTCGGCTCTAAAACTGATCAAAACTTGGTTGAGAAACTGTTGTGACAATTAACTGGACTTGCTCATGCTAATGAGGACGAGGGATCAGCGTTAACGGTAAGGGTAAAGCAACTGGAGTAACTCTAACTATATATAAAAAAAATATAGATAGGTATATTGAGAAGAGCTTTACAAAAGTTTTAAAAATTAGGAATCTAAGAAAATTAAATGATTTTTTCTTCTAAAATGGAGTAAATTTTACACTTATTTTACATTCGTTTTAAGTCTCAAAACAGATTAATAGTACTAGTTTTTTAAAGTTATTATTTCAAAAACTGTCATTCCCTAGGCTTCCCTCTTTTAAATTGAATCATCCAACCGCCCCCACCCTCAAAATTGCATCCGTCAGTAATATATTAGGATGAAAAACAAAAGAAGACAAGAATGCTAGAAGGAAGAACGTGAATTAGATGGTGATGATTGTAACAATAGTGTTTAATGAAAGCAAATCCATTAGATAACGAAAATGGTCACAGGTACTTCATTTGCTCTAGCATTCGGGAATTCAGATACTTTCTGTTTCAGTAAGATACTTTGCACTGTAATTGAACAAAATTTTGTCAAAATAGCTAGAGCCGATTTTGAGAAAATCCGACTTTTAACAGTTTTTAGACCAAAAACTTGCTTCGTAATTACGAGATATGGGCAAAACAGATTCACACTCTAAAATTTGATATAAATCTGTTAATTGGGGTAGCCTGTTACCTCCAATGTTTGTAAAGACTCTTAAAACGTATTTATAAAAATAAATTTTTTTACTATCACCATACTTTTTCTATACTTCCGTTTCCGTACAATGAGAGAGGAGTGCGAAAGTTGTAAATTTAGCGCCGTTCGGGATACGGCCGCCGGGGCTCGATGCAAATTAAACAATCCGAGCCGGGTCGGGACTGGAAGGTGTTTTTAATAAGCGATGAGTATAATCACTTAATTGCCAATATTTAGGCGCTCTTGATTGATTAAATGATTGCCGGGACCGTGCAGGCCCCAACCTGTAATCAGCTCCACGGTAAATAATTGTTCTACAACCGGTCCGCCATTTTAGAGAAAAAAAGTTTTAGAGCGTGATGAGTCGATCGTGAATTCTGGTAACGTTTGGTGTTATCTATCGGCGGCAAACTGAATCTAACAAGCGGCTGTACGATACACAACCACTGAAATTTTTTTTGATAGTTTAGGAAATACTTGTGCGGAAGTGAACATGTCTGGTGTTCGAAATATTTACTTTATGTATCATATGTATTATTTCACGAGTCAACATCCCTTTTTCTCAGCACTTACTATTCGTACAGGCATAAATGAGGTATCTTTAGAAAGATTTTTTAACCGGCTTCTAACATTGCAAAGCGATTTTGCGCTAAAACTTACTATTTGTGGAAAATTTTAACATTAAAGACACTTTTAACTGTCGTAGGCAAAACGGCATCATGGATACGCATACGCGGCATTACAAATCAGACAATATTTTGTACATTATATGAAGCTAACTTATTAATCACGAATAGACAATCCCATTACAAATGCCACTATTTTGCATAACGTGCTTAGAATAATTTCAATATTTACTTAAAAGTCATTACATTTATAAGTTATGTGGCCCTACTGACAGTCCCCTCTCCCTGCCTGTTGTACAAGCTTGGACAAGCATTTCGAATACCAAACACATGTTTTGGACACTTTTTGCACAAACATATTTGTGATTTCTGCTTCCATCGTTCATTTATCTATTGTTGATATGGGCATCGTAAAATTCGAAGTCAATTGAAATGTCAAAATATAGTTAGAGGTTATTTTGGACTTTAAGAAGAAAAATAATGTTCTAACATTTCACATTTATTTACTTATTTGTATTTGAATATTACGATTTATTTACATTACACCTCTCTTTAACAACAAGTTAATGTAAATATTATGGTCGATGACAATCAAAAATTTGGATTATTATTTCAAACCGATCGCTTTTCGATTTATTTTTTAAAATGTTTTCCCTTCATTCCAGCTACCGCTCTCACCTCAACAACTACTCTTATTCAAATGGCAGTGTTTACTTAAAACTTTCATAGTGCAAAATTTCGGACGGGACAAATGGTTATAATTATAAGTAATATTTTCTTTAGAAAAATGAGCTATTGGAGCAGCAATCATAGTAATACCCAGACCCGGGACCTTGAAATAAGCACCGATCCAGACTAGAGGTGCTTTCCCTCTATCAGCTTTTGAGGAAGTCGTTAAAATTTATATATATATATAATTGTTTGATGTATAAAAAATACGTCTAAACATCTAATTTAAATATATAACCTAACCTAATCTGACTAGCTACACATCTTAGATAATCAAAATCAATGTGATTAGAGAAGTTTTTGCAAGGATGTGATCATATTGTGTGCACCTGGTCATATTTTTCAAACCATTTTGTGAGTTCAAACCATAAATGACAAAATTACAAAATGTCAGTTTTTAGAGTTGGCGAAAATATGTTATCGACAAAAATAAAAACACAACTTTTATTATAGGCTTATATATAAGTCCTTTTTTATTCACACTTTCTAGAAAAATTATAAACCTATTTTTATTAAATGTTTTTTGAAAATTGTATTTCACCAACGTAATCAGCGTTAAAATTGAATAAATCAGCATTTTGAATTTTTAAAATCAGTTGAAATTAAAAAATATTTAGACGCCGGTCACTGTTCATTTTCGTAATTTCAAAAAAGTTTAAATTGTTAATATATGCAGATTTTATTGCTGATTATGATGGTGAAATTAGAATTGAAAAAAGTGTAACGTTTTCATGTTCATATTCTGTTAATTAGGGCTTGCAACGTAAAGAGAAATACTTTTGGAAATTATTCGTGTCCTCACGCTCGATTTTTTTTGTATTTAACGTCCAACTATTGTGCACACTTGGGCTAATACAGATGATGGGATGATTTATAGCGTATGAAAATGCCAAGCCCTGGCCGGGAATCGAACCTGGGTCCTTTTTTTTGGGCCGATTTAATTCAAACTTGGCACAATAATCGATTACTGTAATAGTTTCAACAAGTCCGTTGTCCAGCGAAATTCGTTCAACAGTTTTAAAATGGCGGCCTTTTCAAATCTTTAAAAAACCGTGACTTTTTGTCATATATATTTTTGAATATCTAATTTCACCGTCTTTAATTAGCTTTCAAACTGCATAATTTAACATTACGGATTTTCAAAATCCGTTGAAATTGTTTTGATGGCGGTCAGGGATCATTTTCTTATTGTCAGTGATATTTTGATTTTTAGTTTGTACAGATTTTAACGATGATTACGATGATAAAATTAGAATTTCAAAAAAGAGGAAGGTGTAAGGAAAAATACTGTTATAAATTCGCTTCTATCATGACAGCGTGACTGTGCAACTTACAGAGCCTTCGGGTGTGGAACGTAACGAGGCCGCGTGTCCGGGCGAATTGCGCATCGCATGCCGCGCAAATATAAATCTGGAAAAATTCACCAGTGTACACAGACTTTTGTAATATATCTGCATCTGTAACGCGGAGCCGGCATTGCGGTCTGTCTGCTACGGAAGCTCTTCAACAGTGAACACCTCAAACAATCGGGCGAATATGTAAATAGCGCCCTTCCCGGCTCTAATTATACCGCAAGGCACGAAAACCCCCAAACGAGTCCCACACTTATAGGCCTACACCTCGACAAATTAATTAATACATTTCTTTATTTTTACACATCCAAAATTTGTTTCGGTTTATGAACAAGTCTGTGCAATTTAGAAGCGTAATAGCGGCACGCAGCTGTCTCGCTGGTGTTATGGAAACGAATTGTATAGTTTAAAAATTGTAATAAAATAATACTCAAGACATAATACTTAACAGAAATGAGCCTATATTAGAATAAAATTTAATTAAATATTAACATAGGCCTATATCTAAGCCTACATAATTATGTAAAAGGCAAAATTCTCACTGGTTCACTGACTGAACAAACGCACAGCCGAAACTGTAATAGCTAGACTTGAAATGTTCAGGGTACCATAATATCACCATGTAGGCCTACGGGGTGCACTAAGGAACGATTTTCTAATATTCAACACCTAAAGGATTAAAACTGTTTTAATTGGGAACTGTATGGTTTTGGTTGGATCTTCTTGGAACTCAACATAAATACTCTAAAACACAATTAATGGAGTATATTTTTCACTATTTTCCAAAATTCATGTCCAAAAGGGATTACAGGAGGTGGAAAATGTAAAAAGAGGATATACAATTTTGCATTAAAAATCCTTTTTTAATCGTATATTCTAGATATATACTCTGAAACACAAATAATGAAACAAGTAGGCCTATTTCAGCATTTTCCGAATTTCATGCCCTGAAAGAATAAAGGAATAAAAAAGAGGTAGGCCTATAAATGTTTGCATTGGAGAAAAAATATTTATTATCGGATTTTCTAAAAATTAAACAAAAAAATTCTGAAACACAAATCATGAAACACGTAATACAGAATTTTTTTAGAAAATTCATCCCCTAAATGAACAAAAACTAAAATAAGTGTTTGAATTGGAGACAAATATTTTTTATCGTATTTTCTCTAAACTTAACAAAAATATTCCAAAACACAAATTATGAAACACGTATTTCAACATTTTCTATAATTCCCTACGTAACGCCGCTCTGTTTATGCCTTTTTTTCAAATTTTCCCTGTGTGCAATGGGTGGTCGAAATATCCAAAACCTCCGTCCTGTAGGTTAAATGTTCGCGGACGAACCGTTAATTTGCAAAATCCCTTCTACGAAAAAAATGAATTAGCAAATTATTAACAAATCAACAGATATATCCCCAATCTTAAAATCCCGCGAGCAAAGCCGGGAAGGTGGGCACTAGTACTATTATATATAGGCACACTAAAAATTGGGCATTCATTAATACTTTATGCTGATTTTAATTATTATTCCTTTTATATTACCAAAATGTTAAGTAAAATCTAACACCAAAACCAACTACTTTAGTTTTTTATGTTAGCCTATATATTTTTTACATGTTATATATTTATATTATATATATATATATATATATATATATATATATATATATATATATATATATATATATATATATATATACTTTTACGGGATATTATATATATATATATATATATTATAACTTACCCAACAAAAAATAGAAATATATTTTTTAATGCTTATAGATTACTGAGTCAAAATGTTTACAAGCAGTTTTAATACGTACTATTCAATTTCTGAATTAACGAAACGAAGTCTTTCAACTCGATCGTTATTCCTTTGGTTTGTTTTGTTACGCAGTTTTGGCCAAACGCAATGACCGATTGTTTTGAAATTTGGTACGGAGGTACTTTGTCAAATGAAGTGTGTGTAATATTTTTGCCCATTACTGTTTCAAGATGGCAGCCTCTGATTTATCGTTAAAGAGTGTACGCAGACTTGGACAAACGCTTTGTCCGATTGTTTTGAAATTTGGTACAAAGATATTTTGTAAAAAGCCTAAACGATGTACATGTAACATTTTTTCTATTTATTTCCGTGTCAATATGGCAGCCTCTGACGAGTATACACTGTTTTAATTGAAAGCATTGACCGATTGTTTTGAAATTTAGTACGAAAGTGCTTTATTTAAAGCTTGAAAAGACGTATGAGTAAGATCTTTCCCATTCATTCCGCTTCAAGACGGCGGGTTCTGATTCAACGTTGATTTTGTTGCTTATTTCCTGTAACCTAATACAAACTGAAACGGAATACGTATTTTTGACAGCGTCTTGAAGAAATAACGTAAACATTTGTCGTAAATATTACGTTTTAAATGGTAGGAAAAAGTTACGAGCGCTGTTGTGAGGAGGTCTGTATATTAATTAAGAATATACTACGACGTCCATTAATTAACGTCTTTTTGCACAAATAGGCCTCAAAGACGTCTTTTTTTAATAAAAAGATTATTCCGAGGTAAAACAAACTTTCATACCAAGTCTCCAGCATGTGCGTATGGATCCAAGTAAAAATTACTGTTTGGATCTTAAAAGATCGAGATCGATTTTTTCGCAATCACCAAACTTTTTGTACACTTCGTAAAGTGGGAAAGTTAAGACAGCGTTTCCCCTACAATGTGTGACACATTCGAATGGAATCGTGTTTGTAAGACGTCCCCAATTAAGGCCGGAACTTTCTGTCTGTTTGTTCTCACAGAATATTACCAACAAGCCTCATCTAATGCGTGAAACGTGAGACTATATATTTACACAACTGTTAACCGTGTAATCAATTACCACTGTCGTATACAGATCGTACAGTATTACTTGAAACCAGGGAGTCCGAGCGAAATTTCGCACTATGAAAGTCACGCAGCCTTTTGAATAAGAGTAGTCGTTGGGGTGAGGGTGGTAGTTGGAAGGAAGGGAAAACAAGTTTAAAAAATAAATCGAAAAGCATTCGGTTTGAAATAATAATCACAAATTTATATGAGTCATTGTAGTATATACATTTCAATACAGATAATTGTTTTTTTAATAGACATTTTTACAGGGCATTACAGTACCTCGGTGTAAACGATATTTGATGTAAGAATGTAATTTTTTTGTACTTTTTGTATTTCATTTTCTTTAACGGATATGAACATGTTAGTTGATTTAGATATCATTGAATGGCTATATAAAATTGTCAGTGAGTAAAGACTGCATTTGGTAAATACAATTCTGCTCTTTGAAGTCCCTGCGTCTTGTTTATAGTGACAAGTTTATACAAAATATAAACTTCTTGTACTTTTTAATTTTCTTTAATGGATACAAACATGTTAGTTGATTTAGTTATCATTGAAAAGGCTACATAAAATTGTCCGCGAGTAAAGACGGCATTTCGTAAATAAAATCCTATTTGTGTTTGGTAAATACAACCCTTTGAAATCACAAATATATTTGTGTAAAAACAGTGTCTAACATGTGTTTGGTATTCGGAATGCTTGTCCCGGCTTGTACGACAGGCTATGAGTAGGGCCACATAACCTGTAAGTTTAATCACTTTTAAGTAAATATTGAAGCACGTTATGCAAAAAAGTGGCATTTGTAATGGAATTGTCTATTCGTGATTAATAAGTTAGCTTCGTAAAAGATACAAAATATTGTCTGATTTGTGATGCCGCTCATGCGCATGCGAGTTGCGTATCTATGATGCCGTTTTGTTTGTGACAGTTAAAAGGGTTTTTTATGTTAAAATTTTTACAAACAGTACGTTTTAGAGCAAATTGTTTTGCAATGTCAGAAGCCGGTTAAAAAAAATCGTTCTAAAGATACCTCATTTATGCCTGAACGAATAGTATGTGCTGAGAAAAAGGGATGTTGACTCGAGAAATAATATATATGATCACGGTAAGATTTAAATATTGTAAACGCATTCATTAAAATACTGTAAATAACTGTATTATAGTCTATCTACTTTTATTACACTCAGTTTAAAAAAGAGCCTTATTTATATAATATTATTATGAGTTGAAAATAAACAAATAGGTTTTTGAAGTTTTTTTTTTTAGTTCTCTTCACTAACAGGTCGATATGTGTTGAATTCATATCCGAGAGTTTTTTGGTCGAAGCTGTGAATTTTAATGTACTATTGAGTGGTCACGTGGAGCTAATAAATAAGTAAATGTAATAGGCTATGTTTTATTTTGAGTTTTCAATCAAAATTTAAAAATATAAAATTCAAATTTATGAATAGTTACCATTTTAAAAACTTAGAACTGATTTTTTAGCGTAACTATTATTCAAAACTAATATTAGTTTAGTGTAGACACACACACACACACACACACACACACTGACGGATTAATGCAATTTTGTGGGACGGGTGGTTGGTTGGATGATTCAATTTAAAAAAGGGCCGTCTAGGGGATGACAATTTTTGAAATAATACCTTCACAAAGTAGAAGGTTCATTCAGCTGTTTTGAGACTCAAAATGCATATAAAATAAGTGTAAAAATGTACTCTATTTTAGACAAAAAAAATCATTAATTTTCTTAGATTCCTAATGTTTAAAAACTTACAAAACTGGCTCCATTTACATAACTTCCCTCTTTTCAATATACCTATCTATAATTTTTGATATATAGCTGCAGTTACTCCAGTTGCTTTACCCTTACCGTTCACGCTGGTCTCTCGTCTTCATTAGCCTGAGCAAGTCCAGTTAAGAGTCACAACAGTTTCTCAACCAAGTTTTGATCAATTTTAGAGCCGAGAAAGGTCTTTCTGCTGTTGCAGTTAATACATGAAGAGAATAGACAAATAAAATTAAATATCTAATTGATTAACCCCGTTCTCACCCTTAATAGAAGCATTTCAAAGTGCACAAACTTACATATGTTCACACGGACAAAACTTCAAGTGCATACAAAGTTGAGATCGGTATAAGGTGACGGGTTTCGGAACCCTCAGAGGCTTTTTGATATTTTCCTCGAAGCTGTGATACTTCCACTTTAAGGAAGTCAAATTGGATCTTTTACATTTTTTGTTTTATTTATTTTGTTTCGGAAGGGGCTGTCGCCCTTCGCTCCCGTTTAATCCGCCTTGACACACACACACACACACACACACACACACACACACACACTACCAGTGGCGACAATTAACACAAAAGAACTTCAGTCTTTCGCTAATTTCTAATTAGGCGAAGCACTTTAGCTCTATAAAAATTATTAATTAATTATTATATAAAAAAAAATTAAAAAAACTCGAGACTTGGATACAGTATCTGTCTGCTGTACTCTACTTGCAATAAATATTTACTTGAAAAATACCTCTTTCGGTTGACTACATTGTTTGAAAGTCCTCGACTCTTGGGGATCACTCCTTTTTATCAGTTTCTCAGCGACACAATACCATTACGTACAACCAACAGCAGCAAACGTGTCGTTCAAAATCACCAGTCAGAACTCAGCTGTCTAAGTTTTTTGTAATTTAACCACCAGCAGCGGTTGCGAGAAAACTATTGAATTCCTAAAATTTCTTTTGAATTTTTGGCTTTGTTGATTGACAGTGCTCATGACGACAAAGGCTCTCTACGTGACAAAACTAAAATTTAAGTACATTCCTTTGTTACTGTACGATAACTGATTTATGATTCCCTAGGTACATACTGTTCCCTAGGTACATCTTAATGTTTTACAAAGTTTTGAAGACTTCGCAATATATATTGCATTTTAGTATTATAGTTTTTCAAACTAGTAAAAAATCGATCACAAATTCCTAAAATGGTGGCAAATTAATTCTACAAATTCTATTTCGAGCATTTTCCAGCGAAATGACACTGGTTTACAAGATAATCAGAATAATTTATGGTTATCCAATAGTCACGCCGTCATAAATTAACGTTTTTACGCTTCCGAAGACTGAGATAATTACGAAACTATAATTTTCAAACTACAACTTGTAAAGTCTATGACATTACTTAATCTAAATTCCTATTAATAAAATTTTTCAAATAATCGTAATGTAAGTATTTGGGTTTTGAAAGTATTGTTGTGAAATAAGGTGACGTCACCACTGAAATCAGGGTTTGGTTACATTGTACCTGTGACCAACAAGCCTATTAGATACCTTAGTATATAGGCAAACAACTAATCAGTTATTTCGGAAGCTTAAAAAATGCTGATTTTTGCAGATTATGATGGTGAAACCGTATTTCAAATGCAAAAAAAATGTAGAAATCACATCACATCTTGTTAGCGAGACAGCTGCGTGCTCCTGAAGTGTTAAATTTTTGACTAGCTTTCGAGTCCGTTTTTTTTTTTTTTTTTTTGAAGTGAATAGAAACACATTCGTTTTTGTTTGGGCAGACATTTATTGAAACATTTAATTACGACCTCTAACAGTTGTGCACCAACTATCACTAAGGTAGGCTATGGTCCAAGGCAACACTAGCGGTGCATAAACTACTCCTATTTGTTACCTTGGCTATATACAAGCTGGCCACTACAAGAGAATGGAACGGTCGTGACTTTAGCCTACCCGGTACAGTCTGCGGCGCTGGATAACTATCGCTTAAGGTAAGTAAGCATGTGCCAAAATGTAAATAAATGGTGTACAAAAATTACACGAACTGTTTTTTTTACATTCAACTCTTTATGCAAAAAAAGCCCAATTCGGAAGTTTCAGTTCAGAAAATTTTGTTCAAATATTGTTTATGCACGAAGAATCACAACTCCAGCCGGTGTGTCTAAATTTGAAAAAAAGAAAGTTATACAGTCCGTGAGTTAATTGGAAAAAAATTTATCACCGGCTTGATTGAAGCTATTTTTTGTTTGTAATTTATTTCAAACTCTGATTTCACCATCATAAACAGCATTGAAATCTGCGTATAAACTTTAAGAACTATTGAACCTTGACCGCCGTCAAATTGAATTTCGTAATTCAATAAAATCTTTTGAAAACACAAAATTGTGATTACGACGGTGAAATCAGATTTTCACGAAAATCAATAGACAAAAACGATATGAATTTTTAAAGGATCGAAGTTGCTGCCATTTTGAAACTGTTGCACTAAGTTTACTGGTTAACGAATTGGTTCAAGCTATCGCTGAAATCAATTTTTGTGCCAAGCTGGAATCAAATCGGACTAAAATTGCTAACTTGAGCTTGCCGCATAAACACGCGCATGCGCGCATGCACACATATAGCAACAGACGGACAGGAGAGACGTGCAGGTAAAACCTACATTTTTGTACCTGTCATATTTTTCAAGTTTGAAAATTTATATAGAGACTATTACCAACAATTATTATTTGGGAATTTTCATTAAAAATGAGTTATTGCAAATGCCAAATGGTAGAACCTAAACTTAGGACCTTAAAACAAGAGCTGATTGTATGTGCATGTGTGCGTTAGTGTGTTCGTGTGCGTGTGTGAGTGTGTGCGCGTGTGTGTATATATATATATATATATATATATATGTGTGTGTGTGTGTGTGTGTGTGCGCGCGTGTGTGAGCGCGCGCATGTGTGATTTGAATTAAAATTGGAACAAAAACCTATTTCGGTAACAGGCTGGACATATTCGGTGCCCAGAGAAACAGTTTTACAATTGCGGACAAATATTAAGTCATAACTTGTTTCTGTCACACGCTTTTAAAAATTTTCACTGTCGTAATCAGCGCTTGAATTGTGCATAAATTAACATTTATAAACGTCAAAATTCGTTGAAAAAATTGTACAAAGACGAACGTAACGGCGTTCAAGATTTCTGTGTTTTCAATGTAATTTCAAAATTTTAAGTTCTAATTGCTGACAGTATAATTTTGTAATCATATTTTCAAAAAAAAGTAAACTAAGAAAATACGTCAGCGAGAGAACTGCATGCCTGTATTATATTAATTTGTAAATTAATCAGTTATGGTTACACTAAGACCTTTGTAATTATAACGCAACAGCGTGCCAAGTTTATAAATTTCAATTAACTTAGATCTATTGTTTTTTTATTGCCTACTTGCCGCGCGACCGGACTGTACCTGGGGGCGTAGCCCAACATGGAGCGGTTAATGTGTTTGATTTACAATTAATATTAACTATTTAAAAAACATTAATAGTCGTGGGCGAGATAAGTAAATCTGGTAACGCTGTAGGCGTTCTGTTCTTCACAATATCTAGAAACCGGAACATTGTTTTTGGTACGCATCTGTGGCCGCTCTACTTCCGGTAGAGTACTACTGGCATACATGAACGTTTGTCGTTATGGACCTCTAGCGTCTTAACGATGAGTCGGAAAATTATTTAAACGTGGCAAGCACTTAATGGAATTTAAAATAGGCCTAAAGGTACGCGGCATAGGCCTATATTGTTTTGCATCGTTACCTTAGGTGCCGGATTTAGGTACAGGCAAACATAGGCACTGCCTATAGGTCCCCACCAAATTAGGCCGCCACCCCATGAACAAAATTTTTTAATTTTTCAAAAATAATTGAAAGAAATGTTATAATAGGACCTATGTTATTTTGATTTTATTATTATTTAAATTATATATGACGGATGGGTAGAGTTCAGGTTTATATTGCACAAATTAAAACAAAATTAACCTCTTTTTTGTAATTAATTAAAATCTTTTAAAATTCTTTGTACTAAAGAAAAATCCATCCCGTTATATAGGCCCTCACCAAGTCTGCCTATGTTGTTAAATTTTATAAATCTTGCACTGGTTACCTAGAATACTAAACTAGCTATCTTTATGTATGTATCTATGTATGTAGCTATATTTATGTATCTCTATGTCATTCATTTCTTAAAAACGGTTCTAACTATTTTGATGCAAAGTCGTAATATTAGGCTATATAAATTTCTGACTTAAAAATCGGTTTTTACGGTTCACGAAAAAGTTGTTAATATTAAATAAAAACAATTGTTATATAGAATACAAAACTAGCTATCTTTATGTATGCAGGCTTTGTCATTCATTTCTTAAAACGGGTTCTAACTATTTTGATGCAATGTCGGAATATTATATCAATTTACGATTCAAAAATCGGTTTTTACGGGTCACAAAAAATTTATTAATATTAAATAAAAGCAATTGTTATCTAGAATACTAAACTAGCTATCACTATGTATGTAGGATTTGTCATTCATTTCTTAAAATGCGCAATAGACATTTTGAGTTTGTTTTCACTTTTATTTTCATTTGTTTACAACCTCATTTGTTTTCTCACTTTTATATTTTGGATTATTAATATTGAGCCTATAGACTAATAAAGCGATTTGTTGCAAAAATTGCCAAAATTAATAACAATACCCAAAACTCAGTTTCACCGTAAAAGTAGTTTCTTCCAAAAACAGGAAATAATATATGGTACAAAAACGTAACACGAACTTTCTCACATCCTATTAGGCCTATTTCTTCGAAAATTCAGTTAAGAAGATACTGGCAAAAAAGATAAATTATGGATCTAATTTCAACAATTAGTCGAATTCAACTGTTAGTCGAATGTTCCTCAAATTTTATTCATACATACAGATTCATAAGTCAGGTCTGTCAACATTAGAAGATACCTACAAGCCAAATTAAATCCAAATTAGTAAATTAGATTAGTTCTCAGTGATGTATAAATGGGAGCTCGGTAAAACACACATAATCTAGTAAAAGAAAGTACTTTAATCAATGATATTTTTGCTTAATATATAATTAGTCTGAAGATATGTTTACAAATATCTGGACTTGTTTAAATAAGTAAATACGTAAACCTAGCTTAGATATTATTTACTGTATTTATATTAAAAGATCACTTGTTTTATAGTAATTCGTAACGATCAGCTGATTTCATTGAACAGCTGATAGGCTATAAAAAGTTTCAGGTTATGTTGTTAAAAACTAGCAATATTAACAACAATGATTATAAGGTTTGAATTAATTTCGAATGTATAATAAACGGTTACAACGTGCACGTGTTCTTCAACTAAGGAAAAATACCGAAACCAAAGCAACACAACGTTTTCATTTAATACGGGTGTACTGTTATCGAAAAGGATGAAGAAAAAGAGACAGAAATAGAGAAACGAAATTCGTTTCCTCGTTCGTTCCGTATTTCCGTTACATTCTTCCGTTCTGCAGAGTTTTTTCTGTTCACACCTCTCGCCAAAGCTTTTCTCTTCAAACAAGACGTTAAAGCAAAAATCATTTTCTTTCAGAGCACCTGAAAACGACCTGAGAATCCACGCAAATTTTTAGGTAAGTTTTTTCACTATCACCAAATTTTTTGTATACTTCGCATAATGAGAAAGCCAATTAGACTGATTAGGACGAAGAATCGGCGTTAACGCAAGAGTAAAGCTTACTGCAGTAACTGCAATCCTGTTAGAAACGCTGCAGACTGACCGGTGCCTTAACACTTCAGGCACGCCGCCTCTCTCTCTCTCTCTCTCTCTCTCTCTCTCTCTCTCTCTCTATATATATATATATATATATATATATATATATATATATATATATATATATATATATATATATATATATATATATATATATATATATATATATATATATATATATATATATATATATATATATATATATATATATATATATATATATATATATACACAATACATTTTTAACGACTATTCAAAATCTATGAATGGTCGGTAGGCTATAATTTCAAGATCCATGGGTATGGATCTTGCAAGGCCGCTAGCTATTTTTTGAATTTATAAAATCGCTACTAAAAAAATAACGTTAGAAATGCAGCATATCTTATCTTATCTTATCTAATTCATATTATATTTCTGAAAGTTTGTGTGTTTGTTTGTTTGTTTGTTTGTTTGTTATTCAATCACGCTTTAACCTCTTGACCAATTGAGATGAAATTTGGTACGAATATGGTTTAAGTATCAGATACATATAGGCCTATTCCCGTTTTACAAAACGTCATTATACTACTTACCCAGCCCAAAATAATTATCAGTTTTTAGTTTTGTGTCATGTGTTAATTGTAGTTATTTACTGGACATGTGATTTAGTTACCTGAGATGAACATAGATTCAATCCTATTTTAATAATCTTAATCTGTGTTTTATTTATTGCAAAATTATTGTTTTTAATGTAACGTTTTCATATTTTAGTTGAAATTTTTTTCAAAACTGACTTTAATTTGTTACTTTGTGTTGAATTTTCAATATTAAATGTAAAAAAATCCCTACACAGAGTGCCAATTGTAAGATAGTATATATATTTGTGTAATTACATTACATGAAAAATAGTAAAATATGCAGTGTAGCATAACCTATATTTTTCGATATTTTTGTTAATAAAATGCTTTATTATGTGCCCAAGAGCAAGAATCCAAAATATGAAAGCACGAGAAGTACGATAAAATCTAAAATAAAAGTGACCAACATAACCTCAAAATTGGTACCAGGCGAAAATCAGTAACGTGTTGTAAATCGGTAAAACAATAAAAATACGACTAACACGGGTGATAAGAAACCAATTTTTTAAAAGAATTCTGCATAACCAAACTGACACGGTTGTTAGGCCTAACAAGGTGATTCATGAAAAAACCTTTATATATTTTTTTTAAATAGCCTACTATATATCCTGACACGGTTGTTAGGCCTAAAACGGTGATGCGTGAAAAACCTTTACATTTTTTTTAAGAATACTAAATATCCTAACTGACACGGTTGTTAGGCCTAAGACAGTGATGCATGAAAAAAACCTTTATATTTTTTTAAAGACTACTACATATCCCAACTGACACGGTTGTTGGGTCTATCATGGTGATGGTGAAAAAAACCTTTATTTTTTTTAGAATACTACATAACCTAATTGATACGGTTGTTAGGCCTAACACTGTGATGTGTGAAAAACCTTTATATTTTTTTAAAGAATACTACATATCCTAACTGACATGGTTGTTAGGCCTAACACGGTGATGCGTGAAAAAACCTGTATAATGTTTTAAAGAATACTACATAACATAACTGATACGGATGTTGAGCCTATCACGATGATGTGTGAAAAACCTTTATATTTTTGTAAAGAATACTACATATCCTAACTGATACGATTGTTAGGCCTATCACGGTGATGTGTAAAAAAAACCTTTACTTTTTAAAGAATATTATATAACCTAATTGACACGGCTGTTAGGCCTAACACGGTGATGCGTGAAAAACCTTTACATTTTTTTAAAAGAATACTACATATCCTAACTGACACGGTTGTTGGGCCTATCACGGTAATGTGTGAAAAAAACCTTTATTTTTTTTAAATAGTACTGAAAACCTTAACTGACACGGTTGTTAGGTCTACCATGGTAATGCGTGAAAAATACTTTATAGTTTTTTAAAAGAATACTCCATAAGCTAACTATTATGGTTGTTATGCCTAACACGGTGATCCATTAAAAAAACCTTTATTAATTTTTTTTAAATAGTACTTATAACCTAACTGACACAGTTGTTGGGCCTAATAAGGTCATGCATGAAAAAAACCGTTATATTTTTTTTAAAGAGTAACTTAACTAACACGGTTGTTAGGTCTAACACAGTGATGCGTGAAAAAACCTTTATATTTTTTTAAAGAATACGACATATCCTGACACGGTTGTTGGGCCTACACGATGATGTGTGAAAAACCTTTATATTTTTTTAAGAATTCTACATATCCTAACTGACACGGTTGTTAGGCCTAACACGGTGATGCGTGAAAAACCTTTATATTTTTTAAAGAATACTAGGCTACATATCCTAACTGACACGGTGGTGCGTAAAAAACCTTTATATTTTTTAAAGAATACCACATATCCTAACTGACATGGTTGTTGGGCCTATTATGGCGATGTGTGAAAAAAAACCGTTATTTTTTTAAATAGTACTTCAAACCTTAACTGACACGGTTGTTAAGTCTAACATGGTAATGCGTGAAAAAACCGTTATTTTTTTAAAGAGTACTCCAAACCTTAACTGACACGTTTGTTAGGCCATGGTGATGCGTGAAAAATCTTTATATTTTTTTTAAAGAATACTGCATAAGTTAACTAACATGGTTGTTAAGCCTAACGCGGTGATGCATTAAAAAACACCTTTATTTATTTTTAAAAAAATAGTACTCCAGAACCTAACTGACACTGTTGTTGGGCCTAATACAGTGAAGCAGGAAAAAAGTCTTAATTTTTTTTAAAGAGTACTCCATAACTTAACTAACACGGTGGTGTGTTAAAAAAAACTTAATTTTAAAAAAGAAATACACCATAACCTAACTGACACGGTTGTTGGTCCTAACACGGTGATGCGTGATCTTTAATGTATATTACGATTGCGGGAAAAGCCGTGACGGGTAACAGGTAATCTAATTCATATTATATTTCTGAAAGTTTGTGTGTTTGTTTGTTTGTTTGTTTGTTTGTTTGTTTGTTTGTTTGTTTGTTTGTTTGTTTGTTTGTTATTCAATCACGCTTTAACCACTTGACCAATTGAGATGAAATTTGGTACGAATATGGTTTAAGTATCAGAGATACATATAGACCTATTCCCGTTTTACAAAATGTCATTATACTACTTACCCAGCCCAAAATAATTATCAGTTTTTAGTATTGTAACATCTGTTAACTATAGTTATTTACTGGACATGTGATTTAGTTACCTGAGATGAACATAGATTCAATCCTACTTTAATAATCTTAATCTGTGTTTTATTTATTGCAAAATTATTGTTTTTAATGTAACATTTTCATATTTTAGTTGAAATTTTTTTCAAAACTGACTTTAATTTGTTACTTTGTGTTAAATTTTCAATATTAAATGTAAAAAAATCCCTACACAGACTGCCAATTGTAAGGTAATATATATATTTGTGTAATTACATTACATGAAATATAGTAAATATGCAGTGTAGCATAACCTATATTTTTCGATATTTTTGTTACTAAAATGCTTTATTATGTGCCCAAGAGCAAGAATCCAAAATATGAAAGCACGAGAAGTACGATAAAATCTAAAATAAAAGTGACCAATATAACCTCAAAATTGGTACCAGGCGAAAATCAGTAACGTGTTGTAAATCGGTAAAACAATAAAAATACGACTAACACGGGTTTTGGGTGATAAAAAACCAATTTTTTAAAAGAATTCTGCATAACCAAACTGACACGGTTGTTAGGCCTAACAAGGTGATTCATGAAAAAACCTTTATATATTTTTTTAAATAGCCTACTATATATCCTGACACGGTTGTTAGGCCTAAAACGGTGATGCGTGAAAAACCTTTACATTTTTTTTTTTTTTAGAATACTACATATCCTAACTGACATGGTTGTTAGGCCTAACACGGTGATGCGTGAAAAAACCTTTATATTTTTTTAAAGACTACTACATATCCCAACTGACACGGTTGTTGGGTCTATCATGGTGATGGTGAAAAACCTTTATTTTTTAGAATACTACATAACCTAATTGACACGGTTGTTAGGCCTAACACTGTGATGTGTGGAAAACCTTTATATTTTTTAAAGAATACTACATATCCTAACTGACATGGTTGTTAGGCCTAACACGGTGATGCGTGAAAAAAAACCTGTATAATATTTTAAAGAATACTACATAACATAACTGACACGGTTGATGGGCCTATCACGGTAATGTGTGAAAAAAACCTTTATTTTTTTTAAATAGTACTGAAAACCTTAACTGACACGGTTGTTAGGTCTACCATGGTAATGCGTTAAAAATACTTTATATAGTTTTTTAAAAGAATACTCCATAAGCTAACTAACATGGTTGTTATGCCTAACACGGTGATCCATTAAAAAAACCTTTATTATTTCTTTTTAAATAGTACTTATAACCTAACTGACACGGTTGTTGGGCCTAATAAGGTGATGCATGAAAAAAACCGTTATATTTTTTTTAAAGAGTAACATAACTAACACGGTTTTTAGGTCTAACACAGTGATGCGTGAAAAACCTTTATATTTTTTTTTAAAGAATACGACATATCCTGACACGGTTGTTGGGCCTACACGATGATGTGTGAAAAAACCTTTATATTTTTTTTAAGAATTCTACATATCCTAACTGACACGGTTGTTAGGCCTAACACGGTGATGCGTGAAAAAACCTTTATATTTTTTAAAGAATACTAGGCTACATATCCTAACTGACACGGTGGTGCGTAAAAAACCTTTATATTTTTTAAAGAATACCACATATCCTAACTGACATGGTTGTTGGACCTATTATGGCGATGTGTGAAAAAACCGTTATTTTTTAAAGAGTACTTCAAACCTTAACTGACACGGTTGTTAAGTGTAACATGGTGATGCGTGAAAAAAACCGTTTTTTTTTTTTTTTTAAAGAGTACTCCAAACCTTAACTGACACGTTTGTTAGGGCATGGTGATGCGTGAAAATCTTTATATTTTTTAAAGAATACTGCATAAGTTAACTAACATGGTTGTTAAGCCTAACGCGGTGATGCATTAAAAAACACCTTTATTTATTTAAAAAAAAATAGTACTCCAGAACCTAACTGACACGGTTGTTGGGCCTAATACGGTGATGCAGGAAAAAAGCCTTAATTTTTTTTAAAGAGTACTCCATAAATTAACTAACACGGTGGTGCGTTAAAAAACCTTCATTTTAAAAAAAGAAATTCACCATAACCTAACTGACACGGTAGTTGGTCCTAACACGGTGATGCGTGATCTTTAATGTATATTACGATTGCGGAAAAAGCCGTGACGGTTAGCAGGTAATCATATTATATTTCTGAAAGTTTGGTTTTGTTTATTTGTTTGTTATTCAATCACACTTTAACTACTGGACCAAATGAGATTAAATTTGGTATGAACACGGTTTAGGTACCTTAGATAAACACAATACTATTCCAGTTTAATTGTAAAATAGTGACTTTTTAATAATACTGTATTTTATTAAAATATGACAGGAGGGTCGATACTCTGTTTTAGAGTATCGAGTAGCAAAAATGTACATTTCTTGACCGAAAACCATAAATCGTATAATATTGTAAATAGAAATATATTAAAATGAAATGACCTATTCTGATTTTGAAAATCCACTATAAATTTTATTGCCTACATTATAATTGCAGGCAAAGCCGCAACGGGTAACAGCTAGTCATATTATATTTCTGAAAGTTTGTTTTTGTTTATTTGTTTGTTATTCAATCACACTTCAACTACTGGACCAATTGAGATTAAATTTGGTATGAACACGGTTTAGGTACCTAAGATAAACACAATACTATTCCAGTTTAATTGAATAATAGTGATTTTTTAATAATACTGTATTTTATTAAAATATTACAGGACCCTGTTTTAGAGTATCGAGTAGCAAAAATGTATATTTCTTGGCCGAAAACCATAAATCGTATAATATTGTAAATAGAAATATATTAAAATGAAATGATCTATTCTGATTTTGAAAATCGACTATAAATTTTATAGCCTACACATTATAATTGCAGGCAAAGCCGCAACGGGTAACAGCTAGTTCATATTATATTTCTGAAAGTTTGAGTGTTTGTTTGTTATTCAATCACGCTTTAACCACTGGTCCAATTGAGATGAAATTTGGTACGAATATGGTTTAAGTATCTGAGATAAACATAGGTCTATTCCCGTTTTAAAACACGTCATTATTTTACTTACCCAGCCCAAAATAATTATTAGTATTTAGTTTTGTAACATGTGTTAACTGTAGTTAGGTTTAAATACTGTTTACTGGACATGATATTTAGACACCAGAGATGGACATAGATCTAATCCAATTTTACAAATCTTAATCTGTGTTTTATTTACTGCAAAATTATTGCTTTTAATGTAACATTTTCAATTATTTTAGTTGAAATTTTTTCAAAACTGACTAATTTGTTACTTTGTGTTGAATTTTCAATATTAAATGTAAAAAAATCCCTACGCAGAGTGCCAATTGTAATTTGTAATATTACAATTACTGTGTATTTGTAATTAATTACGAATATTACTGTGCCAATATTTGTGTAATTACAATATATGAAAATATTGTAAATATGCAGTGTAGCATATCCTGGATTTTTCGATATTTTGTTACTAAAATGCTTTATTATGTGCCCAAAAGCAAGAATCTAAAATATGAAAACACGAGAAGTACGATAAAAATCGAAAATAAAAGTGAAAAACATAACCTCAAAATTGCTACCGGCGAAAATCGGTAACGTGTTGTAGATCGGTAAAACAATAAAAATACGTCTAACACGGGTTTTGGGTAACAAGAAACCCATTTTTTAAAAGAATACTGCATAACCTAACTGACACGATTGTTAGGCCTAACACGGTGATGCGTGAAAAAACTTTTAGCTACATTTTTTTAAAGAATACTAGGCTACCTAACCTAACTGACACGGTTGTTAGGCCTAATACGGTGATGCATGAAAAAAACCTTTATATTTTTTTTAAAGAGTACTCTATAACTTAACTAACACGGTTTTTAGGCCTAACACGGTGATGCGTGAAAAAACCTTTATATTTTTTTAAAGGTAACATTTTATAAAGGTAAACATTTTTAAACATTTTTAAACATTTTTAACATTAAACATTTTTAAAGGTTTATATCTACATATACTAACAGACACGGTTGTTAGGCCTAACATGGTGATGTGTGAAAAAACCTTTATATTTTTTTAAAGAATACTACGTATCCTAACTGACACAGTTGTTATGCGTAAAAAAACTTCTATATTTTTTTTAAAGACATAACCTATCTGACACGGAAGTTGGGCCTATCACCGTGATGTGTGAAAAAAACCTTTATTTTTTTTTAAAGAATATTCCAAACTTAACTGTTGTTAAGTTTGTTAGGCCTAACACGGTGATGCGTGAAAAATCTTTATATTTTTTTAAAGAATACTATATCTTAACTGACACGGTTGTTGGGCCTATCACGGCGATGCGTGAAAAAAAACTTTATTTTTTTAAAGAGTACTCAAAATCTTCACGACATGGTTGTTAGACCTAACATGGTGATGCGTGAAAGAAACTTAATATTTTTTTTTAAAGAATACTCCATAAGCTAATTAACATGGTTATTAGGCCTAACACAGTGATGCATTAAAAAAAACCTTTATTTATTTTTTTAAAAAGAGTACTCCAAACCTAACTGACACGGTTGTTGGGCCTAATACGGTGATGCAGGGAAAAAAAACCTTAATTTTTTTTAAACAGTACTCCATAACTTAAATAACACGGTGATGCGTTAAAAAAATCTTTATTTTAAAAAAGAAATTCACCATAACCTAACTGACAAGGTTGTTGGTCTTAACACGGTGATCTTTAATGTATATTATGATTGCGGGCAAAGCCGTGACGGGTAACAGCTAGTTACGATTATAATTGCTGGACCCCTATTTATAACTGTTTCAATAGGGGTAGCATACAGAAAATTGAATAAAGTATACGGGCAGCGGCGGACAAACCAACAACCGAACAACCCCAAGTACGGCAGATTTAACCTGGATACAGATCCCGCAGTTTGACAAGCCGCTCAGATAAAGCTAATTCCAAATCACGTTTTATTAATTGTATTTCCAGTCGGAATGGTTTAGTAGGCTCTAACTATCAATTACCGTAGCGGGGATTGTGTGAACGGGGCGTGGCCTTCGTGACTCCGTATATTCCGCTATAAATCAGTTTCCATTTGCCGCTAAAGACCTGTTCACAATTAAATTGTAGTCTCTTTGTTTTCTTATTCTTCTTCTGCTTGTAATCTCTTTGGCCTATCTTTGCTCGGTACTCGTATATTTGAAGACCCGTAGCTTGTTTAGTGGTTTGACGTGGAAGGAGGCGTTTTGTGGAACGTTTTTCTTTTCCTTTTAATCTAGTAACTGATACGATTTATTCGTTACGTCCAAGTCTGTGCTCGGCTTTGTGTTTGAGCCTTGTCTGGCTAAACGTTTCCACGGCGGATCGCATACCCGTGCCTCGCTACTTTTTAAGTTGGAGAATCAATGGATGGAGTTTTAATGATGGAGGCATTCTGAAACGCGTCAACAAATTAAAAATTGACCAAGATAGGAAAGGCAGATAAGTGTAGACCCTACTTATATATATATATATATATATATATATATATATATATATATATATATATATATATATATATACTTATATTATATTATATATATATATATATATATATATATATATATATATATATATATATATATATTAGTATTAGGTTTTTGGTGAAAAGTACATGAGGACTATCATCGCCCGTCCAGCAAATATCCGTTGTACAAAGGGGAAACTAAAACTAAACACTGTTCCTTAACAGTGTTTAATTTTAAAACTAAAATTAAACTGTTTAAGCTAAACACTTAAACTAGTCAACATTGTTAAAATTTATAGGCTATACTTAAAAAAAATTGACAAGAATAAAAGTGTGAAATAATTTGGATATATAAAATCAAATTATTTAAACGTTGCACAACAATACCATGGCCAAAGTAGTTCAAACATATTTAGACGACGTAAGAGATTTAAAAATCGGTCAATGACCGACGTGTCGTCCTTTAAAATTACCCGCACAGAGACGCCCAATCCTCTAATTTGACGCATTATTTAAACAAACTTTGTAGCCTAAATCAAACACATACTTAAATTTTGTAGTATTAAACTAAAATATATAAAATAAATACAGTATATAAAATATACAAAAAACTGTTATAAAATAAACAGTGAATAGTGCAAAGAATCACTATTTTCTCACATTAAATTGTGTCCACAACCTTGATTAGGATGCTATGACAGAAATAACGTAAAATCTGTTCATCAGATACTACTCACATATCTCAGGTTAGCGTATCAAATTTTAAATAAATGAAATTTACGATTCGTAAATAAACTGAAGAAGAGGACAAATTATCTCGGCGGCGGCGGTCAGGGTTTCTTTTTTATTTTCGGTTTATAATATATTCTTATTACTTTATAAATTAGCTACACTGACTGAAGTAATGGTTCAGAATATAACAAAATTCGAATAAACTCTGACAAAACCGATTTTGAAAAACTAGGCCGATTTTTGCTTGTTCTTTGAAGCGTTTGGACCAGATTTTTTGGCTATATAGTGAGACGCGTAAATTGATTGAGCATAGGGGCCTATTGACTAAATTTGAGCAAAAGTCTATCGAAATTTCTAAAGCCTTTTTTTACCAGGAAGCCCTTAAAAGTAGTCAATTTTTTTGATATATGAAAGAATAGTTCCGAGATATTTGCAAACAAAACTATTTCAGAAATGTCACGCTGACGCGCGCGCAGAGAGAGAGAGAGAGAGAGAGAGAGAGAGAGAGAGAGAGAGAGAGAGAGAGAGAGAGAAAAGGATAAGCATCTAAGTAGGCCTAAATCTAATTTTGGACGCAAAGACCTATCAAGACTTAAATACGATGTTTTTCACGGTGATTAAACTTTTTTTATACTTCAAACTAATTTGTAATATTCTTGTAGGACTATACGAATGACAACTATTTCTAATAGACTCAAGCAACAAAATGAAATGACTCTCTAGCGAAAAAGTATTTTTCATATCAATCGAGTAAAAACAGGAGGGAAAATTCTCTGTGGTTTAAAAAGACCTTTTACTAGTTGCAAAACAGTAATGTTAAACAATAGGCCTACAAAATAAATCAAGTGAATATAATGTAATATTCAGTCGGTTCCTTGTGTGTTTGCAGTATACGTATTTCTACTGATTTATTGCTACAGTTGTTGCGAGGAAGCTTTATTGGGCGCGGTAATCAAAAAACGCCCTTAAATAAAGTGATAACATATATGGCAGTCCATCCCCTATTATTTACCCTTGCCTTTCTTTATCTGCTTAGGGTTGTTTTATTGCGTTCCTTAAGGAAGGTGACCAGTTGTGACCGAGGTTATTTTATTCGCAATAACTTATGGCAATGGTCACTTTACCGAGATTTGTTGCGGCGAAGCGGTGCTGTGCAGGGCGAATCTCGTATTTTATATCCGAATGGGTTGCTCGCTTGTGCTTAATGGCTGCTAGGGGATGACCCTGACCGCCTCGTGGTTTCTCGCGGCTGCAGATTTACAGCCCCGTAACGATTGTCATAAACATAACCTTCATGAAACGAAGAACACAATTCTTTTGTTAAATATTTGCTGTTTCGAAATAACCAGATTTTTAATGAACGTGTGGTTTAGCGAAGAGAGACTAAAGCAAAATAATCAGCTGTTTAGTGAATTGGCCAAATTTTTTTGACAAATTGTATCACTAAGTATGGTCAATAGTTATTTGGTGGATTATAACTTCAAATTGTTAGTGGTTTGGTAAATTTTAAGGTTAGAATGTTCAAAATAATCGGCTTTTTAGTGATTTTGCCAAATTGGTTTGGCGAATTGTATCACTAGGTGTATTCAATGGTTGTTTGGTGGATTATATCTTCAAATTGTTAGTGGTTTGGTAAATTTTAAGGTTAGAATCTTCAAAATAATCGGCTGTTTAGTGATTTTGCCAAATTGGTTTGGCGAATTGTATCACTGGGTGTGTTCAATGGTTGTTTGGTGGATTATATCTTCAAATTGTTAGTGGTTTGTTAAATTTTAAGATTAACAATCTTGTGTTCAAAATAATCGGCTGTTTAGTGATTTTGCCAAATTGGTTTGGCGAATTGTATCACTGGGTGTGTTCAATGGTTGTTTGGTGGATTATATCTTCAAATTGTTAGTGGTTTGGAAAATTTTAAGTTATTTCAAAATATCTTTTAATGATTTTGCCAAATTGGTTTGGCGAATTGTATCACTAGGTGTGTTCAATGGTTGTTTGATGGGTTATATGTTCAAATCGTTAACTATTTGGAAAATATTTAAGCTTAGGATATTCAAAATAATCGGCTGTTTAGTGATTTTGCCAAATTGGTTTGGCGAATTGTATCACTAGGTGTGTTCAATGGTTGTTTGATGGGTTATATGTTCAAATCGTTAACTATTTGGTAAATTTTAAGGTTAGGATACTCAAAATAATCTGCTGTTTAGTGAATTGGCCAAATTGGTGTGGTGAATTGTATCACTAGGTACATTCAAAAGTAGTTATGGGTTATATGTTCAATTCAATAGCTGTTTGGTACATTTTAAGGTTAGGTAGGCCCTATGTTCAAAATTTTTGGTGAACAGTATTGCTACGTTTGTTCAAAATAATTCTGGTGGAATTTATGGCTATATATGTTCAAAATAGCCAATATTTTTGTGAAGTATAATGTTATATTAGTATAAAATAGTTAGTTTTTTTAGTGAATTTTATTTCATGTATGTTCAAAGTAGTCAGATATTTTTCGTATTATATGTGTATGAGCTGAATCAGCTATTTGTTTTTTACCTATATGTATGTTCGAAATAGCTAAATATTTGTTGTGTATTTCACGGGTACTCATGCTCAAAAACTTTTTTTTTTTTGTATATTCACGAATTATTATGCTCAAAATATCTAGCTGTTTGGTGTATTACACGGTAATGCACGGGAATGTATGTATGTATGTTTATTCAGCTGTTTGGTATATTGTAGCCTGCGGGTATGTATGTTCAAGATATCCAGTTGTTTGGTGTGTTGTATGGGTATGTATGTTCATAATGTCAGCAGTTTGATGTATTTTAAGGGTATGTGTGTTCATAATAACCAGCTATTTGATGAATTTTCAGGGTATGTATGTTCATAATAACCAGCTATTTGATGTATTTTCAGGGTATGTATGTTCATAATAACCAGCTATTTGATGTATTTTAAGGGTATGTGTGTTCATAATAACCAGCTATTTGATGTATTTTCAGGGTATGTGTGTTCATAATAACCAGCTATTTGATGTATTTTAAGGGTATGTGTGTTCATAATAACCAGCTATTTGATGTATTTTCAGGGTATGTATGTTCATAATAACCAGCTATTTGATGTATTTTCAGGGTATGTATGTTCATAATAACCAGCTATTTGATGTATTTTCAGGGTATGTGTGTTCATAATAACCAGCTATTTGATGTATTTTCAGGGTATGTGTGTTCATAATAACCAGCTATTTGATGTATTTTAAGGGTATGTGTGTTCATAATAACCAGCTATTTGATGTATTTTCAGGGTATGTATGTTCATAATAACCAGCTATTTGATGTATTTTCAGGGTATGTATGTTCATAATAACCAGCTATTTGATGCATTTTAAGGGTATGTATGTCCATAATAACCAGCTTTTTGATGTATTTTCAGGGTATGTATGTTCATAATAACCAGCTTTTTGATATATTTTAAGGGTATGTACGTTCATAATAACCAGCTATTTGATGTATTTTCAGGGTATGTATGTTCATAATAACCAGCTTTTTGATGTATTTTCAGGTTATGTATGTTCATAATAACCAGCTATTTGATGTATTTTAAGGGTATGTGTGTTCATAATAACCAGCTATTTGATGTATTTTAAGGGTATGTATGTTCATAATAGCCAGCTGTTTGGTGTAAGACTTATTTTAGTGTATGTTCAAAATAATCAGCTGTTTGGTAAACTACATGCTCATATACACCCCTGGATGTTGGTCTGTACTGCTTAGAGAACTTCAATACTCTGAAAACTTCCTTTCAACAGTTTAAAAAAAATTAATTTTAAATTTTTTTATTTTTTTTCAATATTACATTAATATTGGTATTAGTTATTAATTTTTTAAATTTAAAATCTCTTTTACTACACAAAAAATAAAAATAGGGGCTGTTTTGGTTGTACTGATTTTAGCATTCAAATATTGTGGTGGTAAAATCTGATATTTTGAAAAAAGTATAAGTTACAAATATTTGCATTTAAGACAGTCGGGGATTGTTTCCGCGTTTTTATTGTAAAATGTAAACATATTGTCATGCTAAACTTAATGGTCGTTTACGTGATGTCATTTATTTTTTTAAAATTTGCTTCTATTGCGTCACATTTTAATTGGGTCACTTAAGAGTCTATTCCGTAAAGCGTCCAATGCGAAATCCTATTCCACATGTCTGGTTATAGAGTTTAGATAAAGTTCGTGCGATTTATAGCAGCATTAATTATTTTTTTATGAAACAAAAGTAAACACAGTTGCAAAAAATTCTTTTTATGCTAGGATTATTTCTTTTTCTTTTCTTCTTTTCTGCTAGGATTATTGTCACTATGTTCAGTATAATAATCTGCCTTCCCTAACAGATTATGCCTTCCCTAGCCTGTCCTAGCTTAATGACGAAGCTAGGGAAGGCAGATTATTATACTGAACACAGTTGCAAAAACATTGCACAAACTTTTCGACACCCAATTATTTCCTAAACAAATTAGGTTCGTAAAATACAGATAAAAAGTTAAAAGTTGGCCTAATTTAACAAAATACGTTCTTTAGACTTTGCTTATGAAGATCTATAAAGGTTTATAAGGTAACTGGAATTAGGAAGTTCTCGATTTGAGAGTAGGCCTACTACAATTTTAGTCATTTCGAAGGCCGGGTGACCACCAAACGCGGAGCGGAGTGGTCTACGCCTTCAAAAACCTAACCTATTGTTTTTAATGTAGATGCGGCCACTGAAAGCGAAACTGAGCTGAGCGGAGTCAAGCGGCGTCGCTGAGATTTCAGTGGCCGTACTTACATAAAAAACAACAGGTTAGGGTTTTGAATGCGTAGTCCGCTCCGCTCAGCGCAACTCCGCTTTGCATTTGGTGGCCACTCGGGCTAAAGGACCGATTTTTAGAAATTTGGTAGATTTTAAGTTTTCCCGATAGGTTTTGGAGATATAACGTTCAAACGTTTTCTTAGGTTAAAACCGATTTTTAGAGAGTCAGATTTGTAACAGGTTTTATACTAAATGACTTAAAAAATAGATTTCTTATAACCAGTTTCACCCAGATCGCTTAATTAGTTTATAGTTTTATAAAACAATCAACAATAAAACAATCATTTTGGTAAAAAGCACAACGTACTTCATTTGTACTTCTCAGTGAGAAAGGTGACAACCAATTGCGTCAAGCCTATACAGAGTGTAGCCAAGTAAGCTCGTACCCAATAGGCTATACGAGGAGACAAGTCAACAAAACATAACCTAAAATCCGACATCGGTTTTCCTAATCAGCGATTGTGCTAGTGATTGATGCGGGACTTTCTACAGTAATTACCCGAGGCCTAATAGCATTGCATTGCTCTCAAAATCTGTGACGAATTTTAATCAAATTCCGCTTGTCATTCCGTCCCGGCCAAAACTGAGACATTCTAATTCCGTACAGTATGTTTTGCGCAAGATGGGCTCTTTGTGACGTGCAGTGTGTTTTGCGCAAGATGGGCTCTTTGTGGTGTACAGTGAGTTTTGCAGAAGATGTGTTCTTTGTGGCGTACAGTGAGTTTTGCGCAAGGTGGGCTCTTTGTGGCGTATAGTGAGTTTTCCGCAAGATGGACTCTGACGTACAGTGTATTTTGCGCAAGATAGACTTTTTGTGACACAGTATTTTGCGCATGATGGGCTCTTTGTGGCGTACAGTGTGTTTTGCGCAAGGTGTGGATTTTTTGTGGCGTGCAGTGTGTTTTGCACAAAGTGTATTCTTTGTGGCAACACAGTAAGTTTTGGGCAAGATGAACTCTTTGTGGTGTACAGTATGTTTTGTACTCTTTGTATCGTGCAGTGAGTTTTGTGCAAGACGGGTTCTTTGTGATGTACAGTGTGTTTTGCATAAGATCGGCTCTTTGCGTTAGACTCTTTGTGGCGTAAAATGTGGGTTCAATTTCTTTCAGATTATTTTTTATTATCTAAAGTTCGAATTAGAGGGAACAAATAGTGTGCCAACTTTCTCGTGTGTGTCTTCTTCGTCTTATATGAAGGCTAGACTGACATCACTGTTGCAAACTGTACCATAATTATCGTTTTGTACGATAATTTAGCCTACCGTTTGATGTACGATAGGGTATCATATGATTCAGCTGTTTGTGCGATAACTTTGTTTCAAGCCGACCAACCAATTTTTGCGTTAAAAATTAATTTTTTTCAGGTTATCGTAAAACTTTGGACTTTAATTAGGCTATGGCTACGCTTCAATCCATCAAATTTAAAGGAGACCTTTTTTGGTGTTTATAGAAAGTTAAAGTGCATGAATTATTTTAAATATTTATATTTTAAAATGCGAAGTGTAACTAAACACTTTAGTTTACCAACCAATATAAACCAATGTAAAACTAGACACTTTTTACCATAGTTAATCTGAGTTATAGAGCAGAATTTCACCATATGATTCACTATCTTCATCTGCGTCCATTCTACTTGAGAGTACAGATCTTTTGCAACCATCAACGTTCTGTGTTGTTTTTGTTAAACATTAGCCTTGTCATAAGACATAACATATTTGAACTTAACCCAAACTTGCCGGAACCTCCGCCTTATGATACATGTTGTCCTGAGAGAGTAAGTGTACTGTATTTATGTTGGAGTGTGAAATTTATTTCGACTTTGGATTTTCGCACAAAATGAACAGAAAAAATACCAAGCAAAAAGGCAAACCTTACGATATCACCGATAAAAATACTATAATTTAGGGTGTTTTATACGATAGTTGACGTCTGAAAAGTTTGCAACACTGACAGACATATTATGAGCACAAGCCTTCGTTCGTAGTACGTACATTATTGCTTTAACATTTCGTCCCTACATTAGGTTTGTTGATAAGATCAAGTATGCATATACTTTTAAAAACGAATAGTATGACGAGATTTCTTATTTTAAGTATTAAAGAAGTTCGTTACATTTTTTTATTGCTTGATAAATGAACAAAACTTTGTATATATCTCGTAGTGTAAGTATAACTTTTTTTAATAAATTTGATCTATAATCTTTGGTTAATTAGTCATATTTTATTTATATTTCTTATATTTCGTATATATAGATAACTACTCTCCAATACCATACTAAATCTTCGAGTAAATTAACACAAAATAAAAAAAGCACGCAAAAAATTTACATAATGCAGATAGATTGATCTTTTTATTATTATCGATACCTTAACTGGACCAAACCTATCCACTATCAGATCCAACGCGGAATGAATTAATCAAACCGTTTTAATCGCGTTAATGTAATAAAATAATTAAATAAAAATACAAAAACCTAATTAAAACCTATAATTGGTTAGTTTTCAATGGGCCGTAGAAGCTACCGGCTCCTTCCATTTCCACAGCACAGATTGAATCCGCTATCCAGCTATTTTAATTATCCTATCTCTATTGTGATGTTTTTGTCTGCCTAACGACGAGTTACCTGTTTTGACCGCCGCGAGCGCTGGCGTATAATGGAGACTTCAATATGGCGATGTCATTCGGCTGATATAGTGTTTTTGTTGATAACTCAATTAACTTTGGAAGATGGATTATTCGTTTGCCGGTTTAAATGTGTTGCTGGGAGTTGAGTACTTTATCTGTGGTGCATTAACTGTCTCACGTGTAATTTAAATTGAAGAACGCGTTTGTTTGCAGCGGCTTTTGTTTTCGCTGTGACCTGGTGTTGGCCTAAAGGTTACAAAAAGTAAATAGGCTGACCGCGGCACTCGATTCGCTGACGTGATGGAAGCGTGTTTCCTACGATATGTTTCTATCTTATAATCATTGAAAATGTTAAGATAAAGAAAAAATACTTTTGGCAATTCGCATTGTTCACTTTTGTTTACGAGCCGATTTGGTTTCGTGCAATTTAACACGCCATCTTTTGTCTATTTTCTAATTTTATTCATCGATGTTTACATTTTGTTTGTAGCCTCTTCGTGGTCATTTGTTAAATAAGTAATTGTTAAAGTATATAAATTATTAAATTTAATAAGTAAATAAATAATAATTGCTAAATAATTGGTAAAATAATTGTTTTAAAGCTCTAAAAAGGTGACAGTGTAGAAGTTTCTTTTTGAAACGAATTATTCTGTGATATCTGTGATGAATTCGGGTTGGAATAGTTGATATATTTGTTTTAACATTTCCATATTCTTTTTACATATTTGGAGCACGTTAAATTATAAAAGATCTTCGATGAAATAAACTTGACGATTCTTTGATGAATTAACGTTCTTATCCAAATTTGGTGGGACTTGGACATGTTGTTATCTGTGACAATGATTTTCAAATTACGCAGATAATAACCTCAAAACATTGTATTATCCTGATTTGACATTGTTTCTTTCGTTTTGGCCTATACTTCAAAACGATTACGAAATAAACATTAACTATTGAAGTTGTAAAGATACGTTTACGCATTTTATTAATAATATTAACAAAATTAATACCCATAGTGTCGAAATATTTGTTAAGTTTTCAGTAGGAAAGTATAGACCTAAGTCATAAATAAGTGCTGTATAAAGTTATCGCGTATTTGAAATCATTCCGTCTCTGCAGTATTTGATTGTTATAAACAATTTTAAACATGTTTCTAACTACTATACACCTCTTGTGCTACGCCTACTTTGACGCAGGAGAAGTATAGGCCTAAAGCTTTGTTGGATGATCATATCAAAATTTCTTTCTTTTTTTTGCAGTCAATTTTTTATACAACGTAAACTTCGCTTGCTGTATACTGACTTGCGCTTTGTTAAAGCAATTAATTGTGAAATGAGCAAGCTGCTATAATTATTGGTGTGACAAACGAAAACATAACCTCAAAATATTTCTTGTTAATAATCTATTTGACTAAAGAAATGTGACACATGTAATATACAGTAAAATCTCTTGTAGCCAGTTAGTTTTCACGGCTATAAAGAGATTTTCGCTGTAGAGAGAGCTTAATCAATACGTGTATAAAATGTGTTTTTATTTGTTTAACGTGTTATATAGGCCTACTATTTTTAATTTGAAGTATTGAGACAAAAGTTATTGAAATAAAACTACATTACGTACAGTCTGAAAAAAATTAATTAAACAATACCTTATGAATAAAATACTGTAACTGTGAGAAAAGGCGATATTTTGCCTAAACTATTGCAGAACCGCCTATCAATTCCTTCAAATTCTGTCTTTAGAATTTTCTTGAAACTATTCCCTTCTAATGAAAAGGCCTTCTTTATTTTATTTTTCAATATCGTAGCTAGAAGAACTAGCTAAATTAAAATTTCGGCAAACATCTACTTGCTCACACCTTTCACTAACTCTCGCAAAACTCTAACCATAAAATTTTCCGCTTAGACGTCATTACACTGTATTGCAAAAATTATAAACAAAATAATGCACTACTTATAAAATATACTGGTCACAAAACACTCGATTCAGTTGACGCACTACGCACTGCTTTTAACACTTGAATGACGTGTTGAGATATAGGGTAGAAGATATAGGGGGAAGTGTGCACATGTTTCGCCGCTATAGAGAAATCCTGGAATTTTGTTGGTATCAATAAAGAAAGTTACAATACATATTTTTAACTATAACGAGTGGGAAGGTATAAACAAATTTAGCAAGTTATAGAGATATTTCTTATATGAAGAGATAGCAAGTTATAGAGATACATAATAGAGAGATTTCGCTGTATTTGTTTGATCCAACTTTGACAAATATGTGAATAGCCTTTTGTTGTAAAGATTTAATCGCGATTTTCTCCAAATCAGCCAATATAATTGATGAAATTTTAACTACATTTGCTCTGCTTCTTTACTAGCATGGATTTACCAAGTTAAACGTTTATCCCAGTGCATTCCCAAACATTTCACAGAGCTGAGTTGCTGTATATTTTGATCAGATTTGGAAACTGTCTGGCCAGGATAAACATGTTTCAACGTAAACATTATTTGGGTTTAGTGCCCCTGCGTATGACGATTCAGTGCACCTTACGTGAATACCGGAAAGATGCGGACACTGAAATTTGTGGACACTACCTTGGCGAGGGTGTCCGTCTTATTTGCGCCGTGTATTGTGTGCGTTATTTACACCCCGCAGGGGTTGCAGACTAGCTACACCTATTGAGAGGATTTAGACGTCCCTCGCGGTACCCGAGTCTAACACACACTTACACTTACAACACTACACTTACGATTTTAACACGTTACACTCACACTTACATTTAGGGAGGCGATAATAGCCTCAATGTGTTTTTCGCCTTAAAAAAATGCATTATTTAGCCTAAAGTAAGGCGCTTGCACTGTAATGGTACTTGTGTCTAGTTACCTAATTACCCGTAATTGAATGAAGATCTAAACGTTCAATTTAAAGTAATAAACACGAGATAGAACTTTACAAAACGCATTGTTCAAATATTAAACAAATGAATAGAGTTGATTTTTGTGATTGGTAATCAACGTTAATTTCAGACTAAATGAAGTGAACAATTTCAATGACATCCAACATTTATGTCCCGTTAACCTGTAGACTATCGCAGGATCATTTTTTTTTAATCTTTGTTTTCAATACTTTTTTTGTAAAGTATCTTTACTGAAAACATCGTTTTTCCAAAATCTGCTCAAATGTAGTTCTTAATTACTCCAAAGAACAATAATGTATAAATAGTTAATTTCGTGAAATATACTGTTACAAATCTGAAAAATTCACCTAATTTCTCGAAGTCAATCATTTTAACAGTTATTACACAAATTTTTGACCACAAAAACCCAAAATTTAAACATAAAATTTATGGTTTGCGAATAAATTGAAAATAAAGCCTAAAACAATTTGGATTTTTTTTTATCAAACAAAGAAGAATGTATATCAACTAGAACTTAACTCTTCCTTTAACTGCTTTTACAAATTTTTACATTTATTACAAACATCCTTTCACTCAAATTTTCAATTTATGACAAAAAAATTGTTAATTACAGTATGTATTTTGTTATTAACTGATGGAAAACTTCAAAAAATAGTGTTGACAAACTTTGAATTTTAAAAAGAAATTCACAGTGTGCAGAAAAGTTAAAAGGAAAAAAATCTGTTATTTGACTAAAAATAAAAATCATATATCACATTTTCTCTTCCTTTTTTATTTTAATTAGACCTAAGATAATTTGTTCGAAAACACGACAAATTAACATAGCTAGTTTTTAACAACATAACCTGAAACGTATTATAACCTATCTGCTGTACAATGGAATCAGCTGATTATTACAAATTTATATCAAACAACTGATCTTTTAATATAACTACCAAAATTAAATGAACTATTCATTTCGTATAGGATACTTAAATCGCTAAAATGTCTTCGAAGTTTCCATAGTGTAGTGGTTATCACGCGCGCAAGGTCCCCGGTTCAATTTCGGGCGGAAACAATAATTGTTTATTATAATAAATTTAATACGAGACTTGCGTCGCGCAAAATATACTGTTATATATATATATATATATATATATATATATATATATATATATATCAAAGATAAACATGTTTCTCGCATCACGCGTCCCGTAAAATCCATCGTCAAAACCAACCCTAAAACATGATACATGTTAAAAAAATTGTAATTATTTAGTATATTTTGTAATTTCTTTCTTCTTATTCTTCCTCGAAAAAATAGTGCAGCACATTTCGTGCACTGAAAAATTTGTAGAGAACTGCCAAACTTTTGTCAAGTAGCAATAACGTGCAAACTTAATGTCACGTAGTGTCCAAAAAGTACCGCTTTGTGTTTGCAAATTTCCGTGTTCGTATTTTCCGGACACCCTTATCTATTTGTATTTATATTTCTTCAGTAACCTTTGTCCTGTGATTACTCCTGAACTAGGACTTACGGAAGGAAGTTATCTACATAAGTATTCGTTTATCTCGCATTTTATTCCACTACCGTGCGCGTTTCCATTACTTTTCAGTAAGCCCAGTGCATGCCCTGAGGACCGGTCGCGTATTGATAAATAACTCAATCCTTAAAACCTTCCGCCTGATGATGGATAACGAGTCGAAACCGGAAAAAAGCTGGTGTAATTGGAAGCTGGTATAATTACATCGGAACAGTTGTTAAATAAATCAAACGTTGGGAGCGTTATTTACATCTGCCAAAAGTAAAATTGAATGAAGGCAGTGTGGGACCACACCCACCACAGCTCGCGGCCCTGGGTGGGGGGGGGGAGGTAAATTGAAACGTAACTAGGTCCCTCGCTTCGATAGATCGATTGTAGGTAACGTGTGATTAATCTACAATGACAAGATGGCCGTGAGGTGTGTCCAGGCTTTTCACTTCGTCTACTTAGCCCAATAACAACACTGTCTCATTCCAATCTGAAATATAATATCACAGCAGTTTTAACTTATATTTTGCACTTTTTGATTTCACTGTTACTATAGTTTAAAGAACCTCACAGTTCTCGACGGGGTTCCAGGCGGTTCTCGACGGGGTCCAGGCGGACGGACTCTTTGGGGGTCTATTGAACTTTGAAGGGGTCGATTGAATTCGTAGGGACTATTAGGGGCGATGAAATAAATTCCACTTTAACCCCTTAAGATATTAGAACGTGGTGATTTACTATTAATATTAACAAATACTTCTCGGATATAAGTAAGATAAGCGAAGGACATCAACCGTAACTATTACATTAAAATTTTATGTATTTATGTGATTTATATTTATTTAAATTTCTGCTTCTATAAACATAGGTCTAATATTATTTTTTTTTTTTTTTTTTTTTTTGTATTTTAAGACGAAAAGCACATTGAGGCTATTATCGCCTCCCTAAATGTAAGTGTGAGTGTAAAGTGTTAAAGTAGTAAGTGTAGTGTTGTAAGTGTAAGTGTGTGTTAGATTTGGGTACCGCGATGAACGTCTAAATCCTCTCAATAGGTGTAGCTAGTCTGCACCCCCCTGCGGGGAACATAATTACAACTTTAGTGTATATCTAATAATACAAAATATAAATTATTAACAAAATAATTATTACTGAATTGCTCATAATAAAAGCTTTATTTGCGTTGATATTTGTGCAACACATTGTAAACATATGGGGTCTACGGAATAAAGAAAAAGTATTTAGGGGGTCTAAGCAGAGAAAATGTTGAGAGCCCCTGAGTATAGCCTATTCTTAATTAATTGCCTGGCCACCGCTTCACGACAGCACGCTGAACGCTTATACATTTTCCCGCCAATTTAACCGGTAACCGTAATATTTAGAGGAAATGTTACTGGACCAACTGTATTTGAAATTATACTCACCTATTTCATGAAGCTGTCAAAATTATGGCTTAGTATTACAGGAAATATCCAGCAAGTGCACTCGTCAGCGTTAAATCAGTAGCCGCCATCTTGAAACGGAAGTTTTGGGGGAAAAATCTTACTCGTACGTCGTTCGGGCTTTGTACAAAATACCTTCGTATCAAATTTTGAAACTATCGGTGAACTCGTTTGACCAAAAATGCGTAACAAAAACAAAACACAAAAAAAACTTCCAAAGGGTCGAGTTGAAAAAAGTAGCCTATCTCACTTCTCTCTGTCAACAGTCAATTACTTGTAGTTAAAAAAAAAAACAGCGCTTGTAAACTTTTTCTTTCAATTTAACCGGTGACCGTAATATTTACGAAAAATATTAGTAGAACAATTTTATCATAAACATGCTCTTTCTCCTTGAAGCGGGCAAAATTATGACTGGTTTTGCCGTGCAGCCAGTATTAAAGGTAATAACCAACTACACTCTCAACGTTGAATCATAGCCAGCCATCCTGAAGTGGGGGTGAATGGGAGAAATTCTTACATATGTCTTTTGGATTTTACACAAGCTATCTTCGTACAAAATTTGAAAACAATCGGTCAATGCGCTCAATTAAAGTTACGTACACTCTCGTCATCGTTAAGTCAGCGGCCGACATCTCGAAACGGAAGTAAATAGGGAATTTGTTAAACTTACGTTTGGGCTTTATAGAAAATATTTTCCTACCAAGTTTCAAAACAATCGGTTAATGCGTTTTGGCTAAAACTGCGTACACTTGTTTGTAAAACAAAGGTCGTCACCTTGAAAACGGAAGTGAAAGGATAAACATTTTACACATTTATCTTTCGGACTTTATACAAGGTCTCTTCGTATATTCAATTAAATTGCGTATCCTTATATCAGAAGTGGCCATCTTTAAACAGAAGTAAATGGAGGGGAAATATTACACATAAGTAGCTCGGGTTTTATACAAAATACTTGTGTAACAAATTTCTGAACAGTCGATAAATACGTTTGGCCAAAACTGCGTAGGGCCTACACAAACAAATAAAAACCGAATGCTGAACTGTCCAGGTGGGAGACCTTGCATCGCTCAGTCAACAAACATTCGGAAAAAGGATTAATTTATAAAAGTTGGTTGATCAAATTTTCATCAAATTTTGATCAGTTATGAAGATTCACAATTCAAAGCAGTTGTAGCGATTTGAAATTTTCTGTTCAAGAATAAATCGAAAAAAATACGAATCAGGGTTTAGTTTCAGTTTCTCGAAGTAGTCTATATGCGTTTTTCATATTTCTTTACCTACCACAACTATGACAGACATCTGAGGAAAATTTGATAAATTAGCCCGATTTTTCTATTAAGCTTGCCTCTCGAGCCGGGTTATTTAGTGGTCTGTAAGTTTTGTTTGGGCACAGGTTTTTTAATAAGAAACTAGCTTCAACAGATTTGTTTTAAAACAATTTAAAAAATCGTCTGAAGGTATATGCAAACACGTGCTATGTACCAAGTGTTATTAAAATTAGTCATGTTGCCTACCTTGTGGTGTAGCTCAGTGGCATATTTAGGGGAGGGCTACAGGGGTGGCAAGATTTTGACAGTGACAACAGATGAAATAAAATGTTTATTTAAAAAAAAAATCGAAAAAACAAGTGTTGACGTCACATTAAAATTATTTCTTAAAATACCTGTTTCTAATTGTTCAGCAGAACGACGTTTCTCCGTATTAAAAAGGTTGAAAAATTACTTACGATCTACAATGAATCGAACTCGTTTAAGAGATCTGCAATTTTAACTATTGAATCGGACGTATCGAAAAATTTAGATTTTAATGAAATATAGTCAACTGTGTTTTCAATCGAAAAATATAAGTTCATTAGTATATTCCTATTCTTATAGTAATTATTTATAATTATTAGATATGTACATTCATTGTATTATTAAAAGTGACATTTTTTTCTTTTCGTTTGGTAATATTTCATTTGCAAAATTAAAAACCCATATTGCTCTAAATTGACACAACGTTTTTTTGCATTAATATTGCAATTCGTTCGAATTTATTGTTTGTATTAAAAATCGTTTTAAATGGCAGTATAAAATTTGAAGTTTACTTTCTTCTTACATTCTTATATCAATTTTTCTTTTAATATTTCATGGAATTGCAATTAGTGTTCAAATATTATTTAGCGGATCATAGGGTAAGCTTTTCCTAACTCATGAGCGGCAGATCACAGCCCGATGGCGGCAATTTAGTAAATACGCCACTGGTGTAGCCTGACCTATAATAATTACATTTGTTAATAGTCGTTAAAAAAGTGTTCTAAATGTTTGGATAAACTCTCATTTCAAGGTTTTATGTCTGGTCTTACCATGACGGCCGCTCCAACAGTTCATTTTCAAATTAAAATACGTTAAAAACGAGATTGAACCCTGCCATCTTGATCATCAAGTAAAGCAACTATTCCCGGTACTTGGTGGCGAGGAGAAACTCGATATGTTATAAATCCGCATACACTACAGTACATTACCTTGCATGCATTGCCTAATAACTTAATTTCCAGATATTTTACTTGCAACGCTGTTAGACGCATTGCATAAAAGTGGCCGGGTGAAGAAGAAGAAGAAGAAGGAGGGAGGGGCGGAGACTAGTAAAGTAAGATAATACAGGCCGTGGTCGAGGCGGGTCGGTCGGACATTACCGGCTGTAAGAAGAAGAAGAACTAATTGGAAAACACCTTAACCGATGTTTTACTGCCTTCGCCGTGATTTATACGCATGGAAGAAGTGTTTTCTGGAAATATTTACTTTGAAATTGCTGCCTTGTTCACGCCACGCGGTTAAAGTAAGTGGTTTCGGCCCCGGAGGAGTTATCTTCAGATCGTGACAAGTTCGGTTGACATGCAGATGGGTTTACTCAACTATGCTGATTTATCGGCGCGCGCGAAGCGAGAACATTGCACAAACTTTGTAGCGTTAACTGGTAAGGGTGTCTGTAAAATTTTGAATTTTATTTCCCCGCTATACGGAATGATCGACATTTGTTTGGGGGGTTGTGAGTTGAAAAAGCAGTTTTACCTGCAGCACTATTGCTATTTGTACACAGAACTGAAAACTAAATAAATTGGTCAAACACAAGCATTAAAGTAGGGGGGCCTACATATTAAGTGTCTGCATGTAGGTGCCCTGTTTCTTGTTCTTGTAAATTAGTATAAATCTTACTAAAGTGTTGTATTTTTAAGAGTTATACAGCTGACTCAAGAGTGGATCAGCTGACTTCATTTTATCTGCACTGCTGCCGATTCCACGGGCTCATCTCGTGCTTCTTTCAAAGCGTACTTGATGCCGGAACACAAAAACCATTTTTGAATCGTATTATCGTATTCTACAAAATTGTATCTACATTTGTAAAGGTTGAGAGGCGTAAAAAAAACTCATCTATAGTTGTTGGTGAATTTTTCCAAAAACGCTTCTGTTGATGCCCGGCCTTCCTAAATGTAAGTGTGAGTGTAAAGTGTTAAAATTGTAATTGTAAGTGTGTGTTAGACTCGGGTACCTCGAGGGACGTCTAAATTCTCTCAATAAGTGCAACTAGTCTGCACCCCCCTGCAGGGGCAAGTTTTAAGTAAACACAACCCTTTGAATAAGAGTAGTCGTTGAGGTGAGGGCGGTCGTTGGAAGGAAGGAATCACGTTTAAAAAAATAAATCGACAAGCGATCGGTTTGAAATAATAATTACAAATTTATAACTGTCATCGACCGTAATATTTACATTAGACTATTGTTAAAGAGAGGTGAAATGAGAAATCGTAATATTTAAATACAAATATGTAAATAAATGCGGATTGTTAGAACATTGTGTTTGCTTCTTACCTGGTGTATCAGAAAGTCCACATTAATTTCTAACTGTATTTTGACATTTTAATTGTACTTCGTATTTTATGATGTCCGTATTAACAATACGGATAAATGCACGATGGAAGGAGAAATCACAAATATATTTGTGTAAAAACAGTGTCCAAAACATGTGTTTCAAGATTTTTCTGAGAGAAGATAAGAAAATTTGACCTTTCGATGAAGTCTGGTGGCTCTATAAAAAATCTATGTGCGAAATATGTAGGCTATACCTAAAAAGAAACTAACAAATGGCAAAAAGTTCCATTCAAGTCTAAAATTTAAAAAAATGTTAAATCATCTTTGAATTCCGCCAAGAACTAGTCACCTGCTTACACAGTTTACTGAACAACATCGATCTTCGAACTTGGCGGCGGCGTGCCTGTCTCCGTTAAAATAGTTAGCTTATCTGATTTCAGTTGCAGATAAATAGCTATATCAAATATTGAAATACTTATTTCTTTCACTGGCACTACAGTCCTAGGTGGACCTTGGCCTCCCGTACAATTCTGTTCCATACATCCCGATCCAGCGCCAGCTACTTCCATCCAGTTATTCCAGTCTTTGCCAGATCCTTCTCCAGGTCATCCAGCCATCGTCTCCTAGGGCGTCCTCTTTTTCTTTTCCCCGACAAGTTCTCTCCCATTATTTTCTTTGTCACCCTACCATCTCCCATCCTCTGCACATGACCGAGCCTCTATGCACATGATTCTTTGTGCATTTATGAAACGCAATATATTCTCACTTTTTATTAAATTTTCCAGTTCCTGATGCGTCATACACTCTGAACGCTAATCGGTCCAAAAATACGCCTTAAAGTCTTCCTTTAAAAACCATTTTCGCCAAATTTTATAGTTATAAGTCATAGTTTACCCGTTAACGTCAGACGGGCACAAACGTGAGTTTATAGGCCCTAAGTTTATAAAAAAAGTTGTAGTTGCCAGTGTCTGAAGTTTTTTTTTCAATTATTGTTTTGATAAAATTTAATGGTCAAAAACACTGAAATTTAACGAAGCTCTGTTCTTCAAATTCAACCTTGAAGTTGTTACACGAGAAATCTTTCTCGTTTTCAATTAATTTTTGCCTGCAAAAATTACGTAAACTCGATATAAAACTGAACAATAATTTCTTCGTGAAGGTTTAGGTTAGGTTTTGGTTTAATGGTTTGATAATATTTACTTACTCCTAAACTGTAGGCCTTGAACAGATTTTCGTAACTAAAAAAATCCACATTTTCAGCAGCACAATTTTTGCAAATAATTGTCAAAGTTTCATCAAAATCTGTTTTGTTGTTCAGTGATGTGCACAGAGTCGATCTGACGTTCAAACAAATCCTTTTTAGTGAATTTTCATTGGAAAAATGAGGTATTGGAGCAGCCATCATTTTTAGGTTGATTTTGAGAGGTGGTGCGCAGTTTAAAGTTTGTGTGTTTGTATGTTTGTTTGTGTGTTTGTTTTAGCACGCTAACGTTCCTAATTTGTGTTTGCTTTTATTCAAACTTGGCACAAAAATCGATTATAACAATTCGTTAACCAGCAAAACTCGTTCATCAGTTTTAAAATGGCGGCCACTTCATATATATAAAATTTATAACTTTTTTGTATTAAATATAATTTTACCCTTATAATCAGCGTTGAAAATTGCACAAAGTAGAATTTTAAATTCTAGAAAATACGTTGAATCAAAAATATACAGATTTTAATGCTGACAATGATGGTGAAATCAAAATTTCAAAAATGGTAAGATAAAAACTACTTTTGGAAATTCGCTTCTATCAGTACAACTGCTTGTTGCGATTATTTTAAGATTCAGGAAGACCTCCATTTTGAAACTTTTAAAGGATTTCGCTGGGTAAAGGAGCCGAGTACGAGAGTGTACGTGGTTCACTCGGGCCGCCTCACGTTGCATATATGCCAACTCGGGTCCAAGGCGAGTTTTTGAGCACGTGGTTTTGGCACGTACTAAAACCTTTGGTACCAGTAACATTTCTATAAAAAAATCCAAATAAAAAAACCACCAAGTGGTAAAAAGTTAACCGCCAAGTCTACAGTTAATAAAGTTATTAAATCGCCTTTGAATTCCGCCAAGAACCAGTCATATGAGCAGTAATTGTCATTGTTAATCTTCGCACTTGGCGGCGGCGTGCCTTCCTTTCTGCTCCTCATTACCCACTGTGAGGAATGGTGTTCTTTCATGGTGTTCCATAAGATTATCAGATTATTAATCTTGACACCACGCACTTATTTGAGTTCAAACAACACAATACACTCCGAAACAAAAACTGTATCCTTTAAGGAGACCACTTACACTGTGAGAACCTATCTGTCTCTTAGTAATTCACATAAATCTACATTTATGGAAATTTAAACTTGATCCAAGCACATTTCAGTATTTTACATGCCTATTTATCAAACGTATCCATGAATGAAATCAGTTAACTATTTTGATGGAGAAAGTTACAACACAGACAAGTGCGAAGATTGTTATTCTTCGGTAAACTGCGTAAGCAAGTGACTGATTTTGATGGAATTCAAAGGTGATTTTGCCATTTGGTTCTCCCTTTTAATTTAAAAGTCTTAGAACAGAAAAATCTCGAAAAATGTATAAACCTAGATTGGATCAAAATAAAAAGTTAGTTTTTAGGATTTTAAAATATTTTTGATATTTTTACATTTATAGACTTCAACAGAACAGTGTTTTGAAAGAGTTAGATTAAATTCAAACTAGAGGATGGGATTTGATTGTACCCAAACCTATTGTGCAACTAAACCTCTTCAGTACTAGTTTAGCAGATTGATACCCTTAGTGAGTTCCAACAATCCACTGACTAGATCATTCTGCTGGCCCTACGGTCCTAGAAACCAAAAAATCCCTAGCCTTCTTGAAAAGATTACCAACAACTTTAGAAGAGTTTTTTTTTTACGTTGCTCAACCTTTTCAAATGTAGATGAAAGTAGAATAAGGTTCGAAGATCATTTTTAAGTTTGAGCATTAGACACTTTGATGTCTGTGCATCAACCATAGAATGATCACTTGCATCGTAAGCTACAAGTTGTACAGTCCGCGTCGCGAGAGTGCACACGATACAAAAATCAGCTGACCCATTCCTATTTTACGTAACTTATATTCCAAAGAAAACCTTCCAAAGCATTTGCTTGACCAACCCTTTCTAAATATTTGTTTGAATGCGAGAATTTATTTGTACCATTGGTTCTTTGTTCCACCAGCCGGACAAATAGATCGGCGAATCGCTGTTGTAAAACGTGTAAATAACGTTACCAGCGCTGTGCAAAGTTAAACAATGGCCGACACAAGATGGCTACGCATGTGTTTACAACCTACTCGAGGTGAGTCAGCTCGCCTACACTGGGAACATTGCAAATACAATCTCATTAAACAGAGCATAACCTACCGACACTGTAAGTTATACAGCTGTTGACAGCCTGCTGTCGTACCCCGTGCTGTCGTATGACCATGGGAGGGGCTCTCCCTATCTCCAATAGAAGCGGGTTTGAGGGCACCCTCCGGGATCCTTCAAAGATTTTTTTTTTAAATCAAGGAAAATAACGATTCTTTAAGCTCTTGAAGCGCAGACTTAAGTCGTTTATTTTCCTGAAAAACCTACACCACAGGAGGTGCAGATTACCTACACCTATTGAGAGGATTTAGACGTACCTCGCGGTACCTGAGTCTAACACACACTTACACTTGCAACATTACACTTACTACTTTAACACTTTACTCTCACACTTACATTTAGGGAGGCGATAATAGCCTCAATGTGTTTTTGGCCTTAAAATAACGGGGAAAAAATGCCTGAAAAACCACTAAAAATATATGTATTTGTCCTAGAAACAGTACACGCGCAGTCGCTCTGCGCAAGTGTACCAACATACCAGCACAGCACGGGGATTTACCGATTTTTTGAAAGAAGTACGTAACTGTTAAACAAATTTTCCGATTTTCGAAAGAAGTAACTTACTTAACTATTTAACAAATTTACTGATTTTTGAAAGAAGTACGTAACTATTTAATAAACTTACCAATTTTTGAAAGAAGTACGTAACTGTTTAACAAATTTACCGATTTTTGAAAGCTGTACTTAACTATTTAACAAATTTACAGATTTTTGAAAGAATTACGTAATTATTTAAATTTACCGATTTTGAAAGAAGTACGTAACTATTTAACAAATTTTCCGATTTTTGAAAGAAGTATGTAATTATTTAACAATGGGCAAATTTGAAAGCTTTATATTTGAAATCAGCAAAACTGACCATCCAAATTCATAAGGACGTTATACGTTTATAAATGTATTTTTAAGTTATGTCTGTTATGTCTAAACTTAATAAGTTATTTGCTTGTAGAAGTTGTAATTTTATTAACAGTTTTGAAAAATCTCTAATAGCCGCTGTATGAGATCTGCGCATGCGCGAGAGCTCTCGGATGCAGTCCAAGACTACCCACAAGAACGCATTGATAAGACGTCATAGCACGATTTCGCTTGATATCTACATATTCCACTTACAATTAATTGTATCTTTGGTTTTATGCTTTAGTAAACTTTGTTAATTTGCTGAAAAAATACTTAAAATTATTAATTAATGAAATATTATATTTTAATTGATCTAGCACAATGAGGTCTCTCTCTCTCAACTCGACAGTTCCTCGCGATCAAACTTCGCGTGTTTGTTACGCAATTTTAGCCAAACGCATTGACCGATTGTTTTGAAATTTGGTACGAAGGTATCTTGTATAGAGCTCGAAAGACGTATGTGTAAGATTTTTTCCCAATTACTTTCCTTTCAAGATGGTGACGTCAGATTTAACGATGACGAGTGTTCGCTGTTTTGGACAAACGCTTTAAGCGATTGTTTTGAAATTCGTTGGTAACTTCTTTTAGCTTAAACGACCTTAGTGTAAAATGTTTTCCCTTTCACTTCCTTTTCAAAATGGCGGCATCTGATTTAACGATGACGAGGATATTTCCTGGCTATTTCCTGTAATACTGACTGAATGGCAAGACCTATTATAGTTTTGACCGTTTCATAGAGAAAGAGCGTAAAATTTCCAATAAAGTTGGTGCAGTAACATTTTTCCTAAACATCACGGTTACCTGTTAAAGTGAGTACGTCAGAGCGCTGTCGTGGAGCGGTGGCCAGACATTAATTAACAATATATTGCAAGGTTTACTGTTCTTTGAACTACTGATTTTATTGGGTTTTATGGGTTGCGCCTGAGAACCTTTATGGGCAAGCCGCCACTGCTCTGAGTCTATCGTGCTTTACCCACAGCTGATTTACTCCGACAACTGATATAAGTCACAAGAAACTTGTCATTACTTTGTACAATTCTGAAAAAAAACTCGATTTACAAAGGTATCAAAAAACGCAATTGTCTCGATGACATCATTAAAGTTATTTTCTTAAGCTTTTTGGGAAAAAAACTAATTCCATTTAATCTGCGTTTAATTCTGTAAATTAGCATTTTAATTTGAAATTTAGTAGTACTTTACGCAGATTTTAGTCATAATGCTAATTATTTTGGTGAAAATAGATTTTCAAAAAATATTAGCTAAAAAACTACGATTTTTTAATGGCCGACATTTAAAAATTTTAAACCGATTTACCTGGGTAACAACACGGTTTACGTTATTTATTTATAAATTTATTTCTTGACAAATTTGAATCAATTCCTTCTCCAATTGCTAATTTATATTATTATATAAGTAACTAGGGTTGGATAATGTTATATAACTGATTCATTCATTTATTGACATATATAAATATTAAACAGGCTCTGATAATACATTGTATACAATTGTACAGACACACGTTTAAACACAACACGAAACATTAAATAATTTAATTTAATAATTCAATAATTTAACTACACAAATTTTGAAAATACACATTTTTAAAATTAAAAAGTACACATGTGGAACTCGGGGAGTTACCGACAGAAGCGAAGCTTTCGTTAACAATATCTTTGCTTAAAATATAATTAGTTTGAAGATATGTTTACAAATATCTTGTTTTGTTTAAATAAATACGAGAACCTAGCTTAGATATTATTTACTGTAGTTAGTGTAAAAGATCAGTTGTTTTACATTCATTATAACAAACACCTGATTTCATTTAAACAGCTGATAGGCTGTAATAAGTTTTATGATATGTTGTTAAAAACTAGCAATATTAACAACAATTATTGTAAACGTTTATATTAATTTCGAATGTATTATAAACGGTTACAACGTACACGTGTTCTTCAACTAAGGAAAAATACCGAAACCAAAGCAACAAAACGTTTTCATTTAATACGCGTGTACTGTTATCGAAAAGGAGGAAGAAAAAGGAAGAGACAGAAATAGAGAAATTCGTTTGTTCGTTTCCGTTTCATATTTCTGTTACATTAAAAAGGTATGGGACGCATTTTTTTCTATAGGTCCTCTCACCAAAGCTTCGCTTCAAAAATCTTTTTTAGCTTACGCTTTTTTGAAAATATGTTCACCAATGTAGGCCCTATTTAGCGTAAAGATTAAAATCTGCAAAAATAAAATTAAATAGCAAATTAATATCCTATTAAACAAACTTTAACGCAGATTAATTGGAATATGTTTTTCCAAAAATTGTAAAAAAGTTGTATTGATATTGTTACTTTTTGAAAGTTCGCTTCAATCACGTCAGCGAGACAGTTAAGTCCGTGATAATGTGTCCTTATTTATAAAGTGCATGGTTTCGTGCAACGTTTAGTTCTAAATAAACATCTGTAAATCGAGTTAAGATTGTATTCCAACCAGAACTGTACCAAGTATCGACAAGTTCCTTGTGACTTATATCAGATGTTGGAGTAAATCAGCTGTGGGTAAAGCACGCAAGAGTCAGTGTAATTACATCGTTCAGTGCTCCATGTTCTCCATGATTGATTCTCCACGGAGGCCGGTGCTGTTGTATAAAGATATTAAAGTGTAAGGCCTACGTAACCCAAGCTAAGGCGGTAATTGTTGAGAACAGGCTTTCAATAGCCCGCGTGTGACGTCACAAGGGACATGTGTGTACAGTAAAACACGTATCAATTAGAGTGCGCTTGTGTAGGTGGAAAACACGACTTGCTGTAATCATCTCATCACGATTTGCGAAAATACTAGAGGACAACCCTACTCGCTAATATCATTTAGTATTGCTATTGCTGTTGAAAAGATTTGAAAATCGGCATAGTTTCTTAAAATAAATTCGTCAGATTTGGTTAAAACTTATTTGTTATTTATAAAGCTACATGACTTAAGTTAATTTGGAATAAAAGAAATTTATGGTTCGGAAAGAAATAAAGAAAAACAACTAAAATTTCAACTTGACTGCGTCAGTTTTTCCAACGATTTACTCTCCAAATGTTATTATTATGTTATTAAAATGGTTACGCTGACTTTAGTTATGAAAAAATATTTATAAAAGCCAAAGTTACTCATTCACTCACTGATCACTGTACCTTAAAGAACGACAGGGTCTACGATTCAACAATCGTTACATGGTTGATCCTCTGATAGTGTTGATGTAATAAGGTTAGGTTAAACAAAAATATTTTTTTATGTATTTTAAAACTGCTTCTTTTTAGAACACGCAACTCTCGGTTTTGTGCACTATTTGTCCGAGTTTTACGGGAATACAGACAATGAAACCAGTTTTTGATTGTTTTTCGTAGCTATGACTAGGTCTTATGCGATGGTTATAGTCTACTTGAAACAAAATTTCGAGCACTCAAAATATCTGATTTGTCTTTTACGTTAAAAAAACCTACGTTGTCCCCTTTTCCCTGGAAACGTTTACAGGCCTTCAGGAAACTTTTCATTGTTACGTGATAGGAAACTATGATAAGAAGTTTCCGGCGGAGGCAGCTGATGGGCTTAGCGATCCCACCTCACCTCTAGCTCATTCTACTCAAGACAATACTTTACATAGCTTGGCTAACTCTAAAGTGTAAAACGACCCGTGTTAATGGAGTGGATGACACTGGCCTAGTGGTGCACGACAACTTGCCGACCTCCCAGTATACCTTAACCTTAACCATTCATGTATGGCCAGACCTCGTTTCATTAGCTACTTATTGGTATTCCCATAAGTAAGAATATAAAATAGAATGAACAGAATCGCACCGCACATCTAAAAGGTTCACCGAATGGTGCCAAACCTCCAAATAAGGGCCAAGAATAAGAAAAATTAAACGGCAATTAGCAGAGCAAGCATCTGCAAGCTCCTCAACAACGAACAGGGATGTCACCAGTTAGAAGTGGGGGGAGTTATCCACCTTGAATTACTTTTAAATCCTAGACTTTATAAGGAGACTAGCAGTGGAGAAAGCACTGTAACTGAGCAACTCAGGAATAGGCCTACAGAAGACACAATAGATCTACAAACGTCGCAGTGCAATAATAAAAACCTTATAGATTTTATTCACGACAAGAAGTTTTAAGCAATTTCAAACTGTCTACATCATTTGAAACAAAATGGCGGGAATTCAATGTTTAACTTATTTGTCCCCTTTTCACTTGATTTCAAAAAAAACCTTTATATTTATTAAATATAATTATTAGCAGGTTATAAGCTGCTTTCAACCGCCATAAACTTATTTAAAAACAAAATGACGGTCACTCCAAGTACTTTAATTTATTTTAAAGCTTATTTTCTCCAGCTGCGCAAGCTAAATGGGTTGTTTGTACACTTTATTGTTTTGTTTTTTTCCATTTCATTCATTTGGATCAGCCAAATTTGACGTTAAACAAATTTCAGTTATTTTTGTTACGGTTAGATGTAGGCTAATTTTGTCGCTGTCCACTACAAATCGATTCGACAGATTTCAATGAAAATGTTTATTTTGAATGCTACTGTACGATTTATTCGTGTAAAATTTTAATTGTACGTTTAGACTATCTTGTTGCCATGGGTGGGGGTGGGTATTTAGGGTTTTGGCCTAGCAATCTAACTATTTTCCGAAAAAAATATATTCTACCAATAACAATAACTTGCTTTTTAATAACAAAGGCTTCTCTCCTAAACATACAAACTTACTACAGTTTACATTGACACAAAAATTTCAAGTAACTTTCAAATTAATCAACGGTAATTTTTATTTCCTGAAAAATACCACAGCAAAGCATGGGTACACAGCTAATCTTAATGTAGACCTATAATTAAATTATTAGTAAAAACTAATTTTAAGATAATATACCAATTTTTTTTAGATTTTGTGAAACAAAATTTTTGTGTGAAAACTATTGAATGTGAGGAAAATTTTAATTTTTAGTAATATTTATTAATTTCTTGATCTAACGGAATATTGTGGTAGTTAACGCACAGGATCAACATCTATATTCAGAATTTGATGAATGGGGTTATGTTCATTTTAATGTCACGTGGGTCCAACGCAAAGTGACAACGAAACGATTGGTTGTGGTGAAATTTGTTGTGTAAGTTTTCTACATCTTAAAAGGTACGTTTTCCTAGACGCGGGCGCGATAATCACTCAAAGATCATCTAAGTTTGCACCTTACTCATTTTATTACCCGCGATAATCGCTAGAGTCGCTAGCGTCGATCATTGAGCGACTGTAGGTGTCTGCTTTCGGAGCAGTAAAGCTTGTAATCACTCAACGATCATCTAAATTTACACGTTTCCATTTTTCTACCCGCAATAGACGCGACTTGAGCCAGCAGCAGTAGGTTGCTAAGCTCCCTAAGCTCCGTAATCACTCAACGATCATCTAAATTTGCACGTTTCCATTTTCTACCCGCAATAATCGGTAGAGTCGCTAGCGTCGATCATTGAGAGAATATAGGTGTCTGCTTTCGGAGCAGTAAAGGTTGCTCTCCTAGACGCGACTACAGCAGTAGCCTAAGCTCCGTAATCACTCAACGATCATCTAAATTTGCACGTTTCCATTTGTCTACCCGCAATAATCGGTAGAGTCGCTAGCGTCGATCATTGAGAGACTATAGGTGTCTGCTTTCGAAGTAATAATCGCAATCGCTAGTGTTTCAGTTTTCAAAAATGTTTTCTGAAATGCAGGGCTGATGCGGCTATTATATTTTATTAGCCTACTATAATACTAGGTTGTCATTTTGTTTGTTTTCTATAGTTTAGCCTAATAAGTATGTATTGTAGGCTATTACAAATCTACATGCCTGCATTAAATTAGTAATTCAATGAATTTAGTACAGTAAATCTATTTAATTACTGTTTACTAGTATTTAAATTTATTAGTCAATATTAATATTATACACAATAAAATATCTCTGTTTTGCTACATTAAATTATCTCATTATTTGCTCGGCAATCATATCATCATCATCTTCTTCTTCTTCTTCTATTAGAAGTGTGTTTTCTTCAAGGCCTTAGTTAAATTCACGAAACTATCGATTAGTAATATTTATTAAAATTAAGTGTCTTTTAAATACACTGCTCAAACAGCCTTATCGCGGAGAGAAACACGTAACGTTATGTGCTAGCGGTGATCCTTGCGCATCTATCGCTGTAGTCGCGGCTAGGGAAACGTTACCTTAAGACACTTTTTTAATAAAAAAAACTATAGGCCTGAAAATCTACTTCTTTTGGTCGAAAAGCCCGACTGTTTTCCAAATTTGGTTTTACTAATTTTGAACAAATTCACTTATTCTGTAGCCTATACGTACCCAAACAAAACGCTAAATGTTTAAAAAAAAATTCTGTTTTGGAGTTGTCGAAAAGCTAAATAATCGGCGTAATTGAACGAAGTTGTTTTTTTAAATTTTACTTGTTTGGTCAAAAATGGTGATACTTGACATAAATTGCGAAAAAAACAACGTTAGTGAAAATCATGCTTCATGAACCAACTTCGACAAATTATGCAGATTTTGCTGTATAAAATCCGGTTTTTTTGCAAAAAAAAAATCAAATGCAAGAAGTTTTTTGTAAGACTTTGTTTCATTAGTTTTCTTTATTATAAGATATGGGTTAGGCCTATATTTACACGTAGTAAAATATATGAGATTAATATTTAAAAATGATAAATCAGTGCCTTTCTTCAAAAGAATTGTAGTTTTGAAAATCATTATTTGTGACTATTTACCTGAAAGTTACCAGAAGTAGGCCTACCTGCTTTTTCATCTTAAAACAAGGCCAAAATAATTAGCACTATCATTGCTAACATTTTTGCTTAGCCTATTAACAAACGTTTCTCGCTAATTTTATTCAGAACGTTTCTTCTGTTCTACCGGACAAACAATAACATCGGCTTTTGTACCAGTGTTGTTCCGATACTGGTTGGTATCGATATTTTTTCTTCGATACTGGCAATCGATACTGGTGTTTCGATTATACTGCAGTATCGATACCAGCGATTAAAAATCGCACGGTGATATCAGTCAATTGTGTGTCGCATTTTATCCACGTATTTTATTCATAAAGAAAGAGAAGGTTACTCAACAAGCAGAGAATAGACAAACAATTGACTATAGTCCAGCTACTTGGTAAACGGCCTGCGCTAGAATTTCTCGCGCATGTAAGAGAATTCCCCTCCAGCTCCCTCCAATAGTCCAGTGACACAGACTCTGCTAATCTGAGTCTACAAACTGTTACTATTCAGCGTTAGTGAAGGAAAAGGGAACTGCGGTTAGAGATTGGAGACTCGACCTCTTACTCGCACATTCTTCCTCTTTGTACCACTGATGTCCTTAGCAGGCCGTTTTCTAAGAGACTGACCTTTATTTATGCAGCAAAAAGTGTCGCCTTTCAATCTACGTTTTTCTTACTGCCTTATTGTGTCATCTTCAATATCAGCAACCATTTCACGCTGGTATTTGAGTCATGAGTGTATTAATGATTTTTTAATATAGCCTACTTTGTTGTATTTGTACATTATACTATTAATTAGTTGTGTATTTAGTATTTTTCATTTTTAAGAATTAGGTTCACACATTTTCAGATGTTTATTGATAATGATTATTGTTAGCCTATAGTTTGTGTTAGATATTGGTGGTTTTTTTTTCAAATAAAGTGTGTATTTAGTTTTTTCACATTTATAAAATGTAATTTTTACGAATTTTATGTTACAATCTAAACTCATTTCTGTTTTTTTTTTCATACACCGCGGTTGTCAAGTGATATTATAAATAATAATAACACTTTTAATTATTATTAGTGTAAATATTTTATTAAAACAAACAAAGTTATTCGATATCACGAGTATCGATACTTTTCATCCGATATTATCGGAGTATCGATATTTTTTCCGATACTGTATCGATACCAAATATCGGAACATCCTTAATGTTGGCAAAACAATGTTGCAGAAGGATAAGGAACAATTTTCGGGATCAACACAAAGACATTTCTATAATAATACTATCGAATAAATATGTAATTACAAAATCGCTGGTCAATTAAATAACAAAAAAACATTGTTCACTTTAATTTAATTACAAAACAAAAACATATCACTATAAAAAACAAAGAACCAAAATCAGTCGGTTTGAGCTGTTACGGTCTGGTCTACTTTGGACTAAAATACGTTAAGATATAATCACATATCTGCCTGTCTTTCCTATTCGACTACTATCAACAATAAAGACAAATATCATCACATAGGTTACAGTGTTGCTATAAGATCTATATTCAATATATTACATGCTATGTACAGGTCGAGTAAGGGTTACATTGCCATCGTGTACATCTTAAACGTAGTGCAAAAGTCGTAAAATAGATAGCAGCACTGGACATTAGACTGTTCTACTATAAAACATTTTATTTGGAAAATGAGGTATTGAAATACAGTTTAGAATTTCCGCTGTCTTTTTAAATAACGCTAATCTTTAATGAAAATATTGACAGTGGGGTTTAACTCTTAAGCCAATCTGTCAACTTCTCTACCTGTAATCTGCTCTGAAACAACGCCAAGTATTTTTATAGATTAATCAAAAACTGCAAATTATGTCACACGAAAAACGTATACCAGTAAACCTACAAGTGCTGCTATCTATAGTACGACGTTTGTACTATTTGCATTAAAACAATTTCAGCAAACGTTTGACATTCACTATGGTAGAACCAAGTAAACTTTACCGTCTTATTTACTGCCGTTATTTAATTACCTATCTTTGGTAACGCCCTCTAGCGATTTAACGGTAGCTCAGGTGATAATAAAACCTCTTTCTGTCATCCCAATGTTAGACAAATGAGAAAATAGGATCGGTGCTGCGGGAAAGGGTGAAGCTTACGGCAGTAACTGCAGTTCATGAACGCAGTATAAACTCTTTTCAGGTCCCCTGATTTCAAAAAAAGTAGTTTTTACTTGGATGTCAGTGAGTCTTTATGAATGTGAACATTGCTGGAGACTAAACTAATTGGTAAAATTTTACGAAATAAATTTCTTAAAAAACTCTAACAGCAGGCCTACACTAAGATAAATAAAAAATAGATTGTAGGATGTTTTTTAGTGCCAACCCCATCTACAAGCAATACGGTTGAACCATTTTGATTAGAATTCGATAAGGAAAGTTTATTTTGTGATAAAAATATTATAATACATATTTATCGAAACTCACTATTCGATTTTGATTAAATTTCTTCAAATATTCACGGAAAACATCACTTATGGGATTTTACAGCATGAAAAAATCCGTATGAAAAGTTTCGTACTGGGAAATTGGCCGTGAGAAAAACTAGAAAAACAACTTCATAAAATCGGTTCAACATTTTTTGACATGCATGGAAATGTTTACTGAATCTGGTATTTATTAAAAATTTGTTTTTCTCTTTCATTGAACAACCGTCTAAGTTCAACAGCTGTCTAAATTAACGTTTATACGCTAGAGGAACGCTACACAAAACTTTATACAAGATCGGCTACCCATGTACACAGATTGGCAATTACTGTATTTATTCGCAGTTTTTTTTATAACAATACAATACTGTATTGGCTCGTTTTTGTTGGTTTAAAAAAATACTTTACAAAGACTAACATCTAATATTTAAATTTGTTCGCTTCGAAATATTTTTCAGTCACAATTTTTTGGTATTTAAAAAACATTTTAGTAAACAGATTTTTCAAACTTTAATCTGTTACGTTTATCTTATAATATTAAATTTTAAAAGTAAAAAAATGTGATACCTTTTATCTTTTATCACTGCAATTATTTTACCTAAACGTTCTGGGTCTTAAGCTACCAAAAGTAACTGTAAAGAAACATCAAAATCTTCATCAGGTTCTGTTAAAATTTTAGTAACATGTAACTTAACTTAGCTTACCAGATTCAATTGTAAGTAGTAAAAATAATACATAACCTGCGCCAGCAAAAAATGTTTGCTTTTTTACCGGTTAAACCAAGTACTAAATGATTCTTCGTACATGATATATATTTGAACAGAATCTGATGAAACAATTTTGATAAATTTCGTTGATTTTCGAGTCTTGTTTTTGTTTTTTCAGTAGTGCCACAACTGTAATTATTCAGTATATATAAAATCTATATCATACTTATGGACTGCATTTGAGCGATATTTAAACAAAGTATTTACAGCTTAATTAAATTTGTTTTAAATTGTTTAGGTTACTATTGTCTCAAGAAACTTTACGGTATTGAAATATACTCCTTTTTTGCATCCAAACAATAGATTGACATTTTTCATAAGTCATAAAAACAAGAAAATGTGAACAATTTACTTTATTTCATGCATTCCATGTTAGCATAGTTATGTTAATGCTGGTGTTGATAACTTTATTAAACTAAAGTGGTGTGCGTGGAAATACAAATGTAGTATGTACTTCCGGTTTATGTTGCTTTATAAACAACAGATTCAAACGTTTAGAAAAACAAGAAAAGGTGAAAAACTTGCTTTATTTCCGCGCACACCGTAACCTAACCAAACTAAAGTGGTATGCGTGGAAATACAAATGTAGTACGTATTTATGTTGCTTCCTAAACAACAGTTTGATATGTTTAAAAAAGTCAAAAAAGCAATAAAAAGTGAAAAACTTGCTTTATTTCCGCTCATACCATAACTCAACTAAACTAAAGTGGTATGCGTGGAAATGCGTATGTCTTATGTATTTCCGGTTTGTGTTGCTTCCTAAACAATAGAGTGATACGTTTAAAAAAGTCAAAAAAAAAAAAAAAAGGTGAAAAGCTTTCTATATTTCCGAGCACACCATAACCTAACCGAACTAACGTGGTATGGTTAGATGTTTAGTTTGTGATTTGAAAAAAATACTCCTATCACGCAGTTCTTTAAATCATTAAATTCGTGTAAATTGATAATTTAACAAGTTCTCGTGCAGAATCAAAAGTTCGCACTCGATAAAACAATTCCGTCAACCATTATCTTAAGTTTAATTTGATTAACTATAGCCTAACAAACTTTTAACCAAATGTTTGTTTTCATTACGAAAGTCCGCGCTGGTTCAATTTTTTAAAATATTTGTTAAAACCATCTTTCTTTGAGTGAGACTCAGCTTTGTTCTCAACAAAGGATCTGAAAATGTTGACTACAGGTTGGCAGTAAATCAAAGGGTGATTGGTCTGCTTTGGTGCCAGGTGGCCAATGTGTCAGGAGAACAGTTTGTGAATTAGGTTAATATGTTGGTAAGTGGATATTAATGCAAGATATTAAATTTTCTTTCTCTACAAAATATAAAAAGATGATTGTAATCGTAAAAAAAATTGTTTCTGAGAATTATCTTGATGTTTTCAAGACCCGTGAGTTCCATGTAATTGTCTTTACTTCAATGTATGAACGTGAAAGTGTTGCGTGTATGTATCTGAACATCGCTAGAGACTAGACCGATTTGGATGAAATGTTGTCATTCGTCTGGGTAGAATATTTTCGAAGCCCGTTTTTGTAAGAAATCTGTTAAAAATCGGATTTTTTCAAAATCGGCTATAACGATTTTGCTCAAATGCAGTCGATAAGTATCTGGATAAAATTTATAGGTCACTGCATCATCAAGAGCGTACGAAGCAACTGAATATCGATCAGATTCCAATCAATATGAAAATTCAAAACTGAAGTTAGTGTTGATATTAAATTTAAAATTAAAGATATTTACGGGTCGAGAGTATTCGTAAGTGAATTCAGACTGTCGCGTGTTTGTTTCTCCTCGATTTATTCTTGAAGCGTAAATGTTTTTTTAGTTCAAACTAGCTGTAGGTATATCCCGGCTTTGCTTGGATTGTAATTTGAAAATGTTCTTAAAATGTTTTATTTCTAACTTTCTGAAATATTATAAAACATTGCTGAACCTTCTGAAAGACTTTATAACATTCTGGAATATTCTAGAATATTTAGGGACATTCTGGTCAGTCTCGGCCACTTCGGCATTCAGTTCCCAGCTGCTTCACCGAGAAGTCCATTGGTGTAAAATTTTTTTTAATCCATACCTCCGAACCCAACTCCTGCAGTTCCGAACCGAAAGCTTCTTCACGGATGGGGAATGGAAGACTACCATACCATAAAACCCCCATTGGGCTGTGGTTGTGGGTTGCGGAGTTATAGTGGCACTGACGGGCAAACCACGCTTATATCTACATATATATATTTATTTTCTTCACTGGCTCAAAATATGTACATGTACATGCGTGTGTAAGCAAAATGTGATTGATGCACCAATTTTGAGAATTCATGCCAAAGTTTTCGGGTTTTTGTCCATAGTTTTTAAGATTTTTTAAAGAAATAATTTAATTTTAGAGCTCCATTTATTTTTTAGTATTTTGTGTTTAAAAATGGATTTCTGACGGACTCAAAGATAAAAAAGTAAAAGTACAGGAACTCTAGATAACAGAACCTACAACGTCATTATCAGATTTTCTGCTACTTTTCATCTAGCTAAAAATTGGAACTGTATCAGTCGTAGTTGCAAATTCACGTACAATGATATGATGTTTTCAGGACAGCACTAATAATCCGCCAAATTAATTTGCCATTCTGTATGTTTTCCAGAAGAACAAAAAAGTGGTAGAAGTTTCGAGTCAATGTTTTTAGAATTGTAATACTCATCGTTTGTTAATATTAAATATTTCATTAATGCAATATATTTACAATAATCGAGTTTCTAGAACTATTGTCAGTATTTCACGTGCCTAATATTTCGTCGGCTACACTAAACCACTTCAACGCTAATAATTTTATACAAAACCACTCTTCAGCTGTACACAGTTTTCGCATGTCGTCCACTACGCTAAAACGCTAACGATACTAAATGCTAATTCTTTAATTCGCCCGACGCGCACTGTTTTCACAATTCGTCGTTCTGACCGGAACCGGAAACCGTCACTCTCAGTCCACTACTACCGGAAAGCAAAGATTCGATACTGAACGGATTTAGTCTCCTGGATTTCTCGACGGATGCCGCACTGAGATCGAGCGTCGTATGGCCTAGTGAGTCCAGGTCTTCGTCGCCTACCACGTCTATCTCGATGTCCCGCGTGCCGGTGCTGCTGGTGATGCTACAGCAGCTGGAGGAGTCGATGATGCTCATGTCGCCGCCGCGTGGGCTGTGGTGGTTTTCTGGGTGCTTCTTGTCTGCAACAACAACATTGTGGTTTGTTAATTCGCGTATTAGATGGAAATACAGTGTTAAAAACTGCCACATGAGGAGGTAACTGGAGTGAGCAGATGATGAACTTAGCAAACCCATTGTACCTGTCACGCAGCCGCTACAGAGAAAATGGCAAACAGTACTGAAGTAGACTATACAACTTCGTGGTCTACTAGAGTTAAACAACTTAAAAAAAGTCAACGACAGTGTGCTGATCCTGACACTGATGTCGAAGCTAACCTTTTAAACAAACTACCATGGTAACATCAGCCGAATATAATAAGTAAAATTTGGGAATGTGAAAAAAGGGCGTTGTTCGGAGGGATTCACAAAAAAAGCGGTCCGATGATAGCACTCCCACTTCTGCCTCTACAGGCGGATTTATGGGACTGCGCAGCGGGTTTCCAGTGATGCTGGGATAATGTCTGCGACATCTGTTGGTTGGACTTCGGCTTATACCCAAACGTACAATAACACTCATACCTCTACAGAGACGATTTGTTCTTTGTCGGTATGTAAACAATGAATTCATAGAGAAACAGTTCTCAGGAGAGAACTTGTAATGTTTTTTCGACCTAGAAATAAAGTAAAGAACAAGACCTTACGTTTTCAGGAGAGAACTTGTCATAATGTTTTTTTCGATCTAAAAGTAAAGAACAAGGCTTTAAGTTTTCAGGATAGAACTGGTAATGTTTTTTTCGATCTAGAAGTAAAGAACAAGACTTCAAGTTTTCAGGATAGAACTGGTAATGTTTTTTTTTCGATCTAGAAGTAAAGAACAAGGCTTCCAGTTTTCTGTCGAGAACTTGTAATATTCTTTTCGATCTAAATATAAAGAACTAGGCTTAGAATTTTCAGGAAAGAATTTGTCGTAATATTCTTTTCGATCTAAATATAAAGAACAAGGCTTCCGGTGTTCATGAGAGAACTTGTAATGTTTTTTTTTCGATCTAGAAGTAGAGAACAAGACTTCAAGTTTTCAGGATAGAACTGGTAATGTTTTTTTTTCGATCTAGAAGTAAAGAACAAGGCTTCCAGTTTTCTGTAGAGAACTTGTAATATTCTTTTCAATCTAAATATAAAGAACTAGGCTTAGAATTTTCAGGAAAGAATTTGTCGTAATATTCTTTTCGATCTAAATATAAAGAACAAGGCTTCCAGTGTTCATGAGGGAAATTGTAATGTTTTTTCGATCTAGTAGTAACGACAGGCTTTCATTTTTAAGGAGATTACTTCAATTTAGAAGTAACGAACAAGGCTTCCAGTTTTCGGGTGAGAAAGAATCAACTAATATTGAAAATAAGATGGTCAAATGTTTGCTATACGTCAATAAAATATTAGGAATTCCGACAAGATTTACAAAATCCGTCCGTTCTGCACAATCACCATATTCTTATTGTTTATTGTACTATTAAATTATAAATTGAATTAATTAAAAATGTCTGTGCTGCCACTTACTGTTGGCCTGTTGCGCCTCCCATTCTCTCTTCAATGTGTCCAGGTCAACGTTGACTCCTTTGGCCGCCAACTTCCTCTGCTGCCGTTCCAGACTTTTCAACAGCTTCTTCTGTCGTCTCTCCCTCTCCTTGCGCCTCAACTCTTCCATCGGTATCGGCTCCCCAGAACACGTGACCGGGTGGGCGTTGTGCGCAGGCCTACCGGGGCCTTTCTTCGTGTGCTCCTTTTTACGCCACTTGGCTCGTCGGTTTTGAAACCACACCTGCAATCATAGAATTTCGTTCATACGTTGGATAAAGAAAAGCGTTTAGGTAACCGAAATGATTCAGAGAAAAGTCTTTATTTACACTTTAATTATTATACCGTAAAGTAATCGCTAATCGCTTACTATCAAATTTCTTTTAAAATATAAGATATTGTGGCTATCATCACGGTAGGACCCAGACCCTAGCTGTAAAATGTGCATGATACTGACTTATTGAACACGTTTTGTTAAGTTGTTAAAATCATATAAACATTTTTTTTTTTTTTTAAATGGTGACTATTTAAAATATTACACTTGTTTGAAAATTTGATTTCATCTTCTTGGGCAGGTTTAAAATCTCTAAAATTATTATTATAAGTTTTTATTTTTTAGAAAATGAATGAACAGTTGTAAAAATTAGTTTTTGAATCTTAATTTGTTTTTGACTCGTACATTTTAAATAACAATTAGTACTAATTTTGTATCTGTGATCACGATGGTGATTTGAAATATTCAAAATAAAATAGCCTAAATACATATACCAATACCACCGTTATTGTATATATTATATAGTCTATATATATATATATATATATACACTCCCCACAGGGGGGTGCAGACTAGCTGCACCTATTGAGATAATTTAGACGTCCATCGCGGTACCCTAGTCTAACACAAACTTCCACTTACAACACTACACTTACGACTTTAACACTTTACATTCACACTTACATTTAGGGAGGCGATAATAGCCTCATGTGCTTTTTGACTTAATATATATATATTTTATTAATATATAATATATTTATATATATATATATATATATATATATTATATATATATTATATTATTATATATATTATATTATATTATACAGTAGCTAATATTCAAACTATATATCTATATGTACTATCCACATAACGACAAGGACTAAAAACCCGAAATTTTGTAAGATGGCTCCCCTTATGGTGTGGATGTGAAATAAGGCTGTTTTTTTAAAAATCACCCTTAAGTGATTTAAAATGACTTCTTTCTAGAGCATGAAAATCATGATTTTTTTCATTATGTGTCCGATTTTCACGGGAGTATGGCTTAACACATTTCAATGAAACTTTTTTCGTTTTTAAGCAATGTCAAACTGTAATACTCCTAACTAAAACAGTGTGTATTTTAGCAATCTCACGTTCGCAATTATGCAATGAATTCAAGCGACCTTGATACAAAAATCTATTTTGGTAATCGATTGGACAAGTTCATTATCCATCAAAGTCCGTTTAACAATTTCAAAATGGCGTTATTTTAAATCTGTAAAAATGCATAACATTTTTTCTTATATTTTTTAAAAATTTGATTTTACCACCATAACAAGCGTTAAAAACGTCGTGAATTAGCATTTTGAATCTTTTAAATCCGTTGAAACTAAGAACTTAATTCGACGGCGGTCAGGGTTCATTCCATAAAAGTTTAAAAAAATATAGAAAAATTAATTTTGGATATTCGCTTTCATCATGTCCCGAGCGAGACAGCTGCGTGCAGTGATTATCTATCAATAACTCGATTATCGTTTGCCTTGTCGGAATTTCTAATTTTTAAAGTTTTACGGACTATTGCCGCGGTGTAATGTGTTTTCACTACTTTGGAAAGTGTTTAAACGATGGGCTCCGTATACACAATGAGCCGGGCCGCTTGATTAAGACCCGAGCCTGCGGGCGCTAGCTAAACAAATTAATAAAAGTCCGGACTACAAATTTACTTCATAAATTACAAACTAGGAGCGCTGCCGTCAAACACCTCGGACTATCCATCATCGCCTAGCGGCTCAATTATCCGAATTTCTAGAATAGTTTTACAGTCGTTGCTGCGGCGTTAACAGATGACGAGTAATCTTAATCAATTTTACGCCCTTAGCGACCTGCATTCCAATGCCATGCGTACGCTTGTTAAATATAAATTAGTGTTAGCTATCGTATTTGATTACACGCGCTACAAAGTATAAATAAATTTGAAGCGAATTTCAAAAATGTGACGAAGGTAAATTATACACTATTACCTCCCCCCACCTCCAACTTGTGACATATTTATATACGTCGTTCCGTGTATGTTAGAAATTGTTTAGGAATTAATTTGAAAGGTCGGAAAAGCAATTTTAACTGTGAAATTTGAAAAAAGTAACCTCAATAACCTATTACTATTGCGTAGTAGACTACAAAAAGTGAAGTCAAAAGATACTAATCCGATTATAGAGGAAAGGGAACTGATTCCAAAACACCGATTTGGGTTTAGGAAGAAACATTCGACAATAGACCAGGTTACTACACTGGAGGAAAAGAAAATACGTTCAAGTGTGTTTCTTGATGTGTCACAAGCATTCGATAAGGTGTGGCATGAGGGGTTGTTATACAAACTTCAAGATGACCTTTCAATTCAATTATGTAAGACTGCGACATCATGTCTGACAGTCAGACTCTTTAGGGTAAAACATGGGGCATACTAAGAACTTCATCAGAATGGCATCAGCGGACACGGTAGAAGAATCTACTGAGAAACTTCAAGATATCCTTGACAAGGTCAGTGCTTGGACAAAGAAGTGGAGCATAAACGAGTCCAAATCAACTCATGTAAACTTTACTAACAAAAGAATTAATGCAGTGTCTGTGTTCCTAAACCGTAAAATAATTCCTTGTAGGAGTGAAGTGAAGTACCTTGGCATGGCATTGGATGCTAGGTTAAACTGGAAGGCACAGAGTAAAAAGAAGAGAAAAGAACTTGATGTTAGTTATAGAAAAACATACTGGCTCCTCGGTAGAAGATCGGATTTAGACACTTATAATAAACTGCTCTTGTATAAACAAGTGCTAAGACCGGTGTGGACGTACGGTTTGCAGTTATGGGGCTGCACCAAAGTGCCCAACATTAAAATTATACAAACTTTCCAGAACAAATTTATGCGGACAGCTATCGGCGCACCGTGGTACATCAGGAACGACAATATTCGTAGAGATCTTTGAATAGAAACTGTTGAAGAATTGATAAGGACTACTGCAGTTAGACACAAGAAGAGACTTCTAAACCATGTCAACAAAGAGATGCAGTGACATTGTGAGGAGGCTTAAGAGAAAGAAGCCGTTCGACTTATTATAGTGATTTTATTATTATTATTATTATTATTTAGTGGAATAATTTATCTTAAAGTTATTGTATTTCAATGAATAGGCCTACTGCTAGTTAAGTTTATTCTTAGTTGTAGTTGTACAAAAAATTTACTAACTTTTTTTCTTACCAAAACGCTTTATTACATGTCCATTACTAATAATACAAAATGTCAAAGTACAGAAACTACGAAGTTCAACAAAAATTGAAATTAAAAATAACACGCATAACCTCAAAATTATTACTGAGCGAAAGTAGAATTTTTTAATAAACTAATAGCCTATTATTTGAAGAACCTAATACGGTTTTGTAATAAACTAATAGCCTATTATTTGAAGAACCTAATACGGTTTTGTAATAAACTAATAGCCTATTATTTGAAGAACCTAATAAGGTTTTGTAATAAACTAATAGCCTATTATTTGAAGAATCTAATACGGTTTTTATATCAAAAAGTAGGCCTACTACTTTCAAAAATACGGTTTTGTATCAAAAAGTACTATTTTCAAAAATACGGTTTTCGCGTCGTGTTTCGTATTCGTGTTCTACACAAAACCGTGTTGATTAGGTTCTACGTTTTAAGTAAACACGTTACCTACTTTCGCACAGTAATAATTTTGAGTTTATTCTACGCGGTTCAGTGATATTTTCGAATTTTCCGTGATACATTTTGTGTTATTACTAACGGGCATAAAATTAAACGTTTAGTCGAAAAAAAGTTTAAGTAAATTTTGATATTACTTTCTGTGTTATACAATAGTAACGTTTAGGTTACTGAGGTTATTTTTTTAATTTTCAGGGTTAAAATTGCTTTTCCGATCTTTCAAATTAATTCATAAACAATTTCTAACATATTAGGCACGAAATATTTAAATGTGTGAAGTTGTGGGCGGGGAATAGTGTATAGTGTATTGAAAATGAATTTATAAGATTTGAAACGACCGCCATTTTGAAACCGTTGAAAGAATTCTGCTGAGTAACTAAATTATTTAAGCCACTAACAAAATCGATTTTCGTTCCAATTTTTCATTAAATCGAATCAAAATTTGTAAACTAGGGCACTAAAACACACACACACACACACACACACACACACACACACACACACACACACTCAACACACTCAACAAAATGCTTAAAGATCTCTCAAAACATATTTCAAAAGTCAAGGACGATGTTAGTATTAGCGTCAAGATAGCTAATTTTCCAATTTTCCAAACACAATAGCTCGATTTTTATCGATCTAAATTTAGCTTCATTATGTATTTATTTCACTTAACGTTTATACTTTACGTCAGTTAGACTAATGAAAACGAGGGATCGGTTAACGTAAGTTGACGGCAGTAATAAAGTCCCGAACCTATGACGTCGAGTTGCGCAGTTCAGAAACGCAACAAATATAACGATTTCTTAGCCAACTCGATCATCGACACCCACAAAAACCGCATTTCAAAATGTACGCAAAATTAGTTAAACTAGGCCTATCAGGTGTTAAAGTTCAATGTCTGCAAAACACAATTAATTCTTGTAAAGTAACTTTGAATTAATTACTTGATGAATTTATTGTAATAATCTATCAAATGAAAACTAATTTATTAAAAGTAGTTTCCTTTATCTTACACTTTTTTGTAATTCCGATTTAACCGTCATAAGCAGCACTGAAATCTGCAATATCAGCATTTTGAACTTTTGAATCTCTTTGAAAATAAAAAAATTAACCCTGACCGCCGTCAGATAAAAAAAAAATTACCAAATCCAACGGATTTTGAAAATTCAAAATGTTAATTTATGCAGTTTTTAACGGTGAATAACAATGAGGAAATAAAAATTCCAAAAATATTTAGGGCAAAATAGTTGTGAATTTAAATACAAAATTAAAATGCCCGCCGTTTTGAAAGTGTTTAATGAATTTTGCTAGTTAACAAACTTTTCCAGCATATCATGAAAATCGATTTGAATAAAATTTTACCAAAATTACAGAATTTAAAATATCAGGATATAAGTTTAATTATTCTAAGCTAATTTTTTGCTACAATTTTTACAATAAAAATTATATATATTTATGTAATTTGGCAGTGTTACTTTTGGAAATTCGTGTCTGTCACATCAGCGACACAGCTGCGTGCCACTAAGGTAACAAAATTGCGTTTAAACTCAACTCTACCATATTTTGGTTAAGAAGTACAGTACTGTTTTCCCTGACTGTACCCGAAGTATCGATTAAGACTAGCAATGATTAAATAAAGCAGAGGTGGGGGTACAGGCCTCTAGGGGGCCATTTCGCCCCCTCCTTCAGCCTCCCCGAGGACTGTAAGAAGCCGAGTACAGCATGCTCTCTATCAACCCCTTGCTTGGGACGAGGGTAGCTGGAAATTAACCAACACAGTTTAAGCATCCGCTATAAATTGTTTCCAGTAAATAGAATTATTTATTTAGTAATAGGGTTCATTAAAATAAATCTGGCTAATTGATATTTACTGAGACTATGCAATAGAATTGTATCGTTTGGTTTCAATAAAGAGAATATTTTTTCCACTGTTCACTTTACTCTTTTCTTTAGATTTAGGGGTCGAAAATCTGACTTCACCATTGTATCGGCGAAAAACTGCGCAAATTAGCATTTTGAATATTAAAAATCCGTTGAATTTAGGAAATTTAATATGACGATTATCACGTTCGTATTTTCGCATTTTAAGTGTAATATGTAGATTTTATTTCTGTTTATAACGGCAAAATCAGAGTTTGAAAAAGAAGGAAAGATAGGAAAAATTAATTTTAGATATCGCTTCAGCGAGAGAGTTACTAACCGCGTTATCTTTTAAATTCGATATATTGATTTCAATTATATTATTTCATCAACATTTAACGAAATACGAGGGCAAGTCAAAAAGTAAAGGGAAATTTTAATTCCCTCCGAATCACGTGTATGTCAGCAATGATTGTTCTGTTATAACTCATAACGTCTATCAGCTGTTCCTTGACAGTATTGTTTCATTGTTAGATTGTTTCATTGTTGTGATTGTATTTAAAAGTCTGTGTAAAATGAGTTATCTTTTATCTGATTGCACCAAGAAAGAAGTGCGAGTAGTGTTACGTTTCTCAATTCAGAAGGTGTGAAACCAGCAGGATTATTCGTCGAATGCAGCAGCAATATGGAGAGTTGTTTGAGTGGAAGCAAGCTCTACGAACGGATTGATTGCTTTAAAAGTGGTAGGATTTCTCTCTGCAATGAACAGCGGCCTTCCGCTTCAAAGACTAATGGCAATATTGAAACTGTCAAACAAATTATTCTCGATTATCGACGAATTACAATTGATAATATTGCAAGTGAGTTGAATGTAAACCATGGCTCAGTATATTCAATCATACAAGATTCTTTAAACTTTCGAAAAGTCTGTGCTCGCTGGGTTCCATATTAATTGACCAGCATCTAAAAAGACAATCGTTCAAAATTTCCCAGAGCATTTGGAACGTTATGAAGAAGAAGGAGATTCATTTCTTAAGCGAATAATAACCGTCGATGAGACATCATAATTTTGAACCAGAGAGTAAGCGACAAAGTTTGGTGTGGAAACATCCTTCATCTCCCCAAGCAAAAAAGTTCAAAACTGTCTGCAGGTAAGGTTATGATGACGATATTGTAGGGTACGGAAAGTCCAATTTTGGTTGACTTCAAACCTAAATGTCAGACAATAAATAGTGACAGCTACTGTGAGCTACTGCGTTTATTGAAGTCAAAATCAAATCCAAAAGATTTGGTAACCTTTCGAAAGGCATGATTTTCTTCAGGATAACGCTCGACCTCATACGGTTAAAACACAATCCTATGCCTACAAAATCTCGCTTTTTAGCTGCTGGACCACTCATACAGTCCTAGCGATTTTTGTCTTTTTAGCCCATTAAAGGAACAGTTGCTAGGGAATCATTAGCGATCTTATGAAGAGGCAATACAAGCGGTGCAAAACTTTCCGAACATCAGCTGTAAACCTTGTTCCAGGAAGGTTAAAAGACGCTGGTTAAAAGATGGATTAAGATGGATAGAAGTAGGAGGGGATTATGTTGAAAAATAATGCTAGTATCATTGACGTAAGTACAATAAATATATAGATGTTTTCAATTTCACATTACTTATTGACTTACCCTCGTATCAAGAACGAATTTTCGAGACTAATCGATTTTCTTGTTTTTGGCCAATAGCTTCCGGAGGCATATTTTTTCTTTGAAGGAAGGAATATTTGAAAGTTAGAAATAGGATGCCTAAAGTTTTGCACAATTTATTAGTTAATATATTTCTTATAAAGTTGATGGCGCCTTGTTTTGTGATTGTACAAATATCCCCCACGTTGCATCTACGTGGTATACCACGTGACCCTATTGATATCTTGTATTCCTTTTAAAATCTTCTGAAATCATTTAGTGTTCTAAAAAGTTTGTGTGTTCCCATCTCCAGACAATATTATTTGGTCAAATAGAATACCATGTTTTGAATTCATAGCGAATTTCCATTGGAAAAGACCATCGTGGTAAGTTACCAATCCAGCACTGTGAAATGAACACCGACCCTATATCACTTTTGAGGGGTGTAACAGTCCGGCAGTCCGGAAAGTAACGATATACGAGTTGCACGTATCGTTTGGCCAAACCAAATTTGATCGTGTGTATTTTAATCGTGCAATTATGTTTAAAGTTTGTGACGTGTGTTTTCAATGTTTTGTTTAACTTTGTGACGACAACACGTCAACAGAGAGATTTGACATTTTGTACTACGGTCTGAAGATGAAACAGTAAGGTTTCGAAACCGCGTTTCACGACACCCCTTGTAACTTTTCCGCTAATTTAACCGGTAACCGTAATATTTGGAGAAAATGTTATTAGACCAACTTTATTGGAAACAAAATTATAATAGATACTGAACGTTAGTGGTACAGGAAATAGTCAGCAACTGTACTCTCATCATTAAATCAGAATCCGCCATCTTGAAACCGAAGTGAGTGGGAAGGAATTTTACACATATATTTTTCGGGCTTTATAGCCTATAAGGAACCTACTTAACGAATTTTAAAACAATCGACCAATGCATTTGGCCAAATTGTTTCTTCGTTAAAACAGACACCGCCATTTTGAAACGAAAGTGAATGGGAAAAAATCTTGCACATACAACTTTGGGGCTTTACACACGGTATCTTCGTACTAATTTTCAAAGCGATCTGCCAATGTGTTTGATTAAATTCCGTACACTAGTCATCGTTAAATCAGAGGACGTCATTTTGGAAAGGAAGTAAATAGGAAAAATGTTACACATAATTCATTTAGGCTTTATACAAGACAACGTTGTGCCAAATTTTAAATCAATCGGTCACTGTCTTTAGCCAAAACTGCGTACATTCCTCATCGTTAAATCAGAGGAGGCCATCTTGGAACGGAAGTAAATAGGAAAAATGTTACACATAATTCATTTAGGCTTTATACAAGACAACGTTGTGCCAAATTTTAAATCAATCGGTCACTGTCTTTAGCCAAAACTGCGTACATTCCTCATCGTTAAATCAGAGGAAGCCATCTTGGAACGGAAGTAAATAGGAAAAAATGTTACACATAATTCATTTAGGCTTTATACAAGACAACGTTGTGCCAAATTTTAAATCAATCACTGTCTTTAGCAAAACTGCGTACATTCCTCATCGTTAAATCAGAGGAAGCCATCTTGGAAACGGAAGTAAATAGGAAAAATGTTACATAATTCATTTAGGCTTTATACAAGACAACGTTGTGCCAAATTTTAAATCAATCTGTCACTGTCTTTAGCCAAAACTGCGTACATTCCTCATCGTTAAATCAGAGGAAGCCATCTTGGAAGGGAAGTAAATAGGAAATAATGTTACACATAATTCATTTAGGCTTTATACAAGACAACGTTGTGCCAAATTTTAAATCAATCGGTCACTGTCTTTAGCCAAAACTGCGTACATTCCTCATCGTTAAATCAGAGGAAGCCATCTTGGAACGGAAGTAAATAGGAAAATAATACACATAATTCATTTAGGCTTTATACAAGACAACGTTGTGCCAAATTTTAAATCAATCTGTCACTGTCTTTAGCCAAAACTGCGTACATTCCTCATCGTTAAATCAGAGGAAGCCATCTTGGAAGGGAAGTAAATAGGAAAAATGTTACACATAATTATTTAGGCTTTATACAAGACAACGTTGTGCCAAATTTTAAATCAATCTGTCACTGTCTTTAGCCAAAACTGCGTACATTCCTCATCGTTAAATCAGAGGAAGCCATCTTGGAACGGAAGTAAATAGGAAAAATGTTACACATAATTCATTTAGGCTTTATACAAGACAACGTTGTGCCAAATTTTAAATCAATCTGTCACTGTCTTTAGCCAAAACTGCGTACATTCCTCATCGTTAAATCAGAGGAAGCCATCTTGGAAGGGAAGTAAATAGGAAAAAATGTTACACATAATTATTTAGGCTTTATACAAGACAATGTTGTGCCAAATTTTAAATCAATCTGTCACTGTTTTTAGCCAAAACTGCGTACATTCCTCATCGTTAAATCAGAGGAAGCCATCTTGGAAGGGAAGTAAATAGGAAAAAATGTTACACATAATTATTTAGGCTTTATACAAGACAACGTTGTGCCAAATTTTAAATCAATCTGTCACTGTCTTTAGCCAAAACTGCGTGCATTCCTCATCGTTAAATCAGAGGAAGCCATCTTGGAACGGAAGTAAATAGGAAAAAATGTTACACATAATTCATTTATCAATGTTACATAAATACTACAATTTAACCGGTAACTGTAGTATTTAAGAAAGTATTACAATTAATAGTCAGCAATTATACTCGTCATCGTTAAATCAAAGGCCGCCATTTTAAAACATAAGCGAATGAACAAATCTTAAAAACGTCGTTCGAGCTTTATATATGGTACCTTCGTACCAAATTTCAAAACAGTCGGTCAATTTGTT